>OX451402.1:14516781-15113190 GCA_949629135.1 Eremobia ochroleuca | reverse complement strand
TGAACAACTTTTACTATGGGACCAAACCAAAAATCGCAAAAAAAAAAAATTAACTGTTCTCTGCATAACTCGCAAACTAATGGAGTTTCCTTTTTTATTTTTATTTATTTACAAATTATTTAATCTTTAAAAACTAGCCTCGTGTAATCCCGGGCATTATATTATAGTTTGTGCGAAATCTAGTCCGCCATGTGTTTGATGTTGATGAGTACATAGCTCTATTAACTCCTATATTATGGATAATAAGCGGAATGCTCTGGTATTCACATTCATTTCAAATTTATTGCGTTTTACTGGAAGATGGGTTCTTGGTAATGGAAATGAAACTGTTTTAAGTGTTTCAACGTTGCATTAAATGCAGTCTTTCGAGAGAAATCTGAAATAAGACTGATGCAACTGAATACTTTGTTGGAATTGAACGCTCTGAAACGCTTTTCTATCATAATTATTATAGTGGTGTGATGACTTCACGTCGGGCTAATCACGAACCCTAGTAATCTACAACGTGTAACGTTAAATGCGCAAAACCTGAAAATAGTTTGATCAGAATAACGAGCAGAATTAATTGAACCACTTTTTAATATAGGTGACATTTTTCAAAAAATCTTCATTAAAAACGTTGCCGTGTCTATTTATTAATAGGTCAAGCAACCCAATGTCAGCGCGGCGCAGCGGCCCGGTGACGACTCCTCCCTCGATAAAGCGTCGTCGCAGACGCAAGAAAAGATCAGAATGGCCAGTAAAACTAAAACAGCACATAAAACCTTTACAATTTTTTTAATGACTTATTTTCTCTGTGAAAAAGTGATAAAAATCAGTTGGGGTGTCTGAGGTTTTGCGCATTTAACGTAACACGTTGTATACAGATCTATATTAATAATAAAGCTGAAGATTTTGTTACGTTTGCTTGAATGCGCTGACCACTGGAAAGAATTCGATAACCCAAGAGGGGCTTGTGGCTTAGTAATTACAGCCGTACGGGTCGATAGATCAGGTTAAGCTACGCTTGCGGCGGTTGTTCCGTGGATGGGTGACCATCTTCATATACCAAGAGTCAAGACCCCCTCCGTGCCTCGGAAAGCACGTTAAGCCGTTGGTCCCGGCTGCCATTCGTGGATCTTTCACAGTCGTTACGGGTCGTCAGAAGCCCGAAAGTCTGACAACCAGTCTTATCTAGGGGTTTCGTATTACCCAGTAACTGGGTTGTGGAGGTCAGATAGCCAGTCGCTCCATGTGAAATACTGGTATTCGGCTGCAGCCGGTTAGACTGGAAGCTGAACCCAACATAGCTGGGAAAAGGCTAGGCAGATTATGAAATGATGAAATCTTGAGGAAGTCATAGACTATGTAGGTAATAGCAAGCTATGGCCCTTATGACCCGAGCAATAACAATAAGAGTCAGAAAGAACGCTGAGCGAAAACGAAGCCATACCACGGACAGGCGATGCGATACGACGCAGTGCTCGGAGGCCGAGAGGGTTTTATAAAGATGTGGATGTTATTTTAGTATATTGTGTATCTTACGACATCCACGCAAACGAAATTGCGGGCAGAAGCTATGTGTACATAGCTTCACACCTCTTTACACTGCATGACTGCAGTATTCAGAGCTCTGAATACGCCTCAGGCTACAAACACGAAGTCAGCGGGCGCGGGGCGCGGCGCGTTTCAATGCATAGATTTATATGGAACTGGCCTCGACGGCGGGGAGCGGCGTACGAGCGATGCGCACCAGTCTAGCGGTGCCCGGCCGCGCGTCTACATTGACGTAGTGTTGTGCATTTTATTTTTTTGCTTTAAAATAAATTTATATTAAAAAGATGTTATCGTCGCTTACATAGACATTTCGACATTTTACATTTAGACATTTCGTTCGCGAACAAAGACACTAATTTCCCATAACACAACATGACGCCGCTGTAGCGCGGCGCGATCTGCCCGCTGGCTTCGAGACCAGCACCCTAATTGCGTAACACACTATTAGTCTCAATTTGAATTATTTTGAAGCATATTGCTAATGCTCCACATGTTCGAAAAATGTGTCTGCTCAACAACGTAATTTATAACGCAATGAATATTGTTGAAATGTCAAACTAAAACACATTGCTACTCATAGTGTGTTACGCAATTACCCTGCGGGTTTGCGTTGCCGCGCCGCTCCACGCGCCGCCGCCGCCGCCTCGCGCCCGCTGAGTTCGTGTCCGTATTCTTACGGCCTTACCTTAACGCTAATATCAACACAACATCCTGTACACGGCGCTTACCTCAAGTAAATAGCACAAAGCGTAAACCAAACACAGTTCTGTGCCTAATGTGCCGTAATGACGTCAGCAAGACGAAGAGTGTGTTACCATGCTCCTTCAGCCAAATCCCCCATTGTACAGAGTTAAACACCCGTTTGTATTGTACATTTTAACCGCGGTTTACTGTGAGAGTTTTGGATTATTTTAAGGCTTTTAAAATTAAGAGTTGTTTGTTGTTGAACAGCCTTTTTAGTTTATAAAATGACGTAGGTACTTAAAAGATTTTCGTTTAATGAATGCTTGTTCAATTCTCCACTCAGTTTACTTTACGCGCAGGCACCGCTAGACTTGTGCGCATCGCTCGTACGCCGCTTCCCGCGTGGCTGTCTTCGACGCCAGTTCCATATAAATCTATGCATTGAAACGCGCCGCTGCTCGCGCCGCCGCCGCCGCCCCCCCCGCCCGCTGACTTCGAGTCCTTAGCCTGAATTGTACTTGGTAATTGAACTACTTACTTAGGCTATGTGCCGGTCCATTTGCTTTTACCTCATTCTTAATTTTAGAAGAGATACTAGCCCGGGGCTTCGCCAGCGTGTATGTCGGAAATTATCCCACCGATACCTGGAAAAAAATGATGTTACCTACTGATTATGAAATCAGCTATCTGCCAATAAAACTCCCATCAAAATCGGCTCAGCCATTTCACAGATTAGCCGGAACAAACAGACAGGCAGACAGACAGACAAGAAATATTTTTGTTATTAGTACCGTATATACTTTCATATACATTAAGTAAAAAGCTGTTATTTTGACATTGCAAACATACACTTAAATTTTATTTATTTGTTTAGATAAATAGCATATTTAGAATAAATGCTTGCCATCTTCTCTTCACATACAAGGATACGTATAGTCTGTTTCAAAAGTATCTGATGAAAGCATAAACAAACCCTGTTTAGGTTAAATTCTTACGCAATCACTCGCTAAAGGGAATTAGTAACACATTCATCTGCACGCTAATTGCGTTAAACACACAGTAACAATCTGTCTCATAATGATTTTGAAGGATATTGGAGGGTAATCCATTGATTCATACGCCCGAAAAATTTGCCTGGTTAACAACGTTAATAAATCAATGAATGTTTTTGAACTGTCCAGATGAAAGCGTGTTAGTGTGTTACGCAATTATTTGTTTTCAACTTCATCTCTGAGCAAAATCGCCTTTAATGTTACGACATAAACACGCTGTCGATTTGTTACAACGGACATGTGGTTACTGTGCTTATTTATTTCCTGGTAACACACTCAACACTCGAGTACTTATATCCCCTAAAAATACGTACTAATAAAAACCCGTCTAATATCCTCAAATCCTCGAAACTTACGATGGCACCAGCGGGTACCAGCAGCAAATTGCTGAATTTTTCCAATGCATGTGGGTGGGTAGTTCATATGCGACAGGTGCGACTTTTAATATAACTTAGTGCAACGAACACCGGTGTGTTTTGCTTTGACGCAGCGCTGTAATCCCTTTGTAGGTGCCTAGTGGATAGAACAAAGTGGGCAGCGCTTTTTTGGCTGTATTGGCAGATTTGGGGTTCTCTTTTCTGTCGGGCCTTTTGTGTGAATTTTTGGAGTGCTTAGAGACCGTGTTTTGTTTGTCGTTGTTCAAGCATAAACGTGCCGCTGGATTTGACGATGGGAATCGGTGCGGGGCGGTAGTCTTCAGTTTTGAACGCTGTTTTTCTTTAAATAAAGGAAGAAGGAAAGAAAATTCGTTTATTTTCGGTAAACATAACGCAGAGAAAGAACACAAACAAAAATAAATACCATGTTTGGGGAAAATTTGCATCACATACACGCAAAACGGCCACGGTTCAGCATAATGCTTGCTAAAACTCTTGGCGAGACAGAGTAACTATAAAATAATATGAGTAAATATGTGCAGTAATTCAGTCACAAGTAACTGCCAATATTTAGGCTGAAAAGTGTATTTGGGCCCCACTAACAGCTGGTTTTTTTATTTAAGAAATTAAAGTTGACAACTTGTCAAACACAGCATTACGCTGCTGTTGATGCTGCATTAGCACACGAATTCAACATGTCTATGCAAAAATCGTGCGGTTGGAATTTTGCGAGCTACATTAAGATAAGCTAAACTAGAGTTTAAAAGTTCTCAACTTCAAAATCACAGACAGTGTAATAGACTCCATAAAGCCATCCAAGAACTTCAGGAAACATTCTTAGTCCTAAAGCCACCGAACCGCGATACTAAAAGCCACAAGACATGACTCCGGGACATCAGCAAATACAATCACACTTGACGACGTGCCAATTATCCTCCAAGAGCTTCAAAACTTAGTTCACTACAATGCAAACGTAGTCAAAAGTCAACAGACTAACTTAGCTTGCTGTAACTTAAACTTGATTCTGAACTTACAAAGCATGATGAATTGTCGACACGATGTTCTCTCATATCTTAGTTTTTCGTGACTTCTATTTAAGAAATAACGACCCGCCCGTGCTGCGCACAGTTATTACGACTTGACTAAACACTGAGATTTCTTTTTTGTATGTAATTTTAATATTAACGTAAAGAATCCTTCCAGAATAAACTCTTTAAATAATTGTGAAAACCGCAATCCTAACTGCTTACAGACGACACGAAAAGAGACAGTTATATTTTAATAATATGTATAGATTTTGAAGCAAAGGGAGTAGTAAGGATCGTATAGCAGGTGGCGTTCTGTGGTTTCTGCCACACATGCGATGAAGGTGTTAGTTTATGTATGTGTCTGTGTATATAGATTTTGACAAATATTTTTAAAACTTCCTACTTCGTTAATCTTGTACTCACAAGCGCGACTACTGAACGTAGGGTTCTGGGTTTGATCTAGCAGTGTTAGCATATTGCATTTTCCATAAAGTCATTCTCAAAACGCATTACGACAGCGCTTGTCTGGAAGTTCGTGGAACTGGGCCATATTTGGCGCAACCGTGAGGCACACAATATACGACGTGTAACGTTAAATGCGCAAAACCTCAGACACCCCAACTGATTCAATGACCTATTTCAGAGAGAAAATAAGTCATTAAAAAAATTGTAAAGGTTTTATGTGATGTTTTAGTTTTACTGGCCATTCTGATCGTTTCTTGCGTTTGCGACGACGCTTTACCGAGAGGGAGGAGTCGTCACCGGGCCGCTGCGCCGCGCTGACATTGGCTTGCTTGACCTATTAATAAATAGACACGGCAACGTTTTTAATGAAGATTTTTTGAAAAATGTGACCTATATTAAAAAGTGGCCTGACCCCATTACATAAAGCACGATAAAGGCAGACAGGACGCTCTCTCAATTCATAGTTTTTTTTAAGACTATTTATGTAAAGAAAATATTTTGAAAGATATTTTCAGAAAAAAATATTTTTGTTCAAAGTGGAAGACACCAGTTTCAAGCCCTCAAAACTTTGTCTTGTAAGGACGTTTTTTTAATGTTAAGCCTCTTTTTGCGAGCCTCTTAGAAACACTTACGTGGGTTGATAAATTACTTTTTCTTTGTGGACGCCATGTGCTTTAAGAGAGTGGATTGAAATCCTTTTGAGACGTTTTTTTTTTTTATAGTTTTGACACAATACGTTTTTCAGACAAGATATTTTACGATGTTGTTATTATCGAGACAGTTTTGGAAAAAATACGTCTTACTACTTTTAGGGTTTAGCTTGATTATACGAATTTAAATGAACCTAGGTTTTGTATTTTTTTTTTAAGTACAAGTTAACACTAAAAATATATTACAAGTTGGACACCCGAAACACGTGTCTAGTATTTTTATGTAAATAATCTATGTACAAAATTTCAAAATTGTATCATGAAAAATCACAAACTTATAAGCTTGTTATGTTACCTGCTTGTCCGTACAAAAAGATGGTTACTACTTACCACGCGCCGCCGGCCGACCGGCCATGACCGTGACCTGTGTTGTGCGCACATGATTGCGGATATGTACAGACGCCAGCACATCAAGCTACTACAATCTGTCAGATTTCTTTAATAGATGTTCAACTTTATCGCTAAAGCATAAGGTTCAAAGTTGATTGGGAAAATCTGACAGTTTCGGGCAGCTTGATGTGCTGGCGTCTGTACTTAGTGTAGCTCGGTGTCCAATTTGTAACCCTTTTTAAATATTTTTGGGACAAAATATAACATGGTGTAAAAATTATTGGAATCGATTCAGTTACTTATTCTGAACAAACTATATTCAAGTTTGCAATAAGTACTAAAAATAATGTTGTATATAAGAATAATAATAAAAAGGTAGAATCAGAATTACTCCATTATTTAACGATTTATGTAACGAAAACTTTGCTAAACCAATTAAATTAGAAGTTGCCATAAAACTTTATTAAACGTCGCTTAATATCTCTCCATGTGGTTTTAAGAGCCAATGAAAATAGAGTCGGTACTTAACGGTCTCATTTACGAGATGAGTTTGGAGAACTAATAACGTGAAATGTGTGGAAACTTCGAAGACTACGTACAGTCCCGAACATAAATACCTGACAGTTACGCAAGATTCAAAAAGCGATATTCTCCTAAATATTGGTAGAAATTGTATGGAGTTATGAACATAGTATTCTCGAAACCATACTATAATGAAACAGGTCATTTTTCAAAGTTGAATTCGTTATTTCACAAGAAAATCGCTTTTGAATGTTGCGTCAATGTAAGATATTTATGTGCGTGACTGTGACCTACATAATGTTATCCATCTATTGTTATTCAAATTCAGAACTAATTTCGTAGTTTCCAATTTTCTGCTACGATCATACATCGGTACAGTCACTAAAAGGATTAAGTACCCTGCCATGAAATTGTTTGGGTAATAACTTTTTTTAAAGATAAGACTAAATCAGACTAACAATGACTAAGTACTCATCATAAACACTCATAATATTTTGTTATCTTTTAATATGTTTTTTTTTTTAAGAACTAATAATAATGTGTGGAAACTTCGCAAACTACGTATACATGCCTATTATTATTCCAATTCATAACTAGTCTCTTAGGTACCGATTTTCTGCTACGAACATACTTAGCAGTCTAAAAGGGTTAAGTAACCATGAAATTGCTTGCGTAATAACTCTTTTTTAGCCGACTACGTGACATTAAAGACTAGGTAATATTTTTCACGCGTATCTGTATATTTTTATTAAACATTAGATTCACTTAGACTAAAGTACTGAGTGCACGCACAAGACGGTTAAATTATACTTATAGTTCGCGCCCTGGTTATTTATCTCTTTTGTCGACCGTACCTACGTTTATTGAGTTCCTAGGTATGCGTGTACGTTGTAGTGTCCTAGTAGTCGATTAAGGGATCATATTAGGCGTATGGGGGAAGCTTTATCCAATATCCGGCTAGCGGTTATGACACACTTACACCGAGCGCCTGGTTATACCTGGGATTAGTAACGACCGATTCGCATAATTTACTGGCCCATAGCGGAACATAATATGTCCTTTGGTATGCGTAAAAGATAGCAGTTTTATCTTCATTAGAATCGGGTAAAGAACGGTCGCCCATCGTTGCGATTTTGAGTAAGGGAGCAACTAATCTGTCTCTCACATCAAGTGTACGGGTTTGTATGAAAGTGCGCGCATGTAGCGACACGACAACTAGGATACTTTTTTGGACAGGTTTGGAGACAGGTCAGCGACGCAACTGTCGCTCGTCTATAGGTTGTAATACAAGTGCGCGCACGGCGACAAATAAGTTTCCGGCCAGCCAGTTCAGTTGCCGCTCAAAATTTTACGAAAAAGTAGGCAATGCTCCCGTGTGCGCATCGTCCAAATCTCGGCGGGGAGACCGCGCCAGCGGCAAAACAGTTGCTGGGCAACTAAGTTGTTAGTGGACGCACTACCTAAATCGCCACGCTTTTCAAAGCAATGTTTGTGATCACATATATATATTACAATAGTAAGCGACATATAACCCTTAAATGCATAATGTTGCCATATGGCAACAAAGTACGTCATTTAATTTTTTTAAGAATGTGATAGCTGTGAGTTTCTGATGGCACCTCTTTTTGTCAAAATCAAAATCAAAATCAAAAGTCATTTATTCAAACTAGGCTGAGAATCAGCACTTTTCGAACGTCAAAATTACAAAAGACAGTCCCCCAAAACGCCCGCCCTTCACCACTTCCTAGTGCTTTCGCTGGGAAGAAGAAGTGGCGCAACAAACTCTCCAGCAGCACAGCTGTCTGTTCAGTTAGAAAATATACTTGACTGAATACAATACAAGGTATGCAAAACAATTAACATTACAAGACACAGAACGCTAAATTAAATTATTTGCCATATGTCAGCTGGCAACGCCAATATACCAAGAAATACAATAAAAAACTATACGTACTCAAGCAAAAATTAATAAATGGAAATTAAATAAAAGCCTCCAGGTATAAAGGGCGTGACCGCTAACATATTTATGCAATGCTGGGTTCAGTTTACATAGCTGTCGCTTGAAGTCACAAATGATAAACTAGGACCATAAGGAAACTAAATAAACAAGTTATTAATAATGATAACAATGATAAAACCATGGTCAGCAAGACGACCAGTCACCACAAGCAGCACCCGTTCACGAGCATAACGCAAAGGTCAGCCATTACCCCCCTCGCCATATTTGAGGGAAGGAGACAACCCGACCCCCGACGCTACCGCAAGCAGTGACATCTAAGGGAGCATGACGAACTTGCTGCCGGTTGCTCAGGTAAGAATTATAAGATCAATTGTCGAGGTCACTAGCTAACCACATATTGCAATCAACTCATTAGAAAACATTGCAATGGGTTGATTATGTCAATAATAAAATTAAAATTAAATTAAACTGATTTGACTTATACAGCCCAATAAAAAAACAAATGTATAATGAGCTCATATAACCTATCAGTAATTCTTTGTAAATTAATTCTGGAGAAAGAACATAAACATTGTCTTGAGTTAATCAGGGCGACCAACTATTCTTATCGTTTAAGTAGTCGTTGATAGAATAGTATGCCTTTGAACAAAGGTTAGATTTTACTTGAGCTTTAAATGCATTAAAAGGCAAATCTAGCAAAGAAGAGGGTAGCTTGTTATAAAAGGCTATACCAAGACCAACAAATGAGTTATGAACCTTATGAAGCCGGTGAAAGGGAGCACGTAGTTTGTCCTTATTTCTGGTGTTAACATTGTGAATATCACTGTTTTTAGTATACAAGTGTATATTTTGCCTAATATATAAGATGTTGGCAAAGATGAATTGTGATGCAACCGTGAGAATACCAATCTTTAAAAAAATCTCTTAGAGAAACTCTAGCACCTAGCTGGTAAATTGCTCGAACAGCTCGTTTTTGAAGGACAAATATATTTTGTATATCAGCTGCTTTGCCCCACAGCAGAATACCGTAGGACATAACGCTGTGAAAATAACTAAAATATACTAAACGAGCTGTATCAACGTCAGTCTACTGTCTTACTTTCCTGACGGCGTAGGCAGCCGAACTGAGCCTTCCTGCTAGGCTCGATATATGTGGTCCCCACTGAAGTTTGGCATCTACTGTTATTCCCAGAAAAACTGCCGAACTCACAGTTTCAAGCGCCTCTTTATCTAAGACGATGTTGGGTCCTAGATAGTCAATAGTCAAAACAATATATATACCCTATGAATATTAATATTATTGTATAATTATTATATATTTACTGTCTAAATTCTATAGATAAATACCTATACAATAGCATTTTTTGCAATAGGATAAAATAAATCATGCATTTAAGTTTTAAGTCTTAATGTCTGAATAAAAACGCACAGTCGGATTTTCAGCGTTAGACTCAGCGCCGAGAGTTGAAAATCCAACAGTGCAGTAATATTTAGGTATTACATTACGGGTATCAGTAGCTATTCTGCTCATTTATCTATCTCGTTTCTCAAGTCACAATTTCTGATAAATAATACTACTATTCATACATAGGTGTAGGCTCTACAAAGTGTAACGTTAAATGCGCAAAACCTCAGACACCCCAACTGATTTTTAATTCAATTGACCTATTTCAGAGAGAATATAATTCATTAAAAACATTGTAAAGGTTTTATGTGCTGTTTTAGTTTTACTGGCCATTCTGATCGTTTCTTGTGTCTGCGACGACGCTTTACCGAGGGAGGAGTCGTCACCGCGCCGCTGCGCCGCGCTTGCGTGACCTAAATAAATAGACACGGCAACGTTTCTAATGAAGATTTTTTTTAAATGTGACTTATATTAAAAAGTGGTTCATTTAATTCTGCTCGTTATTCTGATCAAACTATTTTCAGGTTTTGCGCATTTAACGTTACACGTTGTATAAGTAAATTGTTACGATACAGTACTTAGACGAGATCGATTTTATCACTAGCACTTTGGGAAAACATAAAATCGTCGCCAAAGTACGTCGATAAAATATTATGCAAGCCTCTAAACCAGAGGTTCCCAAACTTTTTTTTCTCATAGGCCACTTTAAAAATGTTGCTGGTTCCGGTGGACCCCCCGCAACTACATTCCTACCATATTCCTAAAACTTGACGAAACATGTGAGGATTAGATCTAACGCAGACCCCCGTCGAGTCTCCCCTGGACCCCTGGGGGTCCACTAGACCACTTTGGGAATCAATGCTCTAAACCTTGGATAGGATTACTAGATTTATGTGAAACGCGTTTTGACAATCTATGTAATCTATTTATAGACGCCAGCACATCAAGCTACCCGAAACACTCCCAAAAGTTTTCCCAAAATTTTCCCAATCAACCTTGAACTTTATGCTCTTAGGAGCCAAGCAAAGAGAAAAACCGGTCAATAGCGAGTCGGACTCACGCACCGAGGGATCCGTACCATTACATATTAAATTTTATTTTTTATTTTCTGAAAAAGTGTACTGTTTAGAGACATCGTTTTATTTTTCCTGTAATCTTTACAGAAACATCTATAACATAGAATAATTTCAGATTTTTCTCTATGCAAACTTCGGAGATAAGGGGAACGGTATTTTTTTTTTACATTTTTCATCAAAAGTTAAAAACTATGCGGCCTAGAAATGTTTGAGAATGTGCACTCTTTCAGATGATACTCCATATGCCCTAGTACCTACTTCGAATTTTTAAGACCCCCCTTTCAGTCTTTGTTGCAAAAAATAAATATATTTTTATTTCTTTCTTATTTATAAAATAGTTGGGCAAACGTCATCTAAAAACATTCCAAATTTCAAGTTGATAGCATTAGTAGTTCTTGAGACATCCAGCTGTGACAGACGGACAGACAAACAGACAGACTGAGTCGCACCATAAAGGTTCCTTTTTACCTTTTTGTACGGAACCCTAAAAAGTCAGAAAGAACACAAAGAGAAAACGAAGTAATAGCGCGGACGAGCGTTGCGATGCGACGGGGTGAGTCGGGGAATAAGAAACTTCACGCGTACAGAAGCTAGTAATAGATTATTTAAGGAACAATTTATTCGTTTGGTCGAAGCACTGTCATGTTAGCAAATTATTTAGACAAACCTAACCTTAATACCAGAAAACCATCGACAATGTTACCCAAATTGCTCTAAAATCTCCCAACAAATAACACTGTTCTACAAATTTTGACTTTAAAAAAGTATTCCTTATGTAAAGTAGTTTTCTTTTATTTATTTCCACGTACAGAATACAAAAATAATCAATAAGTATTAAAATTATTTTTCATTTTTTTTAGAAGTTTAGATTTTTATAGAAATGAGTTAAAATTATTTCGAATACTTTTCCATTGTAGACCAGCCGTGCGATTCTGTAACCAGATGGTTACAGAATCGCTCAGCTATCACGGTGAGATCACCGTGATAGCTTGTGTCAAGGTGGACTGTATTTTCCTTAGGAATAAAATACCTGGTTTGATGATAAGTTGATTTATTCTTGATTCACAGTTTTGATTCACTTTTCACTTTTAAGAGACGACTGCAGCTGAACTATTGAACTACAATTTTGCGACTAACCACCCTGATTATATATCATTTTTACAGGGTGCAAGTAGTGGGAGGAGGCGAACACGATATATTTATTCAACCAATCACATTTCGTTATTCGGAGTTTAATCATGGCGGAGATCGGACAGGTTTCGACCTGTCCAAACCTGTACGAATGTGTTCGTGTCCTCTTTACAATGTCGTACTTTGACGTCTTACTTCTACAGGATAATAAAACAACCTATTCTGTCAACATTAGTAATTTCCCTACTATCAAATGGTTTTTATTTAATCATCCTTATGTCTAATCTTAATTTATATCATATACAATCATGAAGCGACGACGTCCGTAACATCCTCCCCCCGGCGCAGGGCTACCGTAGCCTTATCTTCCACGCAGAGGACGGCGAGCTTCGTCGTGGGTCGCCGAAGGATGCCCACCGTAGTCCTGACGTCGGCTGATCGCACCTTGCCGTCTGGACCGACGTACGTAGTCTCCACGACGCCTCGGGGCCACGTTCCTCGTGGCAATGTGGGATCGATGATGACAACCAGGTCACCAACACGTAGAGGTCGTCGTTGGTCGTCGGATGCCCCCCTGGGCACGAGCGTCGGCAGGTATTCATTTACCCAGCGCCGCCAGAAATGGTCGGCGAGCGCTTGGGCAGCTCTCCATTGCTTACGGCTGGCCTCCTCGCAAGGCCCAGTGTGAGGAAGGCCTGAGGAGGTCCCGATAAGGAAGTGGTTCGGAGTTAACGCCTCCGGATCCTTAGGATCAACGGAAACGTGAGTGAGAGGCCGAGAGTTTATAGAGTATTCGGCCTCTATCATTACGGTCAGCAGCACTTCTTCTTTTAGCGCCCGCTGATATAGTGTCGCTCCTAGCGCCGTTTTGACAGAGCGTACTAATCGTTCCCACGCTCCCCCCATATGCGGCGCCCCTGGTGGTATGAACTTCCACTTCATTCGGTGTGAGAGCCCGAAGTGAGGGAATTCTTTGGCCCATTTTTCATAAGCCGTTCGTAGCTCCGTGTCTGCCCCTCGGAAATTGGTGCCGTTATCCGAGTACATTACTCGGGGCCATCCTCGTCTCGCTGCCATTCTCCTTATGGCCATTATTGCCGAGTCGGTGGACAGACTTGCCACTAGTTCCAGATGGACTGCCCTAATCTCCAGGCAGGTGAATAGTGCTCCCCAGCGTTTCTCATGTCTTCTTCCTATGACCACTGTCATTGGCCCAAAATAGTCGATTCCGCAGTGAGTGAAGGGTCGCTGTGTCTTTTCTAGTCGTTCCATCGGTAGGTTTCCGGTGACCGGTTTTACAGGTGTCGCTCTTCTGATGCGACAGAGTTGGCATCGCTGCGCTATGGCTCTTACTGTAGGGCGTAGATTGACCACCCAATATTTTTGTCTTAGGTCATTGACCACGCGTTCATTATTTGCATGGCCGGCTCTTCGATGGGCGTCTTCTACTAGTAGTCTGGTAAATGGGTGTCTGCCGTGTAAGATGATAGGCATCTTCTTCGTGTCTGGAACTGCAGCGTGCCCGATCCTCCCTCTTACCTTGAGAATCTGGTTTTCCAGATAAGGGTCCAGTTTATACAGGCTACTGGATTTGGGCACTGGTCTTCCTTTTTCCAATAGTTTTGTCTCTTCTGCGTAGTCGTCGAGCTGCGCTTGTTTTATCCATGTCTTCTCGGCCTTTTCTATCAGGTCGACTGTCATCTGGCTGGCTCGGCTTTTGCACTTTTCCTTGAAGAGAAAGAGTACCGCTGTAGTTCGTATTAGCTTCTCATAAGAGGAGAATCTGCTTATGTCGGGCAGATAAGAAGCGTGTTTCTTTTCAGTTTCTGTGACCACGTAGGTCACTTCTTCTTCCTGGTCTTCTTTCTTGGCTTTCTCTTTCGGCCAGAGGTCTTCATTGTTATATAGAAACTCAGGTCCGATGAACCATCTATCTTCTGGTTTCATCTGTAGTTTATAATTAGGGCGCGTCGCATCGTCTGCCACATTTTGTTCTGTGGGCACCCATCTCCATTGACTGACGTCGGTCAGTTCTGCTATTTCACCCAAGCGATGTGCCACGAAGGGTGTATACTTGATGGCATCTTTTTCAATCCAACGTAGGACTGTTTGTGAGTCTGTCCAATACGTCACGCTTTTGGGTTTGTCTCGATGTTCCCTTGTGATTGTTTCTGCTAATCGTGCGCCGATTACTGCTGCCTGGAGTTCGAGTCGAGGGACGGTTACTGGTTTTAATGGTGCGACCCTTGCTTTTGCCGCAACCAGGCTCACTGTCTCTCTTCCATTTGGTTTCAGGATCCTCCAATAGGCAGTTGCTGCGTACGCTTGCTCGCTCGCGTCGCAGAAAACATGGAGCTCTATTTCGTCTTCCGAGCTCTTCCCGTAGCACCTTGGGACGCGTAGTTTCGTTGCCACGCTTAGACTTTGAAGCCATTCCTCGAAATGTTGTAAGTCTTCTTCGGGAATCGCTTCATCCCATCCCACTCCGTGTCTCCATAAGTTCTGTAGTATAATTTTACCAGTGATAGTAAAATGGCTGATGAGACCGAGGGGATCATAGACGGCCATCACTGCTCCGAGGGCTTCCCTTTTCGTCGGTGCTCTGTCTCTCATCTTTACTTCGGGTGCTAGACGGCTAAGTCCTGTGTTGAAGCCTAACTCATCTCGTTCTGTATGCCAGAGCAAGCCGAGCGTCTTATCAGAGTTTTCCTGTCTCTGACCAAGCTTCACTTCGGCATTGAGCCCTCGTTTTTCTGTAATCACGCTGTCCACTACATTGGGTTTGTTAGAGCACCATCCGCGGAGGTTGAAGTGTGCGTTTTGATGTATCTTCATGACCTCTTGTGCTGTTCTTATGGCTTCTTCTTCTGTCGTGAAGCTATCGACGTAGTCGTCCATGTAGTGGCTCGATGTTATTGCTTGCACAGCGTTGGGGTATGCTTGTGCGTAAAGCCTCGCGTTGGCGTCTCTCACTGAGTGCGCGATGAATGGTGAGCACGAGGCCCCGAAGATCATTGATACCATCTTGTACTTCTTCGGTGGCTTCTCACGCTCTTCATCTCGCCAGAGAAACATTTGAGCTGCTTGGTCTTGTGGTCTTATTTTTACTTGGAGGAACATCTCCTGAATATCTGCTGTCACGGCTACCTGACGTTCTCTGAATCTAAAGAGGATTCCTGGTAGCGATCTCAAGAGGTCAGGTCCCTCTAGTAAGTGGTCATTGAGGCACACTCCGCTGTATCGGTGTGCCGCGTCAAAAACCAACCGCATCTTTCCCGGCTTGTTAGGATTCACGACCGGAAAGTGTGGCAGATACCATATTTTCTTGTTTTCTGCCTCTTGTCCATCGCACTCTTGAACGTAGCCTTTATCGAGGAGGTTCCTTACTTGAGCGCGATACTGTGCTGCGAAGTCTGGAGAAGAATCCATCTTCTTTTCCATCATTTTTAGTCTCTTCAAGGCACAGTGATAATTATTAGGCATCGGAGCGTCTTCGTCTCGCCATGGCAGACCTACTTCGAAGTGTTCACCAACCTTCTTCATTGTTCGTTGGACCACGTCGATTGCTTTTTGATCTTCCGGTCTGACTTTCTTCGCCAGGGAGACTCCTAGGGCATCAATTCTGAAGTGTGCTTTCACTATTTCTTCTACGCGCCGTACATCTTCTGTCTGTCTCTTTGCAGACACGTCGTAGATGTGAAGCACTAGTTGACCCTCTTTTTGAGTCAACATTGAGCGCGGCGCTGTCCCATGGATTACCCATCCCAGTTGGGTATATGAGGCCGCAGGCTCGTTCTTCTTGCCCATGCGTAATTTTCGAGTCACAATCAAGTGCCAATTGTCCGCACCTATCAATATTTTTGGTGTGGCTTCCTCAAAGAATGCATCCTGTTGTATGTCTCGAAGATGTGGATATTTAGTTAATATCGATCTATCCACTGTCTGACCATGAAGTCGCAGATCCTTTATTGTTCGTGCGCGTAACTCCTGGAGGTTCTCGTTCTGGCCACGAATTTGCAGCTTAACCTCTTGACTATGTTCTTCGTGTGGCTGTGAGGTCACTCCTTGTATTCTAAGTGTAGAGACTGGCCCTCTTACTTGGATACGGCGTGTTAAATCTTCATCGATGAGTGAGGTCGTCGATCCTTCGTCCATTAGCGCGAATGTGCTCACTTGACCACCTGGTCCATACAAGATGACGGGGCACATCTTTAAAAGTACACGATGTGGTGCATTACCTTTTGCTGAGACAGACATCACGGACTCTGCTACGGGTTTGACATCCGTTGCTTCTTCTTTTTGTTGCGACACCTCTCTTATGTCTTTGTGAAGCAACGCGTGATGCGGGCGGGTGCATGTCTCTTTGCCGCATCGTTTAGCTCGGCAGTGCTCTCGTCGATGGCGATTAGTAACACATTTAAAACATACCTTTTCTGTTCGTGCCCAATTCCATCTGTCGCCGACACTCATTTTTAAAAATTTGGCGCACTTAGGTACTTCATGGTCACCACCACAACACAAACATACCCGTTTCTTCTCTCCTTCCTTTTCTGATGTGGTGTAGATGACCTCTCGGCCCGCTTTTCTTTTAGTACTAGCTTGCACCACATTTTTCATTTCTCTCTTCGGTGCGGGCGTGGGCGTCGGGTTTGTGAAGGCGTACCTCATGGCACGGTCAGCCTCTCTCATCAGGAATCGAGACAATAGCATAATTTCAGGCTCACCTGATGTTTCCACAGCCTCAGAAGCGTAGTCACACCATCTTGCTTTCACGTGCGGGCTTAATTTTTCTACGATTTCACGCACTAACATAGGGTTACACAGGTATCCACGATTGTCCACGTTGGATAGCACACATACTATGTTTTGTAATTTCACCGCGAAGGAGTTCAGTTCACTTGCTACACTAGTAAGTCGAGGTAACTTCTTTATGTCTTCCATCACGTGGTCCATTAATATTTCCGGCCTTCCATAGTACTGTTCCAGCGTTTTCATAATTGTTCGTGGGTCAGAAGCAGAATACAATAGCGCAGAAATAGTTTCCCTTGCTGGACCTCTGATGCAGTTCCTCAGTCTTGCTAGGTTTTCCATTGCGGTGAATTTGTAGACACTTGATGAGTCTTCATAAGCTGCCTTAAATGGTAGCCATTCCGTAGCCGCTCCGGTGAACAAGGGTAGTTCTGTCACTTGTCGTGGCGGCGGGCGTACACGCATCATTTTGTCTAGCGTGTCGGCCAATTGTTCGATACCTCTTCCTACTCGACGTTCCCCTCTTGTGGGCGAACGTGAGGTCGAACGTTGTCTCCTTCGTGGCATGGCAGGAGTTGTAGCGTCGACACATGTGTTCGGCTCTGCAGCGGTTTCTTGGGCGGTGGGATGCGGCGGCTGAGTTCTTTGTTCGGTGACTGGTGGGTGGCCTTGGTCAATACTTTGCAGCCACTCATCCACCCTGTCTTCACTCCTATGTCCGGAGCCCTCTTCGCGAGCCTCTGCCTCTGCTTCAATCGCCGATACTTCGTATTCGAACCGTTTGTTCACTAGAGCCTTTTCTATCTCTAATTGCTCGTTCCTTATTGCAGCAATTCTTTTTTGTGCCTCATATTCTGCTAGTTTCACTCTTGCCACATCACTGCTGTAGGATTTTCTTGATCTAATCGTGCTTGCAGTGTCTCTTACCGACATATTTGCCGTCATTGTCCTGGCAGAGTCCTGTATTCTTGACTGGAGCGACGGGCTTGGAGTGGCGAGTTGTTCTTCACGCACTGTTACACTCGCGATCGCGGTTGCTCGACTCACCGGTACGCGATGAGGAGCTGGTGCGGTAAGCGCGGCGGACGCACCATCATACGACGGCGCAACCCTTCCCGTCGCGGCGGTGACGGGGGGTGCGGTCACTGGCACTTCATGCGGGGCGCGGGGCAAAACAGACGCAACCGTTGATGGCGATCTTGGCGGTTCTTCGAATGTTCGAGGACGTCGGCTGTCGTAGCCCGATTCCGCCTCACTTTCTTTCGCCGCAATACTTCTCGTCTTCATGATTACAGGAACACTGCACTATTTTCTTGATTTTCAACTTACCAGGCAAGTGATGATCCAAATAAATCCGGCTCGAAGGACCAAACTGTCAAGGTGGACTGTATTTTCCTTAGGAATAAAATACCTGGTTTGATGATAAGTTGATTTATTCTTGATTCACAGTTTTGATTCACTTTTCACTTTTAAGAGACGACTGCAGCTGAACTATTGAACTACAATTTTGCGACTAACCACCCTGATTATATATCATTTTTACAGGGTGCAAGTAGTGGGAGGAGGCGAACACGATATATTTATTCAACCAATCACATTTCGTTATTCGGAGTTTAATCATGGCGGAGATCGGACAGGTTTCGACCTGTCCAAACCTGTACGAATGTGTTCGTGTCCTCTTTACAATGTCGTACTTTGACGTCTTACTTCTACAGGATAATAAAACAACCTATTCTGTCAACATTAGTAATTTCCCTACTATCAAATGGTTTTTATTTAATCATCCTTATGTCTAATCTTAATTTATATCATATACAATCATGAAGCGACGACGTCCGTAACAGCTTGGGTGAAGTGAGCGTGGAGTGAGCTGTCATTCGCTAGGGATTAACATTATTAAGTGCTCACTTCACTTATGATTTCACGGTGAGATTTTTACAGAATCGACCGGTTGTGTTATTTAAACAAACCTAACCTTAATACAGATACCAGACAACCATCGGCAATCTTACCCAAATTGCTCTAAAATCTACCAACAAATAATTGAGGCAACATAAATTTAATCGGCTCGTATTTTACTACCCACAATATTATAGTTCTGCAGTAGTTTCGAAGTCCGCTATCAATACTGGTTCCAAACTGTTCAGAATCAGCCCCGGTTTGATTGTGATATTCATACTAACTGCGCTTTGGTTGGAATTGCTGAATCAATATAATTATCGAATTGGTTTTGGTAATAGAACTTTGTCTGGGATTTCGAAGGAGCTTTGAAATCCAGGGTTTGTTTGAAAATTGAGATAAAGTTGTATACCTAATTGAGTGAAATCTTTTACATCTCGTGAGTAAGTATAGTTTATTCTTCAAGCAGTGTATTAGGTTCATTTTTAATCAATGTTTCACCGTTAAAAAATAATAATTTAAAACTTAATCGGAGACTATTCAAATCATGTTTATAGGGTCGTTATTGTTTCCTTCAGGGTAATTGCGTAACACCCTACCAGTAGCAATGGGTTTCATTTTGACAGTTCAACAACATTCATTGCGTTATTTACGTTGTTGAGAAATTTCACTCGGACGAATTCGCGGGCAGAAACTAGTTCTGTAATAAGCCTATTATAGCTGCATCGACATTTACGCCAACGCCGGCAGCGCGTGAGCGCGCCGCGCACCCCGGCCGAGTGACCGACCGTGGAGCCCTAGCGCTCTGCTACCGCCACCGCGATGGTGGCACTCCTGTCGTGAGTTTAGTGAACTACAGACTAATACGTTCTGTGCAGTGATTGGTAAATTAATTCGCAATGTTTTTAAAGTTTTTTTTTTTTTTTATAATACTTGTACCGTTTGGTTTCTCGAACTACTTGTTTCTCTTCATAACCTACAGACCTAACACTATTACTAGTCCACTTCTCACTACTCCCAATTATTAGTCAGTCATTCACATTGAGATTTCTGTGAAAACTATATTCAGAGAAATCTCTAAAAAGTTTCTAAAAGCTTAAATCCACTAAAATTTAACTGCAACGTAATTACCTCGACAACGTCACAACGCCTCGTTTTACCAGCTCTGCTGAAAGACAAAAGTACTTAATAATAAAGTTAAATGAGTACGGATGCAAAACACACAAAACATTAATGTTAATGGGTCCCATACTCAAAGCGGTGTAGTTATTTTAACACAGCGCGCGTCCGCCTTGAATCGCAGTGCTCCGTTGCGAATCGTGCGGGATTGTACGGGATCGCAGTGAATGCAGTTGTGACGTCATCGTTGGCAAGCGTGCGTTGCAGTCGGGCTAATCTCTAGTGTATTGCTTTACATAAATTGGTAGGTATATGTTGTTTTTTTTTTGGCAGTTGTATTTTGTTACTCAGCAAGAAATACCTATCTACACTTCCTAATATAATAAAGAGTAGAAATATTTGAATTTGTGTTGTTATCTTCGGAAGTACTGATACGGTTCCTAATTTTTTTTTCACTTACGGTAAGCTTAGAGTATTGCCGAGTGTCATTGAACAATTTTTGTTAAAACAAGAAATTTCACGCGACCGAAGTCCCGAGCAGAAGCTAGTGTTTGCAAAAAGACAGAAGCTTCAGAAGCTCTAAATATCAGCGGGGTAATTGTGTAACACATTATCAGTAGCGATGGGTTTCATTTTGACAGTTCAACAACATTCATTGCGTTATTTACGTTGTTGAGCAGACACACTTTTTGAACATATGGAGCAATGGATTGGCAATATGCTTCAAAATGATTCAAATTAAGAGTAATAGTGTGTTACGCAATTAGGGTGCAGGTCTTGCTTTATTTATTCCGTATACTGTTTTCTCAATAGGTGTTATGTTTATACTTTTGGTTGGTTGACCTTGATTTCAGGGACCTGGAACACAATGGATAAATTTTCGTGCTATTTTTAGAGTCCAAGGCTTGTATTTTCGCGTTCGTAATGTATAGACTTGTGTGACGTGACTGTATTGCGTCACAGAACTTATGAAGCCAAGTTTTTACTACTAGATACTTAAAATACCTACTTCTCCAAGACAGATAACTTTCCTTGTAGCGCGTATGACCAAAAGGAGTACTTACAATATTATTTTATTTTATTTATTGACACCTAAAATATACATATACATGACATATTGCGTAGTAAAATTGTAGATTATAATGAAAATAATACAACATAGCATCTGCAGCCGAACTAGGTGCAAAACCTGTATCTCGACATAGTATGTGACGATCGTAGCTGCTAATTTTTAATTCAATTGACCTATTTCAGAGAGAAAATAAGTCATTAAAAAAATTGTAAAGTTTTTATGTGCTGTTTTAGTTTTACTGGCCATTCTGATCGTTTCTTGCGTCTGCGACGACACTTTACCGAGGGAGGAGTCGTCACCGGGCCGCTACGCCGCGCTGACATTGGCTTGCTTGACCTATTCATAAATAGACACGGCAACGTTTTTAATGAAGATTTTTTGAAAAATGTGACCTATATTAAAAAGTGGTTCAATTAATTGTGCTCGTTATTCTGATCGAACTATTTTCAGGTTTTGCGCATTTAACGTTACACGTTGTATATGTAAACTCCTACTTCGCTTAATGTGTCAACATAGTCAACCAGCACCATTGTTGTACATAGGGGGTCGTAAAGTGGGTAATACTCGGTAATACGGGCTGGAGTCCACAACTCCACGTCAATGCGTGTATTTTGCGTACGAACAGTGTCGTACATTTAAACCAAATGAACATAGAACCCGAACAAGAATTTTAGTATCTTAATATTCTTGACCTTTTTCTTTTAGAACCAACGAAAGAATGATCCATCCCTGTCAACTCAAAGGAAATTTGGTTGATTTGGGATATCTAGAATGTGCATTCGCTCGTTTGATGTAAATCGACATTTAAAGATAATTATCGTCTTTGGTCTTGCCCTAGGCCCGTTACATAGGGTTGGTGAAAACGTTTTCTTCATCCATTCTCCCCTGTCGACAGACACGCTATCTATAACTCACCTTTCTTTCATATCATTCCTTACCCAATCAATCCATCTTTTTTGTAGCCTTCCTCTCCCCCCATCCATCAACATACTGGATGATTTTTTTACAGTCTCCGAATTTTTGCAGGGTATTCTACCCATGAATATGAACAACTTTCACTACGGAACGAACTCTGAAATCACGAAAAAAGTCAGATTCAATACCTACTTGACCAAAATATATGAAACAGCTGATTTTTTTTTTCGTAATCGCAGTTGTTCCCATAGTGAAAGTTGTTCATATTCATGGGTAGAACACCCTGTAAAAATTTGGAGACGGTAAAAAAAAAACGTACAGTATAACTCTTTTAGTCATATGCGTTTCCAGCTCCTCATTGCACGCCCATTACCAAGCCAAGCGATTTCCTTTCAACCTTCTTTTCTTCAAACATATAAAGATATACGTAGCTTACCAAGAAATGTCGTATTACCCAGTAACTGGGTTGTGGAGGTCAGATAGACAATCGCTCTATACAGGTATTCAGCTGCCTCCGGTTAAAGAGGAAGCCGACCCCAACATACATAGTTGGGAAAAGGCTAGGCAAATGATTATTACCAATATCTACTCCTCCACAAAGTCCTAAATCCACTCATAATCGACGAACAACTAGAATCGAACACAATAACATTGTAATACCCAGATTAGAAAACATAACAGGCCACCAACCAATGTTCCTGCATTTGAAGCTTATACTAATTCCGCTATGAAACCCGCAGAGCTTTGGCACGTCGCCAATAGAAAATATACGAATTAAATTACATATTTTTGGTGTAACTAGAAAAGTCTATCCAGCTTTCAAATAAATATTTGCTGAGTAAGCGTAATTTGTTGGTTTCTGTCGTACGATAAAATATGGCGCCTATTTTGTAGGATAATTTATTATGGCGACTAGAATATGAGTCATGGAATAATATTATTAAAAATGAGAAAGATATATTTTTCTGGAGACAAAGACTGATCGTAAAGGCAAACCAAATTCAACATATTTGGTGAGTCTCTAATGTTCTTACTTTGAAAATAGCAATTTTTTTTACTAGTGGCCTCTGACCCCTTCTATTCTATTTTTTTATGGCAAGTAAAGTCGATGTCGACTATTCTGCCAATGTCAAAAGTGAATTGGAATTGCAACTGTACATTATTTTTAGCCGACTACAGCGAAGCAAAAATGAGGGTTATGATTTTGACCGGTATGTAGGTACGTTCATCTGTTCACTGATAGCTTGTAAACTACTTGTCATAATTTGACAAATGAGGTATTGTTAGAAGCGTTAGAAGCTTGACCGTTTGCTGGTTATAGGGTATGTGACGTCACCTAAATTCAATATGGCGCCCTCTAGAGGACATAAATTAATGAATTTTAAAATAAATATTTCGTGATGGTGCCTTGTTGGGTAGCAAATGAAAGGGCTTATGGTGTGTAGATTAGGACATTTCAAAAATATAAATATTACTGAAATAAGCACCAAAATAATTACTTTCTTGTTTCATCCTGTTCAGTAGTCGGGTTTTAAATTAAAAGATAAACCGACAAAAATCTTCGATGATACAGTTGACCTTAAGTTAGATCCCTGACCCCCTTCCTTACTATCAACTAACCTCTTTCAAAGTCGAATCATTCGTTTCAAGTACGTCATTAGAGTGCGCGCGGCCGAAACAGGAAATAATCGTTTGCCGCATCTTGACGTTTATGTCGGGTGTCAAGAGAGTGTGCTGTGTTCCCTCTTTTCCAAAGTAAATAATCACCATCATTATGCTAAAAGTGATTAAAATGCTGGCAGGGATATAATCTTTAAAGTCAAACGTCGCGCGCAGACTTATCTTACGCGCACTCTAAAAGGCACTTTTGAACGTCAAAATTAACAAAAAAATTTAAGTGATTATAGTGTCCCTTCGAAAAGGTAGTTTCGTAAAGAGAAAAATCGGCATTTTGGCTTACCACAAAAAGGACAGTGAAGCTATGATACTTAATTTCTGTTTTCGCCAAAATATCGCCTCACCGACGACGTTTCCAGGACCGTCTGCATTAATTTCCTCATGTCTATTATGGGAGGTTGTCTGTCGCAGCAATCGGAAGTGTTAGCATTGACGAAGCCGGAAAATAACCGGACGGAGTTTTGGACGGACGCTTTGATGCAGACGAACTTGCAAAATGCTCACAGTAGTCACACGTAACATAAAATAACTATAGTCTTCTTATGCTGATGATTTGTTGTATTAGGCGCACTGTCCACGCAAACCGCACGTCATGCGCACGCTATCGGCAATTGACGATCGCTTGCATCTTGCGTAGAAACAATGAAAACAGTGTCCACGGAGCGGCATCGTCGCGTACGCCTCTCGTCTTGCGTTCGTCATGAGGTGCGTGCGGCAGCATCTCACTACTCGACCGACTCGCGAGACGCAAACACTTTTTTTTTGTTACAAAATGTCGGGCTCAGCGGTGAATTTTGTTCACATTATTGAACAATATCCCTGATTATATAATAATAAATTACAGGAATACTCCAGTCACAACAATCTACAATTTATATTTCTTTCGATGTATGGATGAATCCAGTAAATTCATCGCCTGTTTCGTCGTCTTCTAATAAAGTTGTATGCTATAATCACATCATCATCATCATCATCACTTGACATTTTCCCAGCGAAAAGACGTGCTTTTGCAATGCTACTTAAAAGAAAACTGAGAATTTTTGTAGCGTGATTGACGATTGCATGAAGATAGCGTGGACATAACAAATATGCAAAATACGCCTATCGTCATCTGTAGGTTGCGTGCGTCCGTCAAGTGACGCGACCGTGGACAGTCCTTATGTTAATGGTACACAAAAAAGTGTTTGCGTCTCGCGAGTCGGTCGAGTGACGAACGCAAGACAAGAAGCGGTCGCAACGTTGCCACTCCATGGATACCGTTTTGATTGTTTCTACGCAAGATGCAAGCAATCGTCAATTGCCGATAGCGTGCGTATGACGTGCGGTTTACGTGGACAGTGCGCCTTAGCCATAAGCCGGAAGCCGACCCCAACATTGTTGGGAAAAAGCTTGGCAGATGATAATGATGGCCTATAATTATAAAGATTACAATAAGATTGTATTATCTTACTAACGGTTTTACGTCATTCGAATTTGATCGTGAACAGCCTACTTTACATTGGGGCTCTTGTCAGTATGCCGCACTTTGTGGTGTAACTTAGGATAGCTGAATTGGCAAACGCAATGTGTTACTGGCCTAACTTTAGCTAAATCAGCTAAATCGACAGACTGGCTGGCTAGGGTTTGTGCTAGCCTATTCAATTAAGTTCTTGTCAAATCGCATGACTTATCTGTTGTGATATTTTGGTTAGCCAAGTCAGTTTTGACAGCTGTGGTTTTTTAAAAACTGGAAGTAGTACGGTGTCTATGTGTAATAACTTTAACGACATTGCCTTCATCCCTATGATTTCAGTCTTCGACACGCTAAGGGCGAATTTCGCCAAACTTTTATGCCCAGAACATTTTTTATTATGAGAATAAATTTTGAATTTTGTTCAGTTTTTCTATACTAAAACTGTCACAAGTCGCTTTTATTCCACGGATAAAAAATATCTGTCTTTGGTAAAATCAGCCCTAAGAAGAACACTCAGCGTGTCTGTGGCAAATATACCTGGCTTTCACCCAGGAGGCTCGGGTTCGATTCCCGTTACGGGAAAAGCTTTTGCCAGGGTCGCGGGGAGTTACCGTGGCCCTTGGCACAGGCAACTGAAGGAACACGGGTGGGTTTTAGTCAGTAAAAGTCTGACACGCCCTCCCGCTCCACCCAGAGCGGGAGAAGTTATTTGATAATTTCACACCCAAAAAAAAAAAGAAGTTTTCATTTATTGTCGTCTCCACAATGTTTAACTACCGTTATGATACCCAGCAACTGTTAATGCTAGATCCCTAACGTATGTCTCTGCTGTATAGTGTGTTGTGCGGTGAATATTCCGATCGGATTAGGCAAGCGATACTTCGATAGGCTTACGTTTACCGCTGGGGAATTATAAATCCCACATTTACACAGCTTTCCAACTATCTCAGGAGGTAGGTTGTTGTAATCTTGACTAGTTTGAACAACTTTCACTATAGATTCATTTATATGTTGGGATATAGTTTTCTTTCTTGTTATTATCTCTTCCTCTTCTTCGTCGTGTGGAGGACACGATAGTTAATTAGATTTTGCTGGCCAAAAATTTCACCACTTTCACGGCGTCGTCGGTAATAGCGCAGAGGTCACTATGACTGCATTTTTAGGGCACAGAAAGAAGAAAGAAAAGAGAAAGAAAAAACGTTTATTCTGCACAAATAAAACGCACGTTACAAATAAAAAACAATATAATTATAAAAAATAAAAAAGACAAAAAATAAAATACAACGTAGCCAAAAGCCTCTTACTCAAACGCTTGATGCCAGAGCCAGGGACCAAAGACAAAACATACATTAATTAAGATGCGCCCGCGACACCGGCAGACGACAACTAAACAATAACAATCAAAACAAACACCACACCACCAACACCACCATAGCACTGCATCCACTGCTGCTGCTATCTCTGATTTCTTGCTAAAGCTCTGTGACTGACGGACAAAAAGCGATCTCATAAAGATTGCATTTTTTCCTTATAAGGTCGGAACCCTAAAACAAAAGCTTGATAAAATTCTTACATATATTAGGCAGATACTATCGTATCGGTACAAATAAAGCAAAGTTTTAACAATAAAAG
This sequence comes from Eremobia ochroleuca, assembly GCA_949629135.1. NCBI lineage: Eukaryota > Metazoa > Arthropoda > Insecta > Lepidoptera > Noctuidae > Eremobia > Eremobia ochroleuca. Next base: position 15,086,398 of record OX451402.1, on the reverse strand, counting down.
TAATATACCCGATCAAATTCATTGACGATGAATAAAACAAGTTTTACTTCCGATTGTGTGTAGCCAGACAAGTCATAAACTCATACATAAATATTCCTGTGATTTGTGCTCTGCTGTTGTTTTGAACAAGATTCGTTACCAAAGTGTGGTCACGCTTTTAACGATTTATATCTTTTATGGTGTGCGGTTAATCCTTTTCCATACCACCCACGGCTCGTTTTTCTTAGATTAAAATAAAAACATGTCCCGAATGTTTTTATATCTCTACCGCGGGGTTTTTCAAAATAGTCGCCACGAACAAGTCGCCAGTATCATTTTTTTTTAAATCTTGGCGACGCCATTTTTGGATCATCATCATTCGCAGTATGTATTTTTCTTCCATACTACTTTATTAGCCGTCGTCTCAGTAGTAACCCCCCTTTTTAGCCATATTATCTTTCACACAGTCAATCTATCGTTTCATCATGCTCTTCTCCTAGCCACATCCATACTCAAAATTAGATGTAAAACGATCATTGGATGTAATAAAACAAACGTTTCCTTCAGAAAATCAAATAATAAATGAAAAGTTTAATTTGATAAATTCATAGGAGTGTTGACTGAGTACCTACACACGTACCTAACGATAACTTCACCTTCCTCCCAGCACTGAACTTGACGGACCAATTCCACCATTTTCTGAGTACAAACACTCTTGGAAGTCCATTTAGAAAATTGAAATATGTAGCTTTCAATCCATTTCACAACATTTAATTAGGGTGTCCTGCATCACTGTTGACTGAGCAGTGCTAACGGCCGCGACTGACGAGTTATAGGTAGTAGGTTCGAACCCAGACCAGTCGCCTTACTTTGTGTAAATAATTTCATCACTACTGCTCTCAAAACGGTGAAGGAAAACAGCGTGAGGAAACCGCGCCTGTCCTAGAACGAAAAATTCGAAGATGTGACATCTACCGACCCGCACTGGGCCCGCGCGGTGGATTATGGCCTCCCACCGAGAGGAGGCCTGTGCCCAAGCTGTGGGAACATTATAAGCTGATTATACATCATTAATTACGTGGGTGGATCAAATATAAACCGGACTTAAGTAAAAAAAATACGCACGTATTATTATACTCGTGAAAAAAAAGGAATATATTTTATTTTTCTACATAATCTCCCCTTCTATTAACACATTTATTTTTCTCAGCGCAGGGGATGTTTCTTGATGCCAGTATCGAAGAATGTAGTCGGTCGTGCCTTTAGCCAATTGCACACAAATGATTCCACTATCTGGTCAGTGTGAAAACGGCGTCCTCCACTTGATTTTTTTTTTGTGCCATTCCTACACTTGAGTTCTTGAAAGCGTATTCTTATCGAACTGTAGAGTCAATGGATGCAAAATTTCGGAAGGTTTTATGCCCTCCCGTGTTAAAAAAATTATGATAAGTCGTTGCTCAACAGACTTAGATATATACCTCCTGCTCATACATGATGCTACTGGCGCGCAATAAACTAAAGTGAGCCGGAGCAGTATACCTCCCCCCCCCCCTAGATGATCCCCCCTAACACATACAACAGACGAAAACCATACTCAATATTTACAAATATTTTGTTTTACATCTTAAACTTCAACAAAGCGCTGTAAACTATCGGGAATTCACTGCAAATCCCGATAATGTGCAGCCACAGTGCTTTCAAACTAGTATAATTATTGTGGGCCACGATCTGGCTGGCTGCCAGCGAAACTTGCTCTGAAAATTCTCCCGGTGGTAGGTAAACGAGAGATAAAGGTCTTATCACCAATCTACCCGAAGCATTGACGGAACTCAATAGTTTTGAGTTCTACAAGTAAAACTTCCGTCTTGAAGAGTAATCTTCATAGTTTGTTAGCTGATCCGATTTTATTGATTTAGGGCGACTTTCTTGAGCAGCATTCAAGAGACAATATTTTGCGAAAAAGTTTTGGTTAAATCTCCTTACCGGAGTATCACGACTTTTTCGTCTTCAAGATCTTAAACAAAACTACACTAACACAGTTCAAAAATAAAAGATCACGCCTATTTTGTTAGTATCCAACAAAAACTTTAGCCTATAAAATCCACAGCTTGTTCGTCTGGTCAGGAATTGCTAAGTTTTATGAAAACCTCGAGTGCGGCTGTCGCCAAGTTCTGGGGTTCTGAATAGTTTGGTGTATTAATGTGGGATATAAATAATCTTGACAAAGTGGGAAAGTTTAGTTCCATGTCCCTTTTCTGTGAACGGAAACATTACTTTACATTACATTTAATTAAGTTACCTATTTATGTTTTCTCTAGAACTGAATTTGTATTTCTTTTGAGTAATAAATTATATCTTTAACCGTAGTTACAAAACCAATTCAATGTTAAAATGTATTCTTTTGTAAATGCTGTTCTAGTTTTCGTGGCAATGTTATCGCAGAAAATGTAGGCCTTCTAAAATAAATATTTCTGGTGGATCACTTCTATTAAATCATTCATTATTACAAATTGACAGATGCCCTGTTTTATACGAACAAATTCAATAAATCAATCTGGATTTTCTACAACAGCAAAAACCAAATAAAATTTTAAAGGTCAAAGCTATCCACTTTCATGGCTATCCATCTAAATAAATTCTTTTCTAATACTAATAAAGGGAAATCAGCTCGTCCCTTCGTATTTAGCTCGAATAAATCGTAATAACGGATTGGCATAAAACCTTCACTATCGGATTCAGTTTACAGAGCCCTTAGAGATCCTTCTACTTCGTTTTTTTTTTGTCTTTGGCAACCGCTACGGATCCCAGTACAAAAACTAGGTGTTTTTAGTAGTCCTTCAATTTGAATCCATTGTTTATAAACGCTGACAGTAAAAGCTTGTGTTTTATTGTTATTTATAGGTAAGCCAAGTGAATTTCACCAATGAAACTGAACACAATCAGCAAACTAAACCTCGTTCAAGAGCTGCCAGTGTCAAAATTCTGTAACAATTATGACACTGACTCTTGAACGCGGTTTAGATATGTTGATCGCGTTCAGTTTCATTTGTGAATGTTGCCCTAAGTAATCCTTTGCTGTGGGGTTTACGTCATGTGTCAATCCATCACACGAACTTACGCTTGGCAGTAAGCGCCATTACTGGTCTAAATAAAGCCTGTACTCTTCCTACACTCAATTATTGAGACCCAAAGTAATTACGAAGCAATATCGCAACATCGTCTCCTACATTTCCCGCCATTTCCTGAACTATTAATATCCTCAATGTATTGACTGTTCTAATGGATCACCTGCGGACTCCTGAGGAATCGGAACCGTTCGCACGTGATCGATGGAGCTCGGAATAGCCTCAAAGTCCTACACAATCTATTCGAACCGATGCACTCATAGATTATTAGTGTTTGATCGCTGGTTTGAAACTTCAAATTTCGATTAATATATTGATGTAGAAATACTGAACGCGATTTGATGAATGTTCGAAATTCGAAGTGATTGTTTGTGTCAATCTGATGGAGTTTTTAACCCCTTCGGACCTGAATTTATATAAAGCATCAATAAAAATATTTTTAAGGGTTTTCTGTGAGTTAGAGGTATAGTTAAGGGATTTTTGTATAAAAATGTAATTTAACGTTTTTAGATTTTGGGAAATTTTGATGTCCACTTGAGTGGACATCAGCTCTAGAGTGTTATATAAATACGTATTTAATTTTATTTTTATTAGTAGTAGTATTTTTAGGAAACTAAGTAAAACTATATAATATTATTATAATGATTAATTTATTAGGGTTATTCATGTTTTGATGAAATTTTCTAAAGAAATTTCGCTCACTAGTACAATTTCCTCATCACTTTCTTCGTCAAGGTCTGATATTGTTCCATTTTCTAATAAATTGAGTAAACTATTCACATCCTGGCTTTTGGATAGATCAAAACCTAAAAGTAAATATAAATAAAAATATAATATAAATAAATATAAATGACATGTATAATTCAGTACAAAATCTTATTGTAAATACGAACATTACGTTCACTGAAATGGACATAGCTTCATCTGCAATATTTTATTACAACAATCAAAGAATTTGTATTTTTTTGGAAATATTTGTCATAGCAAATACATTTACTTTACAGAATAAAAAATATCTAAACAATCGATCACGTCGTTTTATAGAGTAAATAAAATAAAACTAAAGACTTACTTGCTTTGTGTGTACCCATGGCGAACGTCAACACTTGACTAATTAATTTGTCCTACGCACAACAAATTCCGATTGTGATTTATTTAGTGTAACATTTATAGCTAAGTCGCCAGTACAGTCAAATATTTACACTAGTGTTTTTATTATCCTGTTTCATATTACACGCAATAATAAATCGTGTCCATTGAAATGGACACTGGGACCGAAGGAGTTAACCTGTTGTGCGTTTGATGCCGTGACGTTTTAAAAAGGTTTGGACTTGGAATTAAAAGCTTAATTACGTGGCAGTGAGGAATCACGTGAGGCTGAGAAGTTATGTGCCGTTATTATAGGAAGTTTGCCGATGGCCGACGCTGCATTTACTCCAATGGTCATTGATCATGTCAATGGATGGACCACCCTATTTAAGTGATTATTTTTGTAACAATAAGCATTCCATTCTCCCACCTCGAGGTGGAATCAATATTCATGGGATTTTCAACTGTAATTTTATTGATTAAATAATCATAACACCATTTCGGGTTTTCTTCTCCGATCCTCCGGCTGTCGCGAACGTAATTGCTTTAAAAATAAATGGTTCGGTTATTTTGTTGTGAAATATTTTGTCGTTCCTATTTTTATGCGAAGTGGAAAGTAGGAAATAAAAGGAATATAAATAAACGCATGATAAAATATCAACAGTTTTGTTGCCACGAAGATTAATTCTGGAGAACTTAACAATGACAGAAAAAAAAGGAAGTACGTAAAGAGGTCGGTATACGGATGCAAATCAGTCATAAGCTCTCTGTTTACTTCTCGCGAAATAAAATAAAAAAACAAGTTTGTTTTGCAAAAGTTTATTGTGGAAATAAGTGTATAAGTGCAACTTACAAGTAACAATATTTTCCAGTGTTTATGTGCTGTCTTAAATATAATAAACTTTAAAAACGTTTTATCGATCCATAATAATAGTTTAAAGTACCTGACACCCGAAGGAAAATAAACAGTGTTTTGTTCGTAAGCGGGAAACAACCTGTGACCAAACTTTAGTGTGTGCGCACCTTTAGGCCGATACTGTACTCAGCCTATGGTGTCTATCCGTCCCCATACACTCCGTGAAAACCGCCATAAACGAGTTTCTCAAAACAGCGCCATCTGTTGCCTTATTGGTGTACTACTTGGTCTGATCGATAACACAAATTGACAACAAGTTTACCATGGCTAAGTGCGGTGGCTGTGGCAAGTTTCTGTCGTCGACAGAAGCCGCAAATTGCTACAAATGTAGGTCTTGGTACCATCGAGCGTGCGTGGGTATAAAGCATACCGGCCCTTTAACGACCCCCTGGAACTGTCCTGAGTGTAATAAGAACCTGGTGAGGGACAACCAGACTGAATCGCCGGTAAGGCCACGTACACCAGCGCCAGCTGAACACGAGGAAAGCCTTGTTAACCTGATGGACACCAGCCCCATAAACAACACAGCCCTAGATACCACACAGGAGCTCAACCTGGACATCCTCAGGGCAGAGTTAAGCCTTTTCAGGGAGGAATTTTTGAACACGGTGCGGAAAGAGTTTCAGTTGCTCCGTGATGATCTGTCTGAGCTAAGATCCTCTCTAAACGCAACTAACGATAGGATGAGTAATCTGGAGGAGAGAGTAGCTGTGTTAGAAAATAAACAACCTCAGCCCGAAGCATCGTCGGAGGTAAATGATTTAATATCACAACTGCGGAGCGATATTAATGACCGAGACCAGGAGCTGCTCGCAAACGATATCCAGATATCTAACATACCCGAGACGAGTGGTGAAAATCCAATTCACACGGCGATATTAGTTGCGTCTAAGATTGGCGTCAAGATCAAAGCACGCGACATAGTGAGCGCCGAACGTGTCGGTGGTAGGCGCATCAACGCGACGCAGGCGACGGCGCCTGTGGAGACCCGCCCCCGCTTCCTCGTCGTACGCCTCGCGCGCCGCGACCTGCGTGACGAACTTCTGGAGGGTGCACGAGTGCGTCGCGGCATTACTACCGCGGACCTGGATTTGCCGGGCCCTGCGACGCGTTTTTACGTGAACGAGCGCCTTACGAAGGTGAACCGGGAGTTGTTTCGGAGCGCTCGTGAAGCCGGGAGTCGCCTCGGTTGGCAATTTGTATGGTCAAAACGAGGCCGTATACTCGCCCGGTACAAACCTGGAGATGCCACTTGCCAGATCCGCTGCGAGGCTGACTTACGGCGCACCTTCGGACCGGCACTCGGTAATAGCGGCAATGGCGCACTTTAAAAATCCATTTTCATTTGTTTTTTGTTTTGTTAAACCGATTATTTGTCTAGTTCGTAAGGTGTTTGTCAATTGTTTGTTTGTCATACTTTCTTATACTATCACGCTGATTCTAAACGTAAGTTTTTTTGTAGTAAATGTGAGCATTTCTAAAACATTAAGTTCATGTTGCTACTATCTGCTATTCATATTGGTAAGTGTGTGTCTCGCGGCAGTCGCGGCGCGCCTCACTCAAATATACGTAAACCGGTTTTATTATAACACTACACATCATTACCTACACCTACTTATTACCAATCTTCTAATTAATTTTACAAAACTATTACTTACTTACCGCAGCTTGCCTTGGCTTTATTTTCAGTTAATTATGTTCATTATTTCCCTGTTTAAAATGATTGGACTACAACTAATAATATTATTTGAAATTAGAATTGAAACTACTGAATGTGCACTGATATTGTTAAATGACGAAATTATTTTATATTATTATAACGATGACTAAAGGAGAAAAGTTTCTTAAAGTTGGTCTTCTTAATGCTGGTTCATTGGGTACAGGTCATGATAACCTGATTGATGCACTCGACAGACATTGTTTTGACGTTATGGCCATTAACGAGACTTGGTTGCGACCGGGCGAGGAGGGGCGCGCTCCGGTGGTGCCGGGCTACCGTCTGCGTCACATGCCGCGGCCAGCGAGTGTGCGCTCGGGTCGTGGTGGGGGCGTCGGTTTTTATCTGCGGCGGGGTTTGAGCGCGCGTACATGGACTGGTGCGAGCGATCCAAGGTTCGAATCGGTCGAACAAATGTGGTTAACTATCTCAATGAATGGCAAAAAAATTGCTATAGGTACAGCCTACCGACCACCATGGCATGACCTGGTCCTTTTTCTAGATGCCATAACGGATTCCATTAGTTCATTGGGAAATTGCGACCACTACATTTTGCTAGGCGACTTCAATGTGAATTTGCTAGACACAAATGGGATAAAAACTAAGAATATTAATGAGTTTTTGAATTGTCTCAGTCTTTCACAATTGGTCACAACTCCTACCCACTTTACATCATCCAATGAAACCCTTATCGACCTCCTATGTACTGACCTAAGAGCAAGAAATATAACAGTAGTACCTTTCGGCTCAATCAACGGCCATTCGATTGTATCTGGCGAATTTCACATTAAGCGTGACAAGTTCAAACCATACTTAGTAAAATTTCGGCCTCTTAAAAATGTGTGCGCAGAAAGCTTTAATTTAGACTTATCGTCGTTAAACTTGGAAATTATTTCGTCGCTTGATAACGTTAACGATATGGTCCACGTCTTTAGCACCCTTATAACTTCCCTGTTTGATGTTCACGCACCGATCAAGACGTGTACTGTAAAGGAAAAGTCGTATCCGTGGATTACAGATATAATTAAAGTGATGATGCGTTTACGTGACGATGCACTAAATAGCTATAGGAAAACGAAAGCCGATTCTAAAAAAAAATATTACAAAGAGCTAAAACACTTAGTGATTAGTTCGTTGTACAATGAAAAAGTTGCGTACTTTAAGCACAACATAAATAATAAAATAAAAAACCCAAAATTATTATGGAAAAATTTAAAATCCACCTTATCGCCCTATAAGCCCACGCAAGAACTACCGTCGCACTTTACAGATCCTGACCTCATTAATAACAACTTTTTAATTGTCCCCGGAAACCCAGTGGCAAGCACATCACTTTTAAACTACTTTGAAAATCATAGACATGGTGAAGAAATTTTCGCAATCTATCCAGTGGAAGAGAACGAGATCTCCCGCGTTGTCTCAAACCTTAAAAGTAACGCTGAAGGTTATGACAATATTACCCTGGATATGATTAACATGACCCTGCCGCGTACGTTAACTGTTGTAACGGACATAATAAACTGCTCCATAGTGACGTCTACGTTCCCCGACCTATGGAAAATTGCCTCCGTTAGGCCCTTGCCAAAAAATTCTAATCCATCTACTTTAAAAGACCTACGCCCTATAAGTATATTACCATGTCTATCGAAAGTATTAGAAAAAGTCGTTAGCCGCCAATTAACACAATTTTTGGAACATAATAACGTCCTGCCTGATTTACAATCTGGTTTCAGAAAGCAACGAAGTACATCTACCGCTTTACTGGATGTTACGGATAATATATTATCTGCCCAAGATAGGGGAATGTGCTCATTATTGGTTTTACTCGATTTTTCCCGTGCATTTGACGCAATAAATATTCCGCTATTACTGTCTAAGTTAAATTATTATGGTTTCGACGCCAGCGCTGTACAATGGTTCCGCAGCTATCTAACTAATAGGGAGCAACTTGTCGACTTGCGCATGGCTGACGGTACTACCCTTAGATCGTCACGTATCTCTGTACAGAGAGGAGTCCCTCAGGGTTCCATATTGGGCCCAATTCTCTTTATTTTGTACTGTGCGGATATTATAACGTGTCTCCAGAAATGCAAATACCACATATACGCCGACGATGTCCAACTTTATATATCTTTTAGACCAGATGAGTACAATAGTGCCATTATAGATCTTAACCATGATCTTCAAAGAATCGCCGCCTGGTCAGAGGAGAACTGCCTGTCGTTAAATCCAATAAAAACAAAATTTATGGTATTTGGCACCAGACAGCAGTTGGCACGACTACCTGTGACCTTTGACTTAAAACTTATGGGCGAACCTATTGAGCGAGTATATGAAGCGCGGAATCTAGGTGTCATTATGGATAAAGACCTGCGTTTCGAGAAACATGTAGCGGACTCGGTTAGAAACTGTTTTTATCGCCTAAAGGTCTTATATAATATGAGGCCTTATTTATCCGAAAAACTACGGGAACAGCTGGTGGAAACCCTGGTTCTGTCCAGGTTGAACTACGCTGACACGGTCTACGGTCCGCGACTATTAGCTCGTACAGACCGCCTCATCCAAAGGGTACAAAACGCTTGTGCTCGGTTTTGCTACAATATTCCTCGCAGAAGCCATGTAACTCCTTTTCTAAACAAGCACTTTACACTGAAGATGAAGTCCAGACGCAAACTTCACTTGGCTTGCCTTCTCTTCGGTGTGGTTAAATATCAAAAACCGGACTACCTTTATAACAAGCTAAGTTGGATTACGAGTAGACGGGAATGCGAAAGAAGGCTATGCTCACAACAACTCTCGACTCAGTCTCAGGGTACGGCCGCTTTCAGGGGCAGTTTTCGCTATGCGGCTTCCAAAGTATGGAATAACTTGCCACCACCGATAAGAGTAATTAAAACAATTGACGTTTTTAGACGACGCTTACGGCAGTACCTCATGGAAGCGCAGAGGAAGCTAGATATGGTCACACTAAATGTTTCAATTATATGATGTATGTACCTACCCACTTGAGTATATGTCAGTGTTTCTGTCGGTAAAAGATGCACAAAAACGTAAATAGCTGTTACAAATACTATACAGTTCATTGCTGGGAATTTCTCTAGCTCATGCTCACGCTCGGCTCGGTTAGCTGCCTGATGTCCCCTGTATCCTCCGCGCGATGGTTGGTTGTAGTTGCGATATCCGCGGCACCGCTGCGTCCCTTTCGCAGATGTGAGACCTGTAAAATACAAGAGGAACACATTAAAATCTACGTTTATACGTATTCAACTTATGCATTGCTGAAACATGTTTGCTTGTCAACGTACCCAATGTTACCTGGCCTACTTGCACACGAATGAGACGAACGATGTCGAGATGATGGCGCCATTTCACCCATCTTTCACCGAGACATGGCAGTGGACGAATATTTGTGCGGTCTGTGAGTTGACATATCTAGGACTGTAGAAAGAAGACGGAAAATTAAAAGGGGGTAGGTGTTTTTCACTTTTTCACTTTTTTTATCTTTTTTTTCCACTGCAAATAATGTTACTATCGACTAGCGCTTACCTTTTCATCCTTATATTGTTCGTTTATTTGTGAATGTCTTTTACTTCCATTTTCACTTTCGCCAAAAAATGTTTTAGCTGAATTGTTTATAAACGTTATATCCATCGTATTAGTTTAAACCCAATGCAAAACATGGCTAAGTCAAAATAAAAACACACACAAGTTACAGACTGTCCATAAATAGTCCGCCGGGCTCGGCTGCTTGCAGCGTATTGTAGATACGATGATATTGTAGTGCATGAATTAATAATTTATTGTGACAATGTGTTGCAACGTGGAAGGCAGGCATCGTTTAAAACAGGTTTTTGTTCTGGCTCGTTTCGAAGAATTTCTCTGTTTACATAACCTTCATCTCATTTATGTATTTATCACTATTTGTTTATTATTATTATTACAATTTTTTTTTGCAATATTACTTTTGTTGTTTATATTTAGTTATATCGCACTATTTATACATACTCATTATTGTTTTTATCTGACACAATTTTATATTTTTTTTATTTATTTAAGTATGCATACACAAGTCACGTTCCAGTATAAAACTGATATACATCCGTTACCTCACAAATCTGGTCCAGTTGAAAACCAGCGTCAGGCACCAGTTGTCTGGCATTTTTGCTGAACTGGGCCTTTTTGGCGCAGCCGTGAGGCACACCTTCCTGTTTAATTTCTTACATCGGACTTTACACTTTGTTATTTGATTATTATTTGTTTTTATCTGATGTATGTCTCAAGTGTACTGTGTGTCTTACAGTCTGTGCTAAATAAATGTATTTTCTTTCTTTCTTTCTTCTTTCTAAAAACTGGAACCTAAATTATTAATTGGAGATATGACTAAATTTGTAATTACATTTCCGAAACACAAAATAATAGTCAATTGTTTAAACCAAAATTATGGCAAGGGCGTCGCTATAATTAGACAATTAATTACTATCGTACCAAGATCCGGTATTTGGGGGCGACACGACTGGTAATTAAAGCAAACCAAAACACTGCAATTTATGGCAACACCGACACATAAATTAACACGAACGACCGCCCGGGACCTTTGTCAATGATGAAATGTTGCCACATTTTAAATCCCGAATTCCCGGAATTGAGGCTTTATTTCCTTTATTATGTAGTGCCTACCCACATTTTAACTGGTCATTTCGCTTTATATGAAGAGTTCGTTTTGGGGTTTTAATAAATAGGAAACCAGCGCTTCATGAAGTTAACTGCGCTTTTATCTTTATGGATGTAATTGTTTGGAAACTATAGAAGTTTTTTCGCAACCCCGTTTTTGTTTGTGGTATAAATATGCAGTTTCCAATAAAGTTTTTTTTTTTTAATTCCACTTTTGTAAGTTAAAAAAATAAATAATTAAATAAAAAAATGTATTACTAGAAGAATGAGGACACTAAATCTCCTTAATCTCCTCATCCGTCAGTCAGGACGACACCTTAAAATTCTCCGTTTTTTCAATTTAAATGTATTTATTTTGAAAAATTCACTGTGTTTCAAAAATTCGCAAATAATGCGCGCATTATGGAAGGAGTGATGGGGCTATGGAGAAATGTCTTGACGATGCGTGAGCGTACGTGATCCATCGCCGCCCGTTCGATGTCCACCGCGCACAGGATGGATGGAAAACAGCACATGAAGTAATTTATTGCTCCGTTGGTGTAATTGCTGAATGGCGTTCCAGTGTGAGGATAAATAAATAAATTAAAAATAAACTGGCCTTATGAAATGTGCACTTGGATTTCAAAAGAGTGCGCCGTCACTCGTACTAGGATTACCCTTTGTCACAAATGCCATCACCTTCTTCCGGACCAACTAGGATGGTTCTTAAACAATAAAATTTTGAATAATTTCTATACAAAAACAAAAATTAACTTATAATTTACAGACAAAGTATTTAAGTAAAAAAAATGTGTGTATTGGGGTGTTTTGTGTGTGAGTGTTCTTTTTAAGCGTCATGTTTGCCGCAAATAAACGTATTTTCTTTATTTCTTTCCCAACGTTCCTATCGCTTATGCGTCAGTATTGCACACTACATCAGCACTTCTACCCATATATGCAACGTTCATATTGGCTTTAAAATTGCATTCAATTTCCCGAGGCAGCGATATACAATTTCCAATATCAGTGGATCGAATAGATCTCTAGATATTGAACCTATATCGATCCAATACAGTTGAATCGGTTCCGTCATTTGTATTTATAGGTTGGCTTTCGTTTAAATACAGAATGTGTATTGCGAATTTTCGTCTATGGTATTTTATTAGCGGCCTGTATTATCCCGCTGCAGGGCCTAACTAGAAACGGTGTAGGAAAACATCGTGAGGAAACCTGCATGTCCTAGAACCAAAAATTCCAAGATATATGTGACATCTGCCAACCCGCGCTGGGCCCGCGTGGTGGATTATCGTCCACTCCCTCTCACTGAGACGAGGCCTGTGTTGTGTCCCAGAATTGGGAATATTATGGGCGGATCATCATTTATGTTATGGGCCTAGCTAGTCCTGGGATACTCTCCTTCCACTTCTCTCTATCGAAGGCTACTTGGGACTTGGAACCAGTCAGTGAGTTTATCAAAGGAATCCAGCTCACTGAACCGGCCATCTCCGCCTGGGTCTGCCCCGATGTCGTTTGCCATGTAAAAGGGCCTAATAGTTACGCTATTAACCCGCCAACAGGTCTTTTCAAACTCATTGGCATCACGTTTTGACAGTTCTACGATATTCATTGCGTTATTTACACTGTCGCGCAGATGAATTTTTCAAACCTGTGAAATTAGAATCTCATGATATTAATACTTCAAAATCCCTCTGATTGTGATTTGAAAGTAAGTTACGCAATTGGGGTGCTGGTCTTGCGTTTAGTCTATTAATCGTCTGACATGCGGCGGATGTGTCCAGCACAACAGCCCAATTCCATTTCGGTGTGGCAACTTTCCGAGTGACATCAGCTAGATTATCTATATTATTTATTTTCTTCTTGTACGTTATCAGCTTTATTTATCGTCCTTATGTAATGTTTCTTTCTTTGTTTGTTCTGCCTTGTGGTAATTATGTTGACCCCAAGCTAGGATAGAGATATGATCGTAGGAATTATTGTGTGTAGTTCTTCTAAGGATAAAGTTTGGTAGAAAGTAAGTAAGGGTGGTTTTTCACTAGCGAAGTTTAGCACATCTAAACCGCGTTCAAGAGCTGTCAGTGTCAATATTTCACAACAATGATGACACTGACAGCGCTTTAACGCGGCTTAGTGCTGATCGCGTTTTTTCATTGGTGAAATTGGCCCCAACGGGTTATTAAAGATATACCGTGGCGCAAAAGCAATCACCCTATTGGAAGATGCTATAATTTTTGCGAATGGCGGCAAATATGCGACAAATGCGAATGTCAGAGTATAATAATTCTAGTCTGACAGTCGTGAAGTAAGCATATGATACAAAATACACTCCAACAAGACATGTATCGCTATACTCTTAAAGAACGCGGGCTAATCGTTTCCGGTCGCCTAATCTCTCGTTTTGGCGATTTGCACTGACTGGCAAAATCGCCTGATTTAACCGTTTCAGACTTCTTTTTGAGAGGGTTTTTTGAAGTCACGAGTCTATGACAACAAGCTTGAGACTCTTGAAGCCTTCAAAGAGAATATTCGTCAAGAATGCGAGGACCTATCGTCGGAAGTTCCGGCAAGAGTAATGGAAAATGCCATAAACCGGGCCCGAACGGTGATCAGTTCTGGCGGCGGCCAGTTAGCCGATATAATTATCTCGACTGAATGGTAAACAAATTAAGACATCAAAAAAAACATAATCTAGAAGAGAAGAACAAAAGATTTACAAACATTAAAAAAAAATACAGCCAAAGAACATCGGGTGATAACTTTTGCGCCACCTTGTATAGTGATGTTTGTTATTATTTGTAGATAATTAATTTTTACCAAAAAAAAAAGATTTAAGTAAAATTTTTACGCAAAATATTCTACGAATAACAGTTGAATAAATGGGTTCATTTCCTCTAGCTCACTGTGCACTGTACCGTGATCGAATGCAATAACAACGAATACAGTTATTTAATATTGTGCAGAATGTTTCCTCTATGAAAGTTTATTAAAAAAAGTTACGCAAAAAAAAATATTATTGCTGTGCAGAAACTGACAATATAATGAATGCTATTGGTAGAGGGAACAAAGCTTATAGCTAATTGTTTTAACTGGAAATTTCTTCTTATAGAAGCCTTCTGGACTCTTTATCTAGTGATGTTGTTATTACCTCAAACACAATACTATAAAGAAATGTAAAACTCTGTATTCCTCTTAAACTGTACTTTCGGAAAATAATTTAAATGAGACACTGCAGTTAACACGAAAATAAACATAACATCACGCCTTGTTCATTGAACTGTCAAGAAATCTACTAGAGATCGTTAACAATAGAAAAAGACATTGTGTCTCATTAGTTACAGTTGAGCAAATATCAGCATAATGCCGCGACATTTAAAAATAAGTGTCGCAGCACTGGTATTCTGATAGGACCTGGTTTGAAATCACGGACAGATACAGAAAAAAAAAAAAAAATTATATGTGTGAAGTAACATATAAAAATAAAATATTTATTTGATAAAATTATTGTAACCCGCGTACTACCCGACGCCTTTAGTATTAAAAAATTAAATGTAGAAGTCTGATTCCCGTGATCAAAAACGTTCAAAATGCGGCGACAATAAATGTCAAATACTTGTCAAAAATGTAGGGAAATTAGGGGTATTTTTGATATATTAAGACTGATATCAGACTGTGAACGTCCACAAAATACAGTTTATAAGACGAATAGGATAACAGGGGCAATTCTACTATATTTCCGCAAGGTAATTGCAACGAGACATTGCAATTATTTTCTCTCTTCTAATTTCTAAACACTCCGACAAAATATCCACAAATGCCATCTTAACCTGCAGATTAAAGGGCTGCCACAAAATCGTCGTTATATCAGCACGGAAGCCCGCAGCAATTACTCAGGGAGCTCCGATAGCATTTAACTTAATAAATCTTCTAAAACCTCGCCACCCTTTTCAACCCCAAACAAACGGAAAGGTCATAAGTGAACGGTTTATTGTGCACTCTATTGACTGAACATTAAAGGTGATTCTTTAAATCGGTGGTTGAGCTGTAAAATTTTGACTTAGCAAAGCGGTAGCCCTGGTTTAGGGTGACGAGGGACTACCATTAGATTCTCGTGTTTGCTTTTTAAATACAGGTTTTTTTCTTGTATTTTCTGAGTTTTTTCTTGGACATTACTGACATCGGTGAAGGTAAACATCGTGAGGAAACGTGGTCTGTATGTATAAGTCTCTATGTAAAGTCTGACAAAAATAGACTGGTGTTATTATTTTTATCAATCAAAATCTAATAATTTTTCAGGCATATACTCGTACTCACCTAAAAATGCGTGACTCTGCATCTATTTATTTATTTATTTTAACAATCGAACCTTTTTTGTATTTCCACTGTAGAATCCTCTTGATCCCGTATTTAAGTTGATTATATGGCGTTTTTGCTGAACTGGGCCTTTTTGGCGCAGCCGTGAGGCACACTTTCCAGTTTAATTTCTTACATCGGACTTTACACTTTGTTATTTAATTTTTATTTGTTTTTTATCTGATGTATGTCTCAGGTGTACTGCGTGTCTTACAGTCTGTGCTAAATAAATGTATTTTCTTTCTTTTCTTTATATCACTACACTGGTTTACTAACACACCAAGCCTCTCGTACAGGGCCAACGCCCTTTCAACCTTTTCCCGCCATTCGTGGTGGTTGACAGATGACATTAGTGACAGCGCTAGCTCACTACTTGTGAGAATGAGACAGTGTTTACACATCTATTAAATAGATACCTACTCTCAAAATCTTTTAGCCTTTTCCCAATTGTTTTGGCGTCGGCTTCCCGTCTAACCGGATGCAGCTGACCTCCAGTTTTTTTAGTAGTTTTTGTAGCGACAGCCTATCTGACCTCCACAACCCAGTCACTGGTAAACACGATACTCCTTGGATAAACTTTTAAGCTTCTGACTAGCCGTATACGACTGTCTTAAGATCTACGGATGAAAGCCGGGACTAACGGCTTAACATGCTTTCCGAAGCGAATATTCAATAATGGATCGTCATCCATCCACGAGCTGACCGCAGCAAGCGTAGCCTAACCTTCGATCGACATATGCGGCTGTTATCATTTAGCCACGAGCCACATCTTGTCGTAATAGATACCTACACGGCAGCCATGTTAATGTAATATGTTACACATTTAACGTGCGTATCAAATCAATTCAGTTGCAAACAATAAATTAATTAAACGTACATGTATGGCAATTAACAGCTAACCAAGCTTGTTAATGATCATTGCAGATAATTTGTCATCGTAAAATATTATGCGTTTATGTATTTTGTGTGAACATTAATATGCATGTATGATTATTTGATTAGTACAGACGCCAGCACATCAAGCTACCCAAAACTGTCAAATTATCTCAATCAATATTGAACCTAATGCTTTGGCGAAAAAGTTTAAACTCTATTAAAGAAATTTGACATATTTTAGTAGCTTAATGTGCTGGCGTCTGTACATATGATATGTATTTATGTTAATATAAATGATAAATGATAAATGATTTTATTTTCTGTAAGTAGGTTTGTACAAACACTTTTACATGTCAATCATATTTTTTAAACTAGATGAGGTCGGCGTTTCCTATCTGACTACTCTGAGAAGAAAGGCCGAAACAAACTCAGAGGTCACAGTCTCTTTTAAAGTCCAGACATAATCTTGGTCAGATCATGTGAAGACCATGCAGATTGGTGTCTGAAATGGTCTTTTGAGTAAAGAACCACACAGATTGAGCGGACCTGTCCAGACAGTGCACGCATTTGTCAAAAATTGTGTAGCTCAACTCAGAACTTGAGGAGCCTTACGATTCGACGAACAATACCAATGAAAGGACATTTGGGTAGGCCGCATAAATTACTCAAACTGCCAGACCATGATTAAAACTAACTAAGAAGGAAAAAAGAAAAAAGAAATGACCCACATAGTCTTCACACTCACAATAATAATAATAAAAAATAAGATACTATACAAAGTAAATATCCATGTCATTGTTTATATAAAATTAATCAATGTCAATGTGTATATAAAAATCCGGACATCATCTTTGATCTTTGAGGACCATGTAGATTGGTGTCTGAAGTGGTATTTTGAGGGAAGAACCACACAGATTGAGTGGACCTGTGCAGTCAGTGCACGCATTCGTCAGTAACCGTGCAGCTCAACTCAGAACTTAAGGAGCTCAACGATTCGACGAGCAATACCAAGGACAGAACATTTGTGTAGACCGCATAAACCACTCAAACTGCCAGACCATGATTAAAACGGAAACAATGACCCACATAGTCCTCACATTCACAATAATTAAAATAATATAAGACTTTAAACAGTAAATGTTCATGTCATGTCATAAATAGATATTTAGAAAGAAAAAAAATAACAAAAGTGTAAATCAGCAAAATAAAAAATAAACAACATTCACTGTCTAGACCTATTGGAGCAGCTCAATCCCAAGCGTTTTTGTCCTCAATATAGTCTTTTACAGTATAATAGGCTTTCTGGCATAGTTTTAGCTTTATAAAAGATTTGAATTTATTAATGCTTAGTTCTTGAATGTGGCTAGGAAGTTTATTATAAAAACGTATACATTGGCATCTAAACGAGCCACCTATTTTCTTGAGCCTTGTTGTAGGAACAACAAATTTATGTTTGTTCCTAGTATTTATGTTATGGATATCACTGTATTTCTTAAACAGATTAATATTTTTATGTGCATACAAAAGATTATCATAAATGTACTGAGAAGGCACAGTCATTATATTAATCTCTTTAAATTTGTCTCTGAGGGAGTGTCTGGGACTTAATTTATAAATGGAACGAATTGCCCTTTTTTGTAAAATAAAAATTATCTGAATTTCGGCGGCATTTCCCCACAACAGAATACCGTATGACATCACACTATGAAAATAACTAAAGTAAACTAAACGGGCTGTCTCTAAGTCAGTTAAGTCACGAATTTTCCTAACGGCGTATGCTGCAGAGCTAAGCTTTTTTGACAATTTATCTATATGGGGGCCCCATTGAAGCTTGGCATCCAAAGTTATGCCTAAGAATACTGTGGTATTTTCGGGTTTTAACTCTTCACCCTTTATGAGAACACTAGTTTCTACTTGTCTAACATTTGGTATCGTAAACTTAATACATTTGGTTTTTTTTTCGTTAAGAAGTAAATTATTAACATTAAACCAGTTAACTACTTTTGCGAGGGCACTATTTATACTGTCAGTAACCAGCTGTTGACGTTTGAGTTTAAATAAAAGTGAAGTGTCATCTGCAAACAAAACTATATCATGTTCATCCTTTATGAGGTAAGGCAAGTCATTGATATAAACAATAAATAAAAATGGTCCAAGTATTGAGCCCTGTGGGACCCCCATTCTTACTACAGATCCGGGTGACCTTTTCCCGTTAACATCAACTCTCTGAATCCTATCACTTAAGTAAGAAGTGAGAAGATCCAGAGAGGCGTTCCGGATTCCGTAGTGGTGAAGTTTCCTGATTAAGGTTTCATGAAGAACACAATCGAATGCCTTGGACAAATCACAAAAGATGCCCAAAGCATCGCATTTGTCCTCCCATGCATTATAAATATGTCCTAAAAGTTCAACTCCGGCATCGGTAGTTGAACGACCCCTTGTAAAACCGAACTGTTTATTATTCAGTAATTTATTGTTATTGAAAAATCTTTGCAATTGATTTAAAATAAGTTTTTCATAAATTTTACTAAAGGTGGGTAGTACGGAAATAGGTCTATAATTAGTAGGGTCTGATGTACTACCTGATTTAAACAACGGTATTATTTTACTGTGTTTCATAAGATCAGGAAACTCACCACATTGAATACAATTATTAAATATAACAGCTAAAGTAGGTGCTACAATGTTTATAATTGTCTTAGCAACATCCACAGAATTACCCCATAGATCTGCAGTCTTTTTTACATTTAACATGTGAAAAGTTTTAATTATATCTGTACAAGTGACAAATTCGAAGTGAAATTCCGAATCACAAACTGGAACGTTTTCCTTAAGTAAAGACTCTGCAGCAGTGGGTGAGGAGCTTAGAGATTTAGTGGTTGACACAGGAATCTCTGCAAAGAAATTTTCAAAGGCCGCGGCAACCTGGGAATCTGATCTAATTACATTGTCATCAATAGCAAGGCTGTAGTCACTACTTCGGTTGCATGACCTTCCTGTTTCGCTATTAATGACATTCCAAGTCATTTTAATAATGTTATTACTATTTTTAATTTTTGAACTCAAATAACGTGACTTGGCCATACTACAGACTGTTTTAAATATTTTAGAATAATTTTTAACATATAAATTAAATTCAGCAGTGTTTATACAAATTCGTTCATCATATAATTCATAAAGTCTTTTTCTACTTTTATGTATACCAATGGTGGCCCAGTCACTGAAGGAAGCGTTACTATTGACTGATAATGTCTTTGGAATGAATGTTTTATCAAATTGTGTGCAATACATATTAAAAAAATCATTATATTGTTTGTTAGGGTCATCATTAGTCAACAGAAGTGGTAATTTACTTAAGAGTTTAGTTTTAAATGTTTCTAAGCGTTTAGTTGTTTTTGGGTTAACAGTGATATCTTTTTTAATAACTTTTTTGTTTTGATTTGTAATAGTGATCAGCTGTCCGCAATGATCTGAGTCTATTAAATTAATCATTTCTTTGTGGTTTGGTATAATATCTGTATAAATGTTATCTAGGCATGTGGCACTAGTAGGAGTTATTCTAGAGGGCTCCAAAAATAGGTTAACAAGATTGTATGACTGAAACAAACTTATGATTTTAGTACTTAACCCAGAATTTTCTAACAAATTAACATTGAAATCACCGCAAGTGATGATGGACTTGTTTGTATTACAGATTTTGTGCAACACTTCATCCATAACCTTTTCAAAACAATCATACAATCCTGAAGGAGGTCTGTATACACTTAATATAATGAACTGCTCCAATTCTATACAGGCTATTTCAATTGTCCGCTCAACAGAGAGGCTCACAATGTCCTTTCGGTCCTTAAATTTTAGCTGGTTATGTACTAAAATTAATGAGCCACCATGTATAGCATTTACTCTGCTGAATGAACTACCAACCTGGTGATTACTAAAATTGAACATGAACTGGTGGCTTTTAAGCCAATGTTCTGTCATACAAAGAATATCTACATTATAACAATTCAGGAATAATTCTACTTCTAAGTCTTTGTTTAAAAAACCTTGAATGTTCTGATGCACCAGATTGATACTGTTTAATTTTTTTACACTTTCATTTGAGTTATTAATTGCCTTAGTTCCATTTTTGCTAGAGGTTGCCTCTATTGTCCTAATTTCTAATTTAAATGATGATTAATGTCATTAATTTTGAGCAAATTATTGACAGAACAGTTTAAAATGTCTTTGCATTGCTCAAAAGGAGCAATTTGATTAGCCAAATTTTTGGCTGAAATAGAACAAAAATATGATAGCGACATAGCTATCTGTCTTTTGAGATAGGTAGAAAGATAGTACATAACACGATTGTATCTATCTTTTGTCAAATATAAATTACTATTAATATAATAGTTCGTGTCAATTAAATGGATTAGCTTATCATTGTAAGTTAAATTATGCAATGTCATGTTTATATCATATCTTAACCTATTTTCTTCCTGTGGCAAACTGTTACTATAAGGGAATGTAAATAACACAATTTTTCTTAAACTAAGGTTGCACAATGTTCTATGATATTGGAGCAATTCTCCTTTATTTAAATTTCCCCTATTTCCCATAAAAATTAATAAAGTTGTTTCCGGCTTAAAGTTACATTTAATAATTTCTTTCATAATATCAAATAAAGAACAACCAGGCATACAGTAATTTATTACAGAGTGTCCTGGATATTCATCTGTCAACAAGTGACCTAAGTCCTTTCCAATCTCATCACAAAATATTACAATATCATTGTTTACAATTTGTTTACACGGTATGAAGGAGCTATTAACAGAAGGAATTGAAGGAATCGGCAAATCAACACAGGGATCCGGTAATGTGGTATTGCATGTAGACAATGAATGCTCCGGTGTAGGCCCATGGGATGGTATTTGACAGCGATCACAGCTGTTAGTTTGTGAGTTCACCAGCTCATTCATTGCCAACACATATTCCCTCATCAGATCTTCAGAGGTATTATATTTGATAGTCATTGATCTTAGTTTCTCCTGTAGATGGTCAAGTTGAGATTGCAAGTCCTGTGTGTCAATGTCGTATTTCCTAGTACTTTGCTCCAAATTAAAGGAATACATATCTAACTGTTTAAGTAAATTTAACCTTTCCCTGTTAAGTTTAACATTTTTGATAAAGAACTTTTGTCTTTTTACCATTTTTTGCGTTTTAACAATGTATTTATTAATTTTTATGTATTTTTTAAGTTTATTTTTACTAGTGACTACCCTCACTGAATTACATGATTTTGATTCATCGTCACCTGTCAAATCAATAGTGTAAGAGGGGTTTATGGCAGAAACCATTGACGGGGCAGTAGACACCAGCTCATTGAACAGACTTTGATTCAGCGAGGCGGTGATGTTATGATTTTTAGTCTCAAGTTGTGTAATCTGACTTTGAGCCTCATGTAGCTGCTGTTGTAATAAGTGTTTCTGGCTAAGAGCTTGTTCATACTCTATGCTACACTGGCTGAACCCGTCCACAACAACCTGGAGCCTATCCCGGGCTTCTATGGCATCAGTGTATTGAATATATAACTGAGCCATTTCATTTTTCAACTTCCTATTCATTTCATTGGCATCAAAGAGCACTCTTTCATTGTCATCTATTTCCTTAATTAGTTGGTCACAGGACTCCCTTGACGCCTTTAATAGGCTCAAAGCCTCACTAAGTTTGGACTCTTCGAGGCGAGCACGGACGCTGCGAGTCATAATCATGACGAAGGATAGCTTTTATAAGGAAGAGAAAACAATTTAGAAGAGCTAGGTAGTTGTGACAGCAATTTGAAAGAGGATTAGTGTAAAGGAAAATGAAATTTAATAAAGTAAGAAGTTCTGTAACCAAACCAAACTAAGGTTATGTTTACGTTCAAAGGTCATTGGCTTCAACAAATAGCCGTATTAAAAGTGAACAGTGTAATTTATTTTGTAAAGAACGCAAACAAACAAAAGCAAGTCAAATATTAAGTATTGTACCTGATAACAAGATGACAATGCAAAATTCACTTGAGCCGGTAACTGTCACTCATTCACATTGAAATATTTACACTTATTTTGCACTTAGTAAGTGAATCTAATACAAAAAATTGATTATTGTTCTATTTACTTGATGAGTAATTGGAAATAGGCTTGAAAAACATACGAAATTAAATATTTAAGATTAAAATAACAAGAACAAATTCAAGTCAGATGTTAGCTGTAGTGTTGCCACAGGAAAAAACTAATATAAGCATGGGCAATGTCTTAAAATGATTGTATGTCCAAATGATTAGCTTTTTATTTTTGCGGTTAATTCTTCGCATTTCATATGATACCTTAAGTTCTGAGTTGAGATGCACGGTTACTGATAAGTGCGTGCGCTGGCTGGACAGGTCCAATCAATCTGCGTGGTTAAAAAAAAACCATTTCAGACACCAATCTACATGGTCGTCACCAGATCTGACCAAGTTTATGTCTGGACTTTAAAAGAGACCGTGATCTCTTGAGTTTGTTTCGGCCTTTCTACTCAGAGTAGTCGGATAGGAAACGCCGACCGAATCTAGTTTTACAAATAATAATAATAATAATAATAATAATAATACTTTATTGATTGAAATCCTTACAGTATGCATATTATATCTAGCAAAGTTTACAATATTAAGGCGCACAAAAACTGAAACCCTGACTCCTAAACTAGGAATACCTGTGACTTAGGAGTCAGTGTTCTACTGCCACTTGGACACTATTTACCTTGTGTAAATTGAGAGTTGGTAAGCTGATATTATTCAAGAGAGTATATTATTATGTGAATTAAGAAAGAAGATAATTACAAAACCAAATAAAAGTTGATAATTGAATTAAAAAGTTAAATAAGTGTTGGATTTAAAAAGTACCATTTAAACATTTTTACATTTTTTAAATTATAAAAAGTAAAATGACTTTGACTTTGAATGAAATATGATTGACGTAAAAAAAAAATTTTTGTACAAACCTACTTATTGATATAAAACCATTTATACTTGCAAAAGATTGATAAAATAAAATAAAAATAAGTGATAAAAGCTTGCTCTAACATTAGTCCCATCACTTACAAGTAAACCTGGCCCCTCTATATGTCCACAACGTGCTCCATATTATAACCAGTCGGTTTCTTCGCCCTCCATCCTCCATCCCACCACTGGGATACCTCAACACGTAATAAACGAAACAATAAAAGCAGATATTATTATATTTCCTTATTGCCGAAGCAATCAGGAAATTAATGCTCTCGCAGCAATACAATTAACTAGCCTCTGTCCGCGATTTCGTCAGCATGAAATTTCTTGCTTGCCCGATCCACCCAACCCATCGCATGGGATCACCTGCCCGCGCTATTACTTCGTTTTCGCTTAACATTCTTGCTGACTTTTTTCTTTTAGTTCGGCTCCTAAAGGTAATAGCGTGATGTTATATAGCCTGCCTCAGGAATTAGGCTGTCAAATGAAAAATATTTTTTCAAATCCGACTGGTAGTTCCAGCGAGTGGCTTGTTCAAACCAACAAACTCTTCGCTTTATTATTTAGTGCCTATAGATAGATAGTTGCCGAAGCAATCAGGAAGTTAATGCTTGTAGTGCAATTGTTTTGCACAATTAATAATTATACTCCATTTATTAATAATACTCAATTTATTAATAAAACACAATTAACTTTTCATACATTGATCCTTGATTCAGTGAGCATTAATTAACATCGATAAAAGTCACAAAGCAAAAGCTTTATGTTTCATCTGGACTGGAAATTGCGTAGGATTCGGGCCGGATGAATAGATAGCTATTGTTTTCAATTTAAATGAGCCGCCATTTTATGGCGGGCGTTTTGACAGATGATCACATCAATCTTAATTGAATAAAAAGGTTTTATTTTGTCTCTACGCATTTGGTTTCGATTTTGAAGTCCCTTATTATGTTTTTTTATAAAGTTCACAATAGCTACACTGCTACACGGATATTTTGGAATGATATTTTGGAGTTACAGATATTCTCGAAAGACGTTGACAACAGGGCGTTGTTGAAAAAAAATAATTTTGAGAAATTGTGCTTGACGCGCTATATTTTACGTTTTTAGGACAACTAAAAAAAAAAATTGGCACTATCGAAAAATATGCAAAATCTGTTTTAACCAAACATACATTCCATAACCAAGCTTACCTGCCTAGGGAGCGTTAATTAGCTAAATCGAAAATCCTTTTCTAAACTTCATTATCTTCATAATTATTTCCAATTCTCCCCTAGCGTATACACGATCAAATTAGGAACTCATTATCGCTTTTTATAATTAAAGTTATTTATACGATTTTTGATCCTTGTTATTGTTAGGTAAGCCTTTGGGTACTCCATCTGCCTAGCCTTTTCCTAACCTAACCTGTAGGTTACCTTTTTTTGTTTCGGGGTGGAAAATCCTCATGGATGTCCGCCACCCTGGGGCGGGCGGCGGGGTCTGTCAGACTCTTACTGACTAAAAACCACCCCGGTGTTCCCTCTCTCACCTACGCCAGGGGTCGCGGGAACGAACGATACTTCCGCAACCCCCGGCTGGTGCTGGCCCGCACCTGCGGGCCTCCTCGTGTCAGGGGGGGGAGTGAGGTGTTAAACTCCCCCCGCGACGTCTAAGAAGGGCGCGCGTGGAACACTACGCGCCGCCGCCTCGGGTCCCGATGTGTGGGGGGCGACGGACGTCCCCAAGTCCGTCACCCCTGGACCCATTTAGGGGGGCTGGAAGAGGGCGTTGTCCGCCCTCCGCCGACGCCTGGTGCGCCTGCTGCGGGCCGGGTGAGGGGACGAGATCTCCCTCTCCCTTTCCGCAGCCTCCTTCTGCGAGACGACTGTTTCGCAGAAGGAAACCACCGCGTCCCAGGACTCTTCGCTGCCGACCATAGACTCGACCACGGCCGGCAGCGATAGGTCACTGCCTACTCCTGAAACCTGTAGGTTACCTGTGGTAACCTGTGTGTAGTAATCCTACAATATCCTACAATCCAAGACTGGAAAAGAAATTATACACTTTACAACGGGCACTACAAAGAAACAGTTGCACATGATTACAACATACTACCCACAAGAGAACAGGGAAGGAAATAAGGAAAAGCCTTACATAAGCAAGTTCTTACTTACCTATCAGGAAAACGAACAATCACAATCTATTCAAACTAACTAATTATATCACTACCAATCTGGATAATGGTATGCACACAATTGGGATTTTTCTAGACCTTGCTAAGGCCTTCGACACTATTTCTTGTACTTTACTTTTGCACAAGCTTGAAACACTTGGGATAAGAGGAGCACAACTACAACTATTTTCTGATTATCTCAGCGATCGTCATCAGTGTGTAAAAATAGGTCAGTTTACAAGTTCTGAACTCAAAAATAGTTGTTTTGGAATTCCACAAGGCAGCATTTTGGGACCCACATTATTTTTAATCTATATAAATGAACTATGCAGCCTGTCCCTCCAAAATGGTATGTTAATGTCTTATGCGGATGACACCGCTCTATTGTTCTCAGCCAAATCAAAAAATGAGGTCTATGAACATGCTCAAAATGGTTTAAACATTGTGTCCAATTGGCTCCATAATAATCTCCTAACATTAAATCCAGATAAAACTAAATACATTCTATTTACAATGAGAAATACTAACATACCGCTTACTAATCTAAACATTTATGCACATAAATGCAACACGTACGCTGACGCGGCATGTTCTTGCCCCACTTTAGCTAATGCTGACTATTTGAAATATCTGGGTGTCACTATTGACTCCAATCTAAATTTCCGTAAACATATCGATTTACTTTGTACTAGAGTGCGCAAATTAATATACGTTTTTAAGAATTTACGGAACATAGCTGACTATAAATTAATTAAACAGGTTTATTTAGCTTTGTGTCAATCCATTCTTACCTATTGCATAACTTCTTGGGGTGGTGCAGCAAAAACAATTTTACTCCCTCTAGAGCGTGCTCAAAGAGCAGTTCTAAAGGTTGCTACCTTTCGCCCTTTTAGATTTCCTACGCACCAGCTCTTCATAGCGTGTAATGTATTAACAATACGGCAATTATTCATTCTAAGCATAGTACTACACCAGCATACTGCACTTCCTTTTAATCCAGTACCTTCCGTCAAGAGAAGAAAGGATTTGGTTTGCATAGGGTCTCAAACCAAACATGCGTTCGCTAATCGATTTTATGTATTTTTAGGACCTTTTCTGTATAATAGGCTCAACAAGGTACTAAACCTCTATAGTGTAAGTTATAAAAAATGTAGTACAATGTTATCAGAATATTTAGCGACCCTCAACTACACAGACACAGAAAAACTTCTAGAAATTCTGTCATGATGATAATATTTTATTCCCTCGTAAGTATCTACTTTTGTATATTTACATAGGCTAGTTTTAGGTATTAATGTAACAATATGCTTTTTCTCATAGTTGTTAATAGATTATCTGTAGTCAGTTTTACTTAATTAAAATTTTATTTTCCCTTTGTAATTTAAATGTAAGTGATGGCCTGAAACACAGGTTTGTATAAACCTAGATCGGGCAGGTCGCTACCTAACATTCTACTTCCGAACCATCATTGCTTGTACCTGTAATATAAAGATTTTAGCTTAAGTTTATTATTATTAGGCACTATAAATGTATAAGGAATTTACTACTGTTGGCTAAATGTACTTTACTTGTAAACGTTTTTATTAAATAAATTTTATTATTATTATTATTTATTATTCAATGGCTTCCGTTGAGTCACAAGATCGCTCCGTCATGAAATAATTCTGCACTCTGCTCAGCACCGTCCATTCCAAGGTCCATTCCAAGGTCGTCTGGAAGAGATCGCAGAAAACGATAAGGCCGCCCATTGTATATTTTGTAGTGTTTGATGTATTTTTTTATATTATGTATTTTTGTAGTGTACAATAGTACCTATTTATAATAAATAATCCATTGCTTCATATGTTCGAAAAATGTGTCTGCTCAACAACGTAAATAACGCAATGAATGTTGTTAAACTGTCAAAATGAAACCTATTGCTACTAATAGTGTGTTACATAACTACCTCGCAGGAAATACCTAGTAAACAATTACAATATTCACACTATAATGTTAACTAGAGTGCTACAAGGATCTTTAGACACCTAAATGAACAGGAAGGCGTTGTTGGGAAACATGTGTGAAATTGTCACAGAAATTTTATTGCAAAACTAGATGGCGACGTTAATTCCGATTATGACCACGCGCTAAAAGAGGTTTGTATCGTTGTAAGTACCTATTTAGGTACTGTTAGACAGTTGCGTATGGTTTAGAAAGTCGAGGGCCACCGGTCGGTATACATTTAAGCAGAAATTGCAGTTATTTTAAAAACAAATAGCGTAGTCATCTCAGCACCTCTCTCCCTTGAATTTGTATATATGTATTGTATGTGAATAATAAGTTTTTAGCCTATTTATGTATTTGTGTACCTGGTTTTAATAGTTTTTTTTTTATCATTGCTCCTCTCAACCGAAGCACCTGTCATCTAATCTCTTCACCACCCTTGGTTGACTGGCAGAGAATGCCTAAGGCATTAAGTCCGCCTTTGTACCTTTTTGTGCGAAAAGTTTAAATAAATAAAATAAATACGGTGACATTTTGCAAGTCCCTTGGCAGAACATTATTCCTGTCACTGTCACACAACTGTCAAACTACAAGTGCAAGATTGAAATGGGAACATAACTAAACCAACAAAAGCACGTGCAAGCAAGTTAAGTTCACAAATCTCGACCCGAGACTCCAACAAACTGTAATGAATAACCCAAGTGACCGGAATTTTCACAAACTCCGCCGCGGTCTTCAAATTACAATTTTTCGTACATAATTATGTCTGTCAAGTCAAATAAGCGCCTGCTCCAGCTCATTGGCAGGTTTTATACCCTCGTTTACTTTACGAGCGTCATTTACGACTCGTAGCTATGTCTTACATGTGTAGGTGACGTACTGATCACTTTGATTTTTATGGGAACACATAAAGTGAGTTGACTTGGTGTTACATTTTCATGAGATTTAAGGGGTTAAAAAAAAGTCCTGAATGCCCTGGTCTTGACTTAGATCACGCCTGATGGTAGGCAATGTATGAGGTCTATGATGGAACGAGCGTGCCCAGAAGATGCCAGTTCACTCTTGTTTTGAAGGCAGACGGGGTGATGTTGATTGGCGCTCCATGTAAAATACTGGTATTCAGCTGCATCCGGTTAGACTGGAAGCCGACCCCAAAATAGTTGGAAAACGGCTAGGCGGATTGATTCAAAATCAAAAGTAATTAATTCAAATTAGGCTGAGAATCAGCACTTTTCGAAAATCAAAATTACATAAGACAGTCCCCCAAAACGCCCGCCCTTCACGGATTGAGGGGTGATGTTGATTCTTTCCGTATTTTGTCTTCTCGCCTATGTCATAATTGCTCTATCCTATTTGACAAACATTTCTAGTAAATTGAAACTTCACAATGGATCAAATTATCTAACAGTACTTATCGTAATCAAATATCTAACCTGGTCGTTTTATGCCCGCGTCTGTTTTTGTGCCCAGTTGTTGGAAATAGGTTCACCGCCTTACTGCATGGGACACAAACATACCTGGCGAAATTTACACCCAAATTTCGCCAGCTTGCTTAACAAACATATACAAGCTGTAACTTAAGTAACGCACAACCTCATAAGGGGTCATTGTACTCATCATTATGAACAACTTTTACTATGGGACCAAACCTGAAATCGCGAAAAAAATCAGCTGTTCTCTGCATTTTGACGAGTTATGCGAACATAAATGTAGGGAACAGCTGATTTGTTTCCCTTTCATACCTTGTACTTACATACAACGTGTAACGTTAAATGCGTAAAACCTGAAAATAGTTTGATCAGAATAACGAGCAGAATTAATTGAACCACTTTTGAATATAGGTCACATTTTTCAAAAAATCTTCACTAAAAACGTTGCCGTGTCTATTTATTAATAGATCAAGCAAGCCAATGTCAGCGCGGCACAGCGGCCCGGTGACGACTCCTCCCTCGGTAAAGCGTCGTCGCAGACGCAAGAAACGATCAGAATGGCCAGTAAAACTAAAACAGCACATAAAACCTTTACATTTTTTTTTAATGACTTATTTTCTTTCTGAAATAGGTCAATTGAATTAAAAATCAGTCGGGGTGTCTGAGGTTTTGCGCATTTAACGTTACACGTTGTATAATAGCCCACTCCCTCTTTAAGAAAGGTGACCTGTGTCCTAGCAGTGGGAACAATATAGACTGATTATACTATGAGATTCAGAAAATAACTAACTACAACTGTACGGAGACACGAAAAACGTTTAATGCACTTAACTCCTCAACGATCGATCTCGAAGACGAATAATGATCGGTTTCCCGAAACCGATCATTATTCGTCTTTTTTGACTTGTTTACCAATTTCAAAAGTTTTATCGTCTCTGAAACTGTAACCATCCTCGTAAAGTGGATTGTGTCGCGAGAGGAACATTTTCTATAAAAAATATACCTCTAAAACCACTGAGAAAAGAGTAGCGGGAACTGGGAAAGAGTATAAAAAGTTTTTTAAAGTATAAATTTCAAGCTAATGTTTACACTGAAATAAAGATAGGCGTTTGAAGATTTTTCGTGGTTTCAGTAACAGCGATATTGTCTTTATAGGATTACCTACCATTTAACTGCATTTTTTTTTTCTTATTTTATATTACAGGGGTTGCTTGATTTTTGTATCATGTAAAAATGTAACAAAAAATGTTGTGAGGAAAGTTTGAGTATGTTTGTAAATGTGCAGAAAAAGACCAAAGAAACGATTAACGTTGACGACTTACTTGAGAATAAGAGCAGGAATAAGGTCAAGAGAACAAAGGTGTGAAAATACACAAACGTGTACAGTGTTATATTTGGATAAATTCATTTAGTGAACATAGTTCTCGTAATAGTTTTCGTGCCAACTCTTATAGGCCAATTTACCAAAAAGCTTTTCTGGTTTGCCATTAGCAAATTTATTTATTTATTTATATATTTAATACTTCAATCACATAACCGTACAGAGGCGGACTTAATGCCATAGGCATTTTCTACCAGTCAACCTTTGGGTGATGCAGAGACAAACAGTAGTAGGTGCAATCATGAAAATTGAGGAATAAATATTTTGAATGTAAATATAATATATACACATAATTACATATCAATATAAGCAAATCTAGGTATTAAGAAATTATGGAACACAAAAAAACCGGCCAAGTGCGAGTCGGATTCACGCACGAAGGGTTCCGTACTATTATCTATAAAAACAGCAAAAAAAAAAAATCAATCTTGCTGTATGGGAACCCCCTTAAATGTTTATTTTATTCTGTTTTTTAGTATTTGTTGTTATAGCGGCAACAGAAATATATCATCTGTGAAAATTTCAACTGTGTAACTATCACGGTTCATGAGATACAGCCTGGTGACAGACGGACGGACGGACGGACAGCGGATTCTTGGTAATAGGGTCCCGTTTTACCCTTTGGGTAAGGAACCCTCAAAATGCTGTGTAAGTCACATGCGCTTTTTATTTGAGCGAGTTTTAAATCACTAGGTATGAAATTTTGGTGTTTTACCTGACTGTTTTACGGTGACATTCGAATTTCCCAAAGATTCTCGAAGATCCCCTGAGTTGATTCTGCCTAATCGAGCGGAATGACCTTTTCCATACAAATTTTTCTTCCTCGTCTACTACGAAAAGTACTCTCATAAGTACTTAACATAATGGAATACCCAATAACCATTTATCCCGCTAATATTTTCACCGGAATCCGACTGTAAGGAAAGATAACACTGATAAAGATTGCCTACCAACTTAATCGAAGTAAATTAGAAAATTTTCGGATAAAAATATCCGCCCACCAAATTCAGGGGCCCTTTTATCCGATAATGGGTCCATGTTGACGTCAAATTGAATAGTAATCCAGATTATTTTGCTCGAAAATATTTGCACCGTTTTGTTTTGACGATGTTTTTCAACTGTTTCTCCCAACTTGTGAGCGGCGTTTCTTGTTATCGTATGAGATGGAAAATAGAATAATATTTTGGTGAAAGACGTATTTTTCGGATATTTTATCGCTTCGACTTTGACGGAGAATTTTTCGGATATTTTATCGCATAAACTTTGACGGATAATTGGTAAATACACTTGTCACTTTAGTCTAAACATACTAGAATGAAAGGGCAAATTGGGCGTTTACCTTCCACTCTTCTTCCACTTAGTGCGTCCATTTTAATGAATAGGGAGGACTGTCAATAGGTCCTCGTTGATCAACTCCGAAATTCATGGAAATTTTAACACAAAACCACTTGAACAGCCTGATAAATTGAAAAGTTTACAGTCCATTTAATTTGTGTCCTGATTGACTTCATCAATTTTTGTCCTAGTTCGCATGAATTTAGCGATTGAGTCGCAAAGCGTGGTCGTTGCCAATTAGGAGAACGGCTTAGGCATTTTGCCAAAGGCTGAATGCAATGAATGAATGTGATTCTTTATGTTTCTGTATGTTGGCAGTCTGGTCACTGGAAATATACTAATCCATTATTTAAATCGGCGACCTATTTTCCCAGACTTAGCCTCGTTATCTCTTTTTTGTGGAAACCTTTTTTCCGAGAAAGCCATGTTTTCTATTTCACATTATTTCGTTGCACATCAGAAGGCCAATTCCCGTGGTTAAAAATATTCAAAATCCACTCGAAATCTTATCAGCGACAATCGATTTCAAAAACTTGTAGGGATTTTGGAGGTATTTTTGACAGATTGAGACCGAGATCAGAATGTGAAAGTTCTTAAAATTTTGAGAATTGCCCCTCAGATTGTTAACGGTTTTCAGTTCACTAACGATATTGACCCATATAATGGCTGTCAGAATATAGTGATACAGGATGGCCCGAATTAGGCACACGTTTTTGAGTAAATACTTTTTTTTTCTTTGAGGGGCCCGTGGCTAAATAATAACAGCCGCACAGGTCGATCGATCAGGTTAAGCTACGCTTGCCGCGGTTGGTCTGTGGATGGGTGACCATCTTTACATACCGAGACCCCTCCGTGCCTCGGAAAGCACGTTAAGCCGTTGTTCCCGGCTGTAATTCGTAGATCTTTGACAGTCGTTACGGGTAGTCAGAAGCCCGAAAGTCTGACAACCAGTCTTACCTAGGGGTAGGTTACCCAGTAACTGGGTTGTGGAGGTCTGATAGGCAGTCGCTCCATGTTAAATACTGGTATTCAGCTGCATCCGGTTAGACTGGAAGCCGACCCCAGCATAGTTGGGAAAAAGGCTAGACAGATGATGACTTTTTTTTTCTTTTTTTGATGGAGAAGGTAAGGCTTAGTATACTTGGCATGATCAGCCTTATGTTCCCACTGCTGGGACACAGGCCTCCTCTCAGTGAGAGAAAGTGGGCCGTAATCCACCACGCGGGCCCAGTGCGGGTTGGTAGATCGCACATGTCTTCGAGTTTTTGGCTCTAAGACATGCCAGATTCCTCAGGATTTTTTTCTTCACCGTTTTGAGGGCAGTGGTGATGAAATAATTTACGCAAAGTAAAGCGCCTGAACTGATTCGAACCTAACCTACGACTTACAACTCATAAATCGCTGCCGTTACAACTGGGCCACAACACAGAGGTGTAGTGGCCCAGTTGTAACAGCCGCGCTAGGATACTTACAACATATAAATTGCGTAAAAGCCTTTCAAAACTGAATATTACTTGACTCCTGAAAGTTCAGACAAACTTTAATTTTATGGCATTCCAGACTATCTTCCTTTTGACAACCATACATTTTTAAGCTGGCAACAAAAATAAAGTCTATCTTAATAAAGTCTCCAAGGAGGTGCATTAATGAGTCGGGACAAGTCTGCAGAAAGCCTTCCCAGGCAACTTGAACTACTTAGCAAGGTTGGCAACTTGCCCAGTGAAAGACGACATTTTAAAGATGTCCAAAGCTAATAAGGTACTAATAATTCATTGCTGAATCAATACCCTTTTGCAGGAACATTCCTGACTTCCTTTTGTTATTCATGCTTCTAAGTCTCGTTTTCCGTACAGCAATTTCTTTTGACTGGATTCTCTTTTATTGCACGGGGTTTATTAATGTTTTTGTTAGCTGTTCTTCGTCGTCCACTGTTGTATTCATATAGCATATACAGCGTGTAACGGAAGGGGGGTATCAACCCTGAAGGAGGTGAATGTGCTCATGAAACTCAACAACTTTCCCCAAAGAACATAGGCCGAAATATGAAAAAAAAATTTGGCCCTCCCTTACAAAACTGACTACCAGCTGATTGATTTACTATGGGAGGGCCAAATTTTTTTTTCATATTTCGACCTTTGTTCTTCGGGGAAAGTTGTTGAGTTTCATGAGCACATTCATCTCCTTCAGGGTTGATACACCCCTTCCGTTACACGCTGTATAATGCTGTGCTGTCACTTAATTGGATGTTGGTATAACTAGAGTCTCTACTTATTAGGGTTACGTACCAAAATGGTAAAAGGGAACCCTTATGGTGCGACTCTGTCTGTCTGTCTGTCCGTCCGTCTGTCACAGCTGGATATCTCAAGAACTACTAATGCTATCGACTTGAAATTTGGAACAGTTTTAGATGACGTTTGCCCAACTATTTTGTAAATAAGAAAGAATTTTTTTTTTTTCTGCAACAGGGACTGAAAGCCCGTCTTAAAAATTCGAAGTGGGGCTACTAGGGAATGTAGGGTATCATATGAAAGAGTGCGGTTTGCAGATTCTCAAACATATTTACTTTTTTTTGGCCGCATAGTTTTCGACTTTTTATGAAAAATGTAAAAAGAAAATATCGTTCCCCCTTATCTCCGAAGTTTGCATAGAGAAAAATCTGAAATTATTCTATGTGATAGAAGTTTATGTAAAGATTACAGGAAAAATAAAACGATTTCTATAAAAATAACACGTTTTCAGAAGAAAAAAAAATAAAATTTAATATAATATAATGGTACTGAACTCTTGGTGCGTGAGTGCGACTAGCTCTTGACCGCTTTTTTTATATTATGTCCGAAACACGTGGCAGCTTAAAATCACAAACCTAGCAAGGCATAATCAGCCTATAATGAAGTTCCCACTGCTAGGACACAGACCTCCTCTCGGGGAGGAGTGAGCCGAAATCCACAACGCGGACCCAATGCGGGTTGGTGGATGACACATACATAAATTCGAATTGTTTGTTCTAGGAATGCCGGTTTCCTCACGCTGTTTTCCTTTATTCATTTTATTTATTTATTAAACATTTTGTAGACCCCAAGGCGTCTACACACAAGTTACATATATTAATATACGCGTACAGTTATTTGTTGTTTACATAGATACTATTATTATTAAATACTAATTAGCTACTAACTTACAGTGAATACAGCTTAGCCTAGTTACGTAAAAACCGAATTATAAGAGATATTTTTTTTCTTTTTTTAAAAAAAAAACGTTGGCCCAACGTTGACACGAGGAATTTCTCCTGTATTTTGGGTGCGTTTACAAACATTTAAAGTCACATACACAAACAGCCAGACCCGGAACGACTACTTTTAGCTCATACAAATATTTGTTCCGTGCGGGAATCGAACCCGCGACACGCAGTGCAGCAGTCAATCGCTTAACCACTGCGCCAACCGTGCCGACAATTATTTTTAAAATTGTGAAGGTTTCATAGAAACAAGCTTGATAGCTTTTGCGTGATTCTTATTCCTTCACCGTTTTTAGAGCAGTGGTGATGAAATAATTTACACACAGTAAAGTGCCTGTCTGGATTCGAACCTACGACTTTCAATTCGTAAGCCGCAGCTGTTTTCACTGGGCCACCACTGCTCTTTTTCACTGCTAACCTAACATTAAAACAACAACGATCTATCAATTCTAATATTATTAGAATCATATATTATCATATGTTATTATTATCGTTGTTGCTCTTTCACGTCCAAATCAATGCGCAGACTGAATTATTTGGAACGTTCTAAATCATTAAACATCAATGTAATTAGATTGAACATTCAATGAGGCATTCCGGGGCTAGCATTAGCAAATGTAATGTCTGGAACCATAAATTGAGCTAAGCGGGGTGAATACGGACAATGCTCTGTCGAAATATTTCAGAATTTCAAACTTGCTGATAATGCGTATCGGTCGCTGTATTTAGCCATAAAGTGGCTTTCAAATCGTGCGAAATAGACGCTTTTGTGCGAAAATCGGCTTACTATTTCCTATTACGATCGCATTAAACTAGAATTATTTTGAACTGGATTTCTGGTGTTCGGAATTTAACCGACACTCGCTGTTTGAATGTAGAACAGAAACTAAGTACGGTCCACACCGGACGCGATCCCACGTTCAACCACTGACAGATTACTAATTACTCTGATGGACCTCTCTTGTATACAACTGAGTGACGGACGCTTCGACGGCTAACTGGCAGCGAGCAGCTCATTGGCTATTTATGATTCAATAGTGAAGGGAAACACAATCGTAGACCTACATAATATGATTACCTTCATTCTTACAATAAGGCCCGGGTGATCCACATTACTTTAGGCTAGCTAAAAGTTACATATACTATTCTTACCACTTTCTATTGTTTCAAGTACCTGATACTTGTTGAAAGGCCTACACTGTCCTCCCATATCTGTTGACACTGTAATTTGAAAACATTGTAAAAGCCCATTAAAAGACTAACCGTGGAGTTTCATGTCGGCTCTTCTCCATAGGAAACGAAAAATTGGAACCGTGCACCTAGCTTCTGACGTTTCATAAGTGCTCATATATACATATTATGTACGTTTATTTGAAATAAAATATTTTGATTTTGATTTCTTATATCTATAGGTATCTATCAAATAAATGAGTATAGAGCTATTGAATGACATTTAATTAACAAATAAACAGAAACACCTGAAACATGTTGTGAGTCCCAAACGTAACAAAGATTGGACTATAATTACGTATTCCAGATATATTCCCGCGCACGCCACATTCAAACATGGCGGATTGCATACACGGACGCACCTGGGACGCTGGATTGCCGCCAAAACTAATCCCCGTACAAAGATATACCGCCATTAAATGCGGCTCATATGAGTTTTATTGTTTTATGTTTTTATTGTTTTTGAATATATTTATATTGAAATCGATGAACTCATCTAGATCAGTCTGTAGATTTCATCAGTTTGATAGAAAAGTTTTTATTACATCAGTGTTTTTGTGAAGCGCTTACTCCCTTTAGAAAAATTACTGAAATACATATAATTAGATTAGACTTGTTATTTATACAATAAGAAAACGAATAAGTATAATTATTATTGCTTGATAGATATGTACAGTAACCTCCAAAAGTTATTTGACAGTTTTCCACTTCAGCAGTGACACACCACATTATCATTTAAAAATACTAGTTCCAAATGTTTGTACGCTATAACGTTTTTATGATAATGTTTGTACACTAAAACGTTGTTATTGACTGATTCAAACTATGACCTATCATAAAAAATAATCAAGTAATCCATCAAGCTAACCTGATTTTTTTTTTTTAAAAAGATACTTGGCATCACGCATGAAGTGGAATAATGTCATATAACTTTTGGAGCCCACTGTAGTTATCCAGAACACACTTTATTCAGTAGGCTGTGTCCTCAATATACGAGTAGTATCAAAAACTTATTATGCTAAAAAATACGATAATTTTTACATATAATCGTGGGTTGAAAGAGACCCATTGAAGTATCGAGTACGTAACGCGTTCCTTTCAGAGACGCGTCCTCAATGTAAAAGTGCCGACACATTTGTGAAAACATGTTTTTCGATATCGAGAGCCGATTCTTCGCGTTATTTCAATAGATTTCTGAAGCTATGTTTAGGTTCTCTTTTGGAATCCTAATAACTGGGGCTTTATGAAATTGAGTAGGTTTTTATTTGAAAGGAAAAGCCTTATAAGTACTTATATAAGCAACCTATCTCCCTGTTTATCTATTGTAAATATAAGGTTGGTGCCTCCTGTGTGTGGTGCAAGCAACCGGTAGTCTTAAATATTATAAGAACCTCCTCATTGCAGTAACGAATGAATATTCTACCACGGAGATCTGTAGGTACTGCACTTAGCCAGCATGTCGGCAAAGTGATTACATTAATTTGTTATAACACCGCATAAGAACTCCTTTGAGGATAGTACGCGGTAGTGGGAGGTTAATAGAGTAACGACTGACTCCCTTGTGGAGTCATAAACTGTAAGGAAGAGATTATGTGAAAGATTGACTTGAATTGTAGTAAAAAGGGAATATACAGGATAATATTTTAACCAATGCACAAAGAGTTACCATAAATTCAATACATGATCATGAATAAAAAAACATTTTTCGTCAATTAATAAAAAAAAAAAATTGCTCTGACATACATTTTGACCGCGTTGGTGATAATCACTTTTCTATGAAACAGCTGATTTCTTTTTTGATAACCGACGATAAATTTCTACGCTAGGAGGTTTAGAATCATGTGCTGAATTCATGGTTATAGTTTGCGCACTGGTTAAAAAAATATCCTGTATAAAAGAAACCATATTATAGTGTAGTAAGAGACAGATAATAAATCATCGAATCAAGGCACAAGCAGGTTTTATTGGAAAAAAAAATCCGTTTTTTTATGAAGTAAAACCTGCTTATCTGTGGATGATGATGATAATATAGGGTTCGCTACACTTCATAAAAAAACGGATTTTTTTTCCAATAAAACCTGCTTCTGCCTTGCCCAACTTCACCCACTGCTGGGCTTTAGCCTCTCTTTTCTTGTGCCAATCCCCACGCTCCTGGCCAGCCTCATCCAGGTTTTGCCCGCGATGGAAACAATGCCGTCTGCCCAAGTGCCCACCTCGCCGCCGGACAAACCCAATGGTGGAAGGAATATTAGGAAAATATTTTTAATTTAATTTATTTCAAATAATCAGATAACAGAGATCCGTAGTGTTAGTAAAGTACCTTATACCTATTGTATATACATAAATTAAGGTAACAATTTGGGTATGAGTCACTTTGTAAAGAAGACGAAACCAGTTTCTCAACCGGTCATCTTCTCCACAAAATGCCTCATAAAAGGGGAAAACACATTCTCAGTCACTGTTTTTAGAATGCTGTTGCTTTTCTTTTTTTTGCCATAAACTATTAAATAAGTTGAACATTTATGAACCATAAAAAACTGGTAGTTTTCAAGAGGTATTCCACTCAGAGCACTGATTTCAACCGCACTTGGACGAATTGCACCTGAGCACTTCACCAAATTTTGTAACGTGCGGTTCGGTGCTAACATACAACAAACCAAAATGTCAAACAAATGTAATGGTTAAAACAAATACTACATTAAAGCTACAAATGGCTACAAACTACAAATTAGCTTAGCTCTTCCAGTATTAATTCTACAACAAGGACAAATCTACCTGCAATGCGTTATCGTGAACAAGTTTCAGAGTACTTAGTATAACACCTGGCTACTGTAATTTAAATCTTATAGGAATTAGTTCAACTGACTCAAATGGCTTTTGTGAAGGTAGTCGTACTTCAACGTCCAATGCTGCATTGGTTAGATGCATACGTAAATGGAGCACTGTAAGGCGAAGTTTGGCTAACTTGCGTCGCGTTAAGTTCTTGAATATAGTAAAGGCGGAATCGGAAGTTGTTGATTAGTTTTCTGTAGTGTGTGCTTAAGCGTGGATAGTCTGCGTTTTGTGTGCACACACGTACAGTCTGCCGCACATCAGTGGTAACTCTTACACTACTAAAATCACTCTTTCTGCTGCGACATAAAGACGCTGTCCGTGTCAAATTGTTACCACTGATGTGGCGGTTGACTGTCCATAACCCGGTTAATCTCCTTTCGGAGAATCTCCTTTCGACTGGATCGATTTTGATGATATTTGAAATGGAGACGCTTTGACCCTGGGTAAGTAACCCCTACATAACCCTACTTTTTATCGACATACTACGCGGGCGAACCCGCGGGCGGCGAACCGCCGGGCGGAAGCTAGTACATAATAAAAACAGAGTGTGACGTCACCAAATTCAGCTGAATTTTGTGAAATACTCGTAGATAGCAAGTGTTTAAGCCTGCTGACTGATCCTGGAGGACTAGTATCCACATGCACATATGTACAGACGCCAGCACATCAAGCTACTACAATCTGTCACATTTCTTTAATAGATTTTCAACTTTATCGCTAAAACATAAGGTTCAAAGTTAATTGGAATAATTTGACTGTTTCAGGTAGCTTGATGTGCTGGCGTCTGTACATAAATGTGTGACAAAAACTACTACTTGATTTCATGTTTGCTTAACAAACACTTAAACCGTCACGTCCCTACTAGCCCCACGCCTAATGAAAACCTCAAACACCAATCTCACCTCAAACAGTTGTTACCAGATTAACCCAGTTCCAAAACAAATGAATAACTTAACATCACCAACCTCAGGAGACGATCCCCAAGTCCTCAACCGGTCCAAACTCAATTAATCTGAATTCTAAATCTAATTAGTGAAACGCCCTATGCTAATTTTTTCACCGTGTTTGAAATATTAATGTGGGTAAACCAGTTTTAATTGAAATATAATTATTCAGTAATTAAGAATGATTAATTATGTGATGAAATTCAGTTGGTAATATTGAAAATTGGATTGGTGGCTAAGTAATTACACCCACACGGGTCGATCGATCAGGTTTAGCTACGCTTGCCGCGGTTGCACCGTGGATGGGTGACCATCTTTACATACCAAGACCCCTCCGTGCCTCGTAAAGCACGTTAAGCCCTTGGTCCCGGCTGTCATTCGTGGATCTTTGACAGTCGTTACGGGTCGTCAGTAGCCCGAAAGTCTGACAGCCGGTCTTACCAAGGGGTATCGTATTACCCAGTAACTGGGTTGTGGAGGTCAGATAGGCAGTCGCTCTATGTAAAATATTGGTATTCAGCTGCATCCGGTTAGACTGGAAGCCGACCCCAACATGTTGGGGAACGGCATGCAGATGATGAATATTGAAAATTTGATTATTTTGTTGTGGTCAGGAGGCCACAACGAGCAGTGGTGGCCCAGGTGGTAACGATCGCGACTTCCGAGTTGTAGGTCTCAGGTTCGAACCCTGACAGGCGCTTTACTTTATGTAATTTCATCACCACAACTCTCAAAACGATGAAAGAAGTGAGGAAACCGGCATGTCCTAGAACAAAAAAAAATCGAATGCATGTAGCATCCACCAACCCGCACTGAGCACGCGTGGGGAATTACTCCCCCTCACAGAAAGAAGGCCTGTGTCCGAGCAGTGGGAAGATACGCTGATCATGCTAGTCATTAGGATAAGAATTTTCTTCGAATTTTACCTTAGGTTTTGTCAGCATATTACTGGTTATGAAAGTTTTTTTTTTTACCTTCTTACCTATCAGGAAAAAGCAAAATCCATCCAGAATGCATAAATACTCATAGGTATAAACAATTGTGTGATATATCTACGTCTTTCAGCAAAAAAAAAAACGTGTGCGGTCGGGGGACCCCCGTCAGGAAAGAAGTTCCTTACGCGATACACACAGGCACGCACATTCGTATACAGGGTTATTTGTAAAACCCCAACAACCTCTTAAGAGGTCATTGTACTCATCATTATGAACAACTTTTACTATGGGACCAAACCTGAAATCGCGAAAAAAAATCAGCTGTTTCCTACATTTTGACGACTCGTACGAACATAAATGTAGGGAACAGCTGATATATTATGCTGTAACGGGCAGGACACACTGGTTGAAGACCTGAGTCTTCAAACACTGCGGAATTCGTGACGTGAAGACTTGATCAACTGGATCCTTCTATCGGTTTCTTTCTCAAAGTTGCACTGGTCAATTAATTATAATAAATAGACGACATTCCTTGATCGCGTAGGAAGCAATGACTGTCGTGTTGTTGTTAACTGACCTTGTTCCACTAACGAGCGAAATTAACGCGAACATCCCAATTACCAACACGCAACAGACAAATTAAATAAAAGTTGTAATAAATTTAGTTTTAATGAAATTACTTGGCTGTAAATATGACACATCGAGAATTAGAAAAAGACTGCAGCGGTATCTGCAACGCCACATGCGACCTACGCGTCATACTGACGTCACGCAAAATCCTGCATCTCGTAAGCAGAGTTTACCGCGAAACTAGCATACAAACGGCCCGACATGAATCATCGGGCAGTTGCCCGCCAGACATGACATCCGTCTGGTCGGAGGATCCTTCCTTTTCTATGGACGATGAGTATAAAAAAAAAGATATGAGCGTAATAAACTTACGGTTTCGTATACGAGCGGTGGCCGCTACATTGACCGGTTGTCATGAAAATTATGGCAGCGGGGTCTGACTTTACGGAGTCAAAAATTACTGTCTAGGAAAACACATCAACTTACCTTCATAAATAACATTTCCGTGACGTCATTCGCCGGTAGATTGCGGACGCTAAGTGGCGGTTACTGCTCTTCTAGAAAGTGACGATGCTCTACGAAACCGAACTTTACCGAAAAGTAGATGTGGCGTGTTTATGGACCAGTAGTATCTTTAGAAGATCAAATGACTTACTTAACCGGAATAGTCCAGTAACAGAAAAAGTCCGCCGTAATTTTATGAAAATTTTGACACGGTATAGCTACGACTTCAGACTTGATTGACGGCTATTACGTTCAAATCTTAAGCATCATAGCATACCTTTGTTAACATATGGAAAATGTTGTGGATGTTACATTGATTTTGTTTTATATACCTTACTGATAAGTGTTATAATAATATGTA
Source organism: Eremobia ochroleuca (assembly GCA_949629135.1). Classification (NCBI taxonomy): domain Eukaryota; kingdom Metazoa; phylum Arthropoda; class Insecta; order Lepidoptera; family Noctuidae; genus Eremobia; species Eremobia ochroleuca. The sequence continues at coordinate 15,043,774 of OX451402.1, read as the reverse complement.
ATGTAATATCGTTTTTTTTCCCAAATAAAATAAAATAAAATAAATAATAAAGTTTAATATTCTGAGACATGCAATCAGAGGTAAAATTTGAGACCCTTTAATTAAGTTTTCCGAAAATTAATGAACGAAATTCTTAGGAATGGGAAATATAGAAACTCAATAACAACAACTGTGTTCCGTTTCATTGTAAACGAAATTAAATGAAGTATTAAAATCAGGATTTTTTGATAATTCAAAAGTGCCTGTAATTGGTTTACTTGAAATAAATGCTTTGAGTTTGAGTTTGAGTTTGACCAAACAAAATTCATCAAGCCTAATTTCTTAAAAATTACTAGTAATAAAAAAATATAATTTCCTCTTTTAACATTTCAAGCCGGCCAGTGAGGTTTAAAAGTTAAATCCGAGTTCAAAACTGTCTTGGATAGCTAAACTATATTAACTATGACACTTAATCCACTATAAGTACAAAACCCGTAATTTACTTTAACGACGAGTTATAAAGGCCATTAGAACGTAAACCCCTTATAGTTTCATTATTTTTAATATTTAAGGGGGATGCGTTAGGTGTCCCGCGAAATTCAAATTTTCTTACGTTTTTTGCTATTTTTTTTTTTATATTATTATATTTATTCCTTTATTTCAGGCAACTAGGGTCCATACAAAATACAATACATACTACTACAAATATAAGAAGACTTATAAACTAATACATAAAAAATATAACTTAAAAATACTATAAATACATACAACATAACAAACTAAAACTACTGCTTACGACGCGACGGTTTGGTTCGGCGGTTGGTATTTGCTGATAAGTCTCAGATTGTATGTTGATCTAAGGACTGATTTTTCAATAGTCATATAACTTTTATCGGAAGAACAAAAATGACAGTTTGATATATTTTCCATCCAAAATCTGTCAAATGCCAATCATTATTCCTCAGATTAGCCCTAAATATGATTCGCGGGGGTAAACATAAAACCCATCAATACAACTCTTTAAGTTCATATTGCCCTATTGAATTACTGTTTAGTGAAATTATTAAATTTGAGGCCAATTCTAACTTGGAGTTGTACGAGTATTGATGATTACTAATTACAAAAAACGCAAGTAAGAAATTCGCGCGTTGCCTTAGCGTATCCCCCTTAACGTAATTTCCTAAAGGTGTTAACCCGCACATGTGGGTTGACAATCGAGAAGCGGTGTTGCCAGACGTAGTAAATACTAAAAGTGATATAACTTTTACTGGCTCATAAATTACGTCAGATTTTTATCGTTTTATCATTTCTTTAATAATTTATTGTTTTTTGTTATTACAGGTAACGTTGGTGTTATTGGTGATAAATCGATGTATGGATTACTGTGGCAGTAAGTGATAATACTCTTTTATAAAGATTGGTACTTAGGTACCTACTCTATGTAGTTCTGTATGCCTGAATATCAAACTAAAAAGTTAATAAAGTTCTTCATGAATTTTCAATGAGTCTAGAATGTATTTTCCAAAGTACAAAAGTTTTAACGGTTATTCATGATTTTCACTTTGTTGACACTTTATTCTCGCTTAGTTGAGAAAGATGTAACTTAAATTGACTTCTTCTTGAAGATTTTGATAATAAAGAACCTAGTTCGCCAAAATTACCTCAAAGTGAAGTGGATCATTGGAATTCAAGGACTCAAATAAGCCATAAGACTCATTAAATATTCGTCACTTTCTACATTTATTTACTAGCAACATTATTCCAAGTCCTAAAATGGCAGCTGTCAAATGTCAAACGTAACATTTTCATGCCCGCCAAAGTTTCGCCCCAGTTTATATAACAATATCGCGACAGAGATACCTGCACGCATAGTTAGTTTTAATTAAAACCCCTTTGTCGTGGGCCAACGCTTTAATCATTTAACTGAGCGTTATAAACGGCTTTTCATTTACGACAGACAACACACATGATGGGATTATCAAAATTTAATTTTTGTTTTCATCGTGCACGTGCATACGAGCTTTAATAATAATAGGTACTTTTATTTTGTACAGTAAGCTTCAAAGAAACCGGACCCCCCTTTGATGATGATATCATACGTTTAAGTTTTTCGTAATGTAACGTAAATGGCGTGTTGGTCTAGTGGTTTGGACTGCGGCTTAGCAATTCGATGGTCACGAGTTCAAATCCGCGGATGAGATTTATTTTTTTCTTTTTTTAGTTTCTTTAATAGTTGATTAGATGATTTTCGTAACTTTATTTTAGAAAACATCCATATTTAAGAAAACAAATGTGAAGTATGAGGTTTGTAAGAAAAGCCAGGCATGTTGCATAAACAATATTCATTTATTTCATTAATTACATTTCTAGGAATCCACATATACAGTTATTACGAGTATACAGTTTTCTATCTGTGTTAAATTAGGGTTATTTACTTAAAATATTAACTAAATACAAAATATATACCCTGGGTGAGGTGTAGAACGTTTAACATTAGATAACGGTTCGTTTATAGATATTTCTAGTAACATAACTACAATATTTATTTATTCAAACTTGTAAAAACATTATTTTTTTATACTCTGTATGATCTTATGGGGAAAAAAGCCTGGTTAAAAAATGAAATGTTGTCATTTGTGCCTGTGAATTACAGAGGAAGAACCAACATGCTAAACTATAACAGTATAGCAATATACATCTTTCTCTTTTATCACAATTTCTGATAACCCTTTTAACACAGCATTAGAAAAGTATGTGAGGTCAGATGGTGCATCGTTAACACATTACAAGACTACTTGTAAACAAGAGTAACTGGATTCATAATAATAAAGGTTGTTTATTTTTGATTAACTATGAGATAATGATCCCACAAATATTGGGAATTATTAACACTTGCTCAAACGTTCCAATGCAATTTTATCAGATAAGTTACACAATCAATCTGCCGAGTAAATTGTCTATTAATAACGCAGACGATGGCAGTCACTGTCTATCACTTCTTGAAGACTTTTCATGCCCGAAACCATATTGAAGCTTGCAGCACTATTTCGAATTAGTTCCCAGGTTTTATGTGTCCCAAGGTGTCGCTCCGATTCATTAGTGTAAGCAGTTGGGTGAGATCGCATTTCACATCACCCGTCGCTTGATACCTTTGTATCCATCTACGAACTATTTTTCTCTGTAATGAAAACAATAATATTAGAAATACATAAAAAATCCACCTTGTAAGTAATAATGCAACATGGTTGTAACAATAAATATATGTGTATAACGTAAATCTTACCGTTAAGCCCACATTTCTCGTGCTATTTTCTTTATGCTTTGTTCCTGTTCCCAGAGAACAACAATTATTTTAGCCTTCAAAAAGTTGTTAATCGCACCATACTATCGGTTAATAGAATCAACTGTTCAAAAACTTCGTAAATTGGATATTTTACGACGAAAACATTACACACAAGCTGATCGGAACGAAAACGAAACGATTTGAAAAAGAATTATACCCTCAATCACAGTTTAGTAAATAGGGCGAAGAAGTATTTTAAATTCAACCTTAACTCACAGTTCATACAGCAGTTAAGTTTCTGAAGTAAAATGACGGTAGTGCAACAATCGGAATCAAGCACAATCTATTCAACCCAACAAGAAATCTATGCTAATTTCAACCTTATCTTTTAGTTAATTGAAGAGTTACGTATTGCATTTTGTAAAACAAGGTTGTGGACGGTAGGTGTATCTCACGTGGTGGAAGTTGAAATTTAAACCTTAATGTCTAGAAGATTAGACCGTTATCAAACTTGTTCGATAAAAGGAGTAATGCTATTCGAATTTTCGTTGAGATTACTAACTGAGCCAATAGCCTATTGGTATAAGGCACGGTCTTAATGATCGTCTGGCGCCTGGTGATGTGGGGTTCGTATCCTATACGGCGTAGTGTCTTTTTGTAAGTTATTCTTGGTATACTGTTCGGCCAGAAGCCGAAAAAAATACCACAATGCCTAATTATTAAAAACATACAAATAATATTTGAGTCGGATCGGTGGATGCTCGGGCAGAGATGGGTGCGGCGCGGGCGGCGGGGAGGGAGCTGCTCGGGGCCAGTCACGTGACGCACCCGCCGTCGCTTGAGCGATTATTCTTTAAGTCTTGGCGGGGTTCGTTTTCTCTGACGCGTACTGTACGTTACAGCTACGTACGGCTAGAGTTTTTGGGGACTTTAAAATATTTTTTTTTTGTATAGGCGACTCGCACGAAGTTAATTTATTTGTGGGCGAGTCGACAACTTCAGAAATATGTATTAGGCAATTGGCACATTTTGAATGTTATTCAATAAAGTACCTATATAAAATAGGACACTAGCGCACAGAATTGATAAGAGTTAAATAATAAAAAACGTGTATTTTTTTCTTAATATGATTGCATAAAAGTGACGATTCGCACGTTTCGGGCAAGCAAATTCGTGCAAATCGACTAATAAGCCGTCTTGGTGGTTTAGGTTATCCCAACTGCCATTTTGTTCTTGAAGATTCATATCAAGTGATAAATATGTTACTTAATACTCAAAAGCCCTCCTGATTTACTACAGAAAACTAATAGACCATTCAAATCATTTCGGTCAATTTGCATTCACAGCAGGTTTCCGGTACAAAACCGTTTCCTTTTCGGCAAAAGTTCCGAAATTTGAAATTTACTGGTAAATTAAAACCCCCTTCATTAAACTTGGGAAAGCTTTTACAAAGTTCTACGGCCAATTCTTTTACTTTTAGCAGTAATGAAACACAACATAAATTATTATTAAATATCCTTTCAAAATTAACAGCCTATAGGGTTCTTAGGTAGAAAGTATCTAACTTTCTGAACGGTAGTGAAAAGTTTTCTTACAAAATTTTATTATTTATCAGCCGGTTACTGTTTTGCAGACAGTATAAATTCTAATATGTCGAAACATAGTAGGATTTACAATATGGATACCTGCTCTGTGGCCAGTCTGAGGAGATATTAAGTCATTTCTATTCCGACCTAACTCATTCTGAGATAACACCATGATTCTTTTCATTTTGTGAGAGTATCAACTACTTATCATGCTTTTAAGAACTTGGCAACAATGCAATCAAAACTGCCACAGTTGATTTATGTAATATCGACTGTTATTTACGATTCTAACCAAAAATCCAGACGAATTACTGACTTCAGTTTATTTATAACTGCTCGTAAACTGCTTCCATTATTGCGATCGTCTTCATAAGTTCATACTACTTTAACCTCTTGAACGCCATTGTCACATATATGTGACAAACGAAATGTTACCCTCAACGCCAACGTCACAAATATATGACAAAATACACGTCGCTCCATATTATGAAATAAACAATTTCATCATTACTTTTGTGTGTGTTTTATTTATATAATTTAAAAGTTTAAGCTTCCGTCTATATTGTATTGCATGAAATATAAATAAATCACCAATATCGAGAAATTTGTTGTTTTAAAAGTAGATATTAAACGCGTATAAAAGGAGTGTCTCACACGCCGTAGTCTGCTATATGTGACAGCTAGTGTTATGGCGTATTATTGTAAAATCAATAAATATTGGTATTGTGAGACTGATCCGTAATAATAATTATTAGGTATATGTAACTGTTGATTTTTAAATTATTTCTGCGTATTTTTTACATGTAAAAAAAAAACAATAATTAAAATACTAATTTCAATTTTTTTTTATTACTACCGTAGAGACGGGTTACTTTAGCTTTTTTTTTTTTAAATAATTTACGAATTTCATCTGTAGTTTGTATCTGTACTGTCTTTTTAGTGTTCTTTTAAGTTATAAAGAAGCTCAAGGATATAATCAATAAGATGCGGAGTGTGTTCTAGAAATATGATAAGCGTAACTTGTTTTTTTTTTTTTTTTAATTAAAGTTTGGGCCAAAGTAGTTCTTAGAAAAGGGTTACTTTAACTCCATGAATTTTATCGGTGAAAAATTGCACTTGCAGCTATCAGTGGCCAAAGAAACCATCAAGGGCGGTAAGATTGAATATCCAGGAAAGGTTTAATGTAAGAACAAATTTCAAATGGCGTGAACATGTAGCGACGTGCACTTGAGTCGGTAAAAAAGTTCCACAAGTACACGTCTATATCGCCATTTATTAGTTACCGAAGGAACTACGACGTTCGGTGGCACGGTTGCGACACGGCGGGCAATTCAAACATTTTCTCGATTTGGGCCAAAGTTATGCCCTAGAGTCAAAGTAACCCGCCTCTACGGTACATTAAAATCCTTGCGTATTTTAGATATGGATAGGTATTATATTAGATAATAATACATATTAGATAAGAATACTTATTAGAATCGATAACCAACGTGTACACTGCTACATCCCTAATTCAGATGCGAGACTGTCATAAAATTGACTGGCAAGCAACGCCATTGTCACAATACCAAGACAAGTCATGTTGAATAGTGTTGTAAGCATATTGTAATAAATATATATTTTTAGTTTTCTAATATCTGCTTTTTCATTGATAGTCTCTGTTAAATGCTGTGTAAAGATACTATATTGGAATATAGTGGCAGGTTAAATAAAATTTCAGTGTCGTGAGTACGGTTTATTAGAAAATTAAAGACGAAAATAAAAACTCAGTTGTATATCTATATATGTTTTGGAATCCCTATTTTTTATGAAGGTCATTTGACGGAAAAAGTGGCCTGGCGTCAGGGGTACGGCGATACGTTTATACTCTGGCGTTCAAAAGGTTAAATCCCTTTGAAATACGTGGTTTTAAACATGCCTGATCCAACACTCGAGCAATATTCCATCATTGCTCCGAACTCTTTTCAACCCATATGAAAAAACATCGTGCCTTGCCATTGTGAATTGTCCGAAAATATCGACCATCGGAATAAGACACCTGACCCACCACCGTCAAGTAACAACGTTTTGGCGAGCCAGGAACGGCGAGTGCATGACGGCGACGAGCGATTACTCGGTATGCGTATGTTCCGAGCGTGTGTCTCTAGGCGAGTGTTCTGCTCGCAAAGCGAGGGTCGCTGTGCGAGTACTCTCTCTGATAGCTCTTGTCGCTGCGACAAACGAGTATTCGCTCGGCGGTGTGAACAGTCAGCGATCAACTATTCATATATTTTTCTCTTCTACTTACATGAGACCTTTTGTACGTTTTGTGAGCAAGAAAACGTTTGTAACTATTCGTTTCCTCGTCGGCGGTGCCTTGGAGACATTTACTTAGATTTTAAGATCTGAACCTGAATTGTGTGACAAACTATCAATCGCAATCTAAATGATTTTGAAGGACATTGCTAATCCATTGGTTCACATGTTCGAAGATATTGTCTGCTCAACAACGTAATTAACAAATGAATGTTGTTGAACTGTCAAAATTAAAGCCATTGCTACTGATAGCGTGTTACGCAATAACCCCGCTGCTTATTGTGGCACTAGTGGCCAGTTTTACCACCGCGTGTGCTTCAGTAAACTTGTTTGGCAGGTTATTTCATAAAAATATTGTATACATTGGTTGGGGCTGTATAATAAGCACTTAAGGCTTCTACACACCAAACCTGGCTTTGCCCAGGCTTTGCCCTGCAGGTTGGTGCCGGCGGGTTAGGCCAGCGGGTTGGTGCCGGCGGGTTAAGCCAGCGGGTTGGTGCTGGCGGGTTAGGCCAGCGGCATTAGAACATTGTAAGCCCGACCGACCTTTGGCGGCGGCATCTGCGGTCTAACCCGCCGTGCAAAGCCGGCGGGCCCGGCGGATTTGGTGTGTAGAGGCCTTGACCCCAAAAATATACAGTATAGGTATTTTGATTACCATTCAAAATGTGTCATTTGATATTTTTTCAAACGAAATTTTTAATTTAATTCCAAGAAACTAAAACCATTTTTCTAGTGACCTCCCAATGTTTCTCACTACCAAATTCAAAAATGCTCTGTCTACGGTATCGTATGTGTCTTTAATCATGAGGTCTGGCTGTTTGTGTATGTGAGTTTAAATGTTTGTAAACGCACCCACAATACAGGAGAAAATCCCAGTGTGGGGCAACGTTTTATTTAAAAAAAGAAAGAAACAATTGCCCAACTAAAATTATTGTATAATGGTAACTACGGTACAAAAGGCCGTTTGTTCTTGGCTCAGCGGCCGTTTGCCCGTAACACCTATCTCTGAGTTAATTGTGCCACAAACTAGTCGTTACGGCTACCCGGTCCCAGCTGCATCTCTTTTATTAAACCCAAGTTCCATGTTTCTTGCTTATTCTGCTTTGTATTGTATGAAAATGTTTAATGTTAGCAAGACTTACCAAAATTTTATCTGCACGATCCTATTTTACATATTTAATTTTTAAAAACCGGTTGGCTATTCCAAGTCCAAAAGCTATTTCCAGATTCAAAATGTAATGTTCTCGCTTCGAATTCCCTCTTCGAGTTTAAAATTAAATTCGTCGTTCCATTTTCGTTTCATGTCAACTGCTATTTTCAGCCAATATTGTCGAAAAGCAGAGACATTCCCATTCGTTTTCCGACCGGCATTGGAAGCTAATTTGTGTATCAGTACAAATTCCCAAGAGGGCCGTTGAAAACGGTACCATTTAAAAGTTTGCATAATTTTTTTCCCTCGTCCCTTGGGGCCCACTGCTCTTGCCCTCGGACTTTGCTACTTGGCAATTAAACTTTTTGTCGGCGATAACTTCATTCGAGCAAGAATACATTAAGCACGAAGGGTAAGATAAGATATTCTCAAAACGGACATACCAAAAATTTTACTTAAAAGAACAATAGCATATCAAGCAGTATATTTACTTTGATCGAAATTGAAACATCGGCAACTCAATCAATAAGTTCCTAAAGGGCAGACTCCAAAATATAAGAAACCTCTAATCTAAAGAAACCGTTAAAAATAGACCTCTTTGAAGTCACGAGGATCCAATAATTGCCTTTCTACCGTATAAAGTAAAAAACCTCATTTCAGTAAATCCTGAGCTAGCGATGTTCTCCGAACGAAGTACATTTATTTTATATGGCTTACTTTTATTTCATTGTTATAGCCCAACTTAGCTACTCTCTGCAATTTATATTTAAATATTTACAAAGTTTTGTTTACCCTTTTTTGATTAATAGGACATTAGCTGCGGAATTCACATCTAGATCTTACTTTTACGACTATATTTAGGAGTTTTTATGTACACTTTAGGAAGTATTTTTCTACTTTACGATACATAGTTGCGTTTAAAATGTAGCTAGATAGGAGTCTTCGCGTCTTGTGGGTGATAAAAGTGAGATTTGATATCAAAAATGTTTATGTCTGTGGGGACACGATGAGTAAAACGATGGTGTACTATTGACGCATCAAAATAACCGATTCATTAGCTATGAACGAGAAACATTCGCAAAGCAGCTGACCAAAACCTTCCAATATCTTTTAAAACACGTTTAATCCCCTAATTTTTTTAAAAACAAACTTCGTAGAACCAATTTAACATCAGCGACTCATCCAATCACTTTAGAGATAGACTGCCAATCAATCACACGTCAACGTGCCTGCCTACCTTATTATCATAAAAAAACCTTCTTGTAAACCTACTTAACCTTTTTAAGTATACATAGTCCATTTTCATTAGCGTCTAATAAATATTTAAGGAATCTAAGGTTGAGAAAGTACGAACGAAAGCTACGAAGTTTCCAAGAAATGAGGGGATGTCATCTATTTCTTTGCACAACTTTATATGAAAGTGACAACGGTGGATTGTTTGAAGGACTGTAATAAAGACGGCATGACGCCTCGACCCTCTAATGGCTGTCATATGTGCATGTGGTGTGTGTTATAAGTTAGGAACGGCTAACGTTTTGTTATATTTCGTAGTCGTTAACTAGAAACAAGTCAGCGTAATTTATATTCGTAACACATTTAAATAATGGCGCCCAGCGTGGGACTTTTGTTTGTATAAAACATTTGCAAAATACGGAGAGATAGGTCTATATTTACATAACTACAACGTAAAGTCTAGTTAGCAAATACTGCGGAGGAAATTTGACGTAGCAATATTGCAAATAATCATTATGGAAGATTATTGGCGCCCAACACGGGACCTGACCCGCCTATAATTTACACCGGACAGCCTCAATCCATTGTCAAGGGAAATTACCTAGACGTCGTCCGGTCACATCCACTCTGTCATGCGTCACGAACCTAAAGCCTTCGGGATAAGGAATAAGATTGACTCGGCAAACCTCAGCTGATCGATTAACCTATTGCCTTGTTAGATTGCGATATCGTTTAAGATAAATATTAACAAGATAATTTATTATGTTATAGTGTATTTTGTATTGTTTGCTGATACTTAAGCTAAGCAAAATTAAAACTTATGTCTCGGGAATTATACAAAAGGTATCCAACTTATTCCAATGGAGAGGCAGGGTGTCGATGTTTGACGCGTGTTGTAGCGTGCTGCTGAGACTTCTTTCATTCTTGGCACATTTTTTCAGAATACAAACGATCATGGAACCTTTTTTTCTTTTAATTTATTAGAAATTGAAATACATTACACATTCCCTAAATGATCTCCCAAAACAGCTTTCCATAATTTAATCCTCAATTCGATTAAGGGCTGACGTTCGATGAAACATGTTTACCGCTTTATTCAGGTAGGGTGGGTAGTTCTATATAAATTGTCGGTCAACAGCGCCCGAAGGATACCCGGCTGTTGCGTTTACACGTCCAAACCCGTTTCTATTATTAGGTACTACACTTATCAAGGGTATTTGTAGCCGAAAGGTTTCCGGCGAAGGTCTGAGTTTAACTAAAAGCGTTCGTATGTCGTTACAAGTTTGGGAACAGTTTTTGTTGGCTGGTAGTTTCGTTTAGCGCTGATTGAAGAAAGTTTGAAGGGATTGAGTTTAGTTTGATCGATTTGTATTCTGTTACCCAGACAGATAGTCTTGAGGGACGCTTGTATTAAATAAGTTAAATTGTAAACATCTATATAAAATTAAAATAAACCAATCTCCGTGAAATGGCAACACCGAAGCTCTCATTGCCGTGTTGATTACAGGTGTCGAGTGGCTGGGTTTGGGGTCGAAATAAATCAAAACTGGAATGAACAGATATCAATCTAATCCCCCCAAGCCGCCCCACAATACCGTGAGGCGAGAGTTTCAGAGAATTCCTGTTCAATTTTGATAAATGTATTCCACCGTTATATGATTTAGTTCTATAGAAATTGTATTAGGACCGTAGTTGGATAAGTGAAAAAGATTAATTGTGGCGGAATATTCGAAACGAATAAAAAGAAAAAAATGACCAAAATTTTGTTAGAAAAAAAAATCACAATTAAAATTTATTCCTAGTTACGTCCATACAATTTGTACTTAGCAAACACTTTAGAGTCCGCCCATGCACAGCTTAGCAATTATTTAATCCGTACAATTAGGGAGCTATACGGGCGGAATAAGTAAACGTTACCGCCACTGTGGCCCTGATAAATCCCAGTGCAGACAGACCTGGATTACAGAAAATCCTGGCGCTATACTTTGATTGACCTTTTTTCATTCCACGGTTCTGTTCTACGCTTATAATAAAAGCTCTTGGAAGCAGAATTTTTGTGTGACCACTTTAAAATTCAAAGGACGGTGACTCGGGTCCACATCTACACATGCAGATGCAGGGTTGGGTTTTTGAAATGGAAAAAATGTTTAATTATCGACTCAGATCGTCGACATGCAGTGAATTGAAGTTGGAGCTATACAAAGGACAGCCGTCGGCAGTTTTGGGCGATTGGTTTTGGATGGCGTTGCCACCGAATTGTTTGCATGCCTTTCTTTTAAATCCAGTTATGGAACACGTTCGGTGCCGCTTTCAAAGCTGTTATCGACGGAGTCAAAGCTATGCCCTTTTTAAAGTCTTCTACTGAACTGAACCCGAAAAAGGATATTTGCAACTATGAATAAAACTCAAAATTTATTCCAGTATTGCGAATTGGAAATGTAAATGTGAAAAGACTTGGGAATAGCTTGCATATAAACTCATATGCGTCATAGAAACTCGGAACATTTGTGATAACTTGAAAATACCGTAGCTATACAACACTATTTGTTGCCACTTGTGTTATGAAAGATTTTATTGATTTCGAAAACTACATATTTACTAACGCGCATCTGTTCAATAAGAGCCCCAGCCCTTACAGATATCGTGAGGCAAGTTTTGAGTATGAATATGGATGGATATAAGAGTAGTGGAAGACAAAAGAAACGATCAATGGTAGTCCATTGATCGTTGCTGCCGTCCTTACGAAGATCGCAATATCTCGGATTTTGGGCCTCTCAGGATTATATACATATCCTTAATCAGCAAAACGAGTTCAACATTTTCTTCTTGGACAGTTTTACGTATCTATCACGAATCGATAACATGTATAGTAATGAAGATACAAACAAATCAAAAATAAAATCTGTAACCGCGTTTTTCTCGACAGTAGCTTGAACCTAGTTATTGCACTTTTCGTAAGGACGGCAGTATGTGAAAAAACAAATAGATTAGAAAGGGAGTGACTACCAAGATGAAGACTAATAGAGAAGTATGGAAGATAAAGACGTTGTTGCGCCGACTCCTAATAAAAGGTAGGGAAATGACGATGATGATGACGCGATTACTGCCCGTCTTAGGGCGCTTACATAAAGACGCGGGTTCCCGGTAAAGACAAGCCGGTACCGGTCGGTGCGGGTAGAATATCCCCGTATTAACGGTAAAACACTGTGGCCGTTTCTTTCCGTAGATCAACCTGCAGCGATCTGTCCCGGAAAACCCGCTGCTTTATGTAAGCGCCCTTAGACAAAACTGATTTCAACTAATAAGGTGACGTTGAATTTATCTTTATCCAGTGAGTTTCGCAGTGTAGGTAGTAGGAAACCTAAATACTTACGTACTTTATTTGGAGTCGACGCAACTTGTCTTTTTCTTCCATAATTCTCGATTAGTCGGCATCTCGGTAGTCAACCCTTTTCCAGCCATATCGTCTTTGTCGCAGCCCAGTACTTCAGTGTACTTCTGTGTTACTTCTTTGTTACTACTTGACTTGTGTGTACTTGTATTGTGTTAGGTGGGAAACTTCAAGACGTGTTTTCATACCTTCTTGTTATCATATCTTCGGATTCGTTCTGCACTATATTTCATTCACGCATTTGGTGAAAATATTTTCCGTAGCGCTAAGGAATACAACGTATGGCATATCCAGTCCAGTCCAGTGATCTCGCATAAAATGGCCATCATAATAAGAATTTGTTACTGTTATTTATGAAGGAGTATTTTCATCTCGTTTAGCTTTATGGTGGCTATTATTGTGCTCTGGTTATGAATGCTGTGTTTTGGTAGTTTTTTTTTCTTGAGAATTGCTGGTTAATTGAAGCAAAAGGAGTATTTCAGGATCGTAGCAGGTGGAGTTCTGTAGTTTCTGCCAAGCCACATGAGAAAAACGTGTGAGTTTATGTATGTATGTGTATGTTGAAACCTCATCATCACTAACGAAAATGAAGTCAGAACTATATCCCAATATTCTTTATTTCATTATTTTAAACGCTTTTCTTTGTCTCGTAACGCAACCGAAGAAAGTAATTAGTTGAGCGAACAAGCCGATTCGATTGACCTCGCACTTGAATAGTCTATGGTCGAATAAGTTAACACCACTGAATGACACGATTACACGATGGACAAACATGCGATATTGGGGAGTGCCTTGTTTAGGCAGACAATGGTACTAACTGATAGTATAGATAGACAGTATAATTCTGCTATATTGTACACCAAGACACGAGATTCACTTTGTGTAAATTATTTCATCACCACTGGTCTCAAAGACGGTGAAGGAAATCATCGTGAGAAAACGACTGCAGCGAATACTAATATAGATCCAATTCAACGAGTTCAGAATATATTAATCAAAATTTTATTTGATTTGATAAACTTCGGACACCAACAGAAAAAAATATACGAGGAAACAAAAATAATGAATATAAAACAAACGTATGTATACTACACATGTATTCTAATACGTAAAATATTAAATAAGAAAATCCAATCCAATATAAGACTTGTGACAAAACAACAAACACGAAAGATTAACTTAAGACGTGCTAGTTACTTAGTTACCCGCCCTCCTAGAACTAACTATGGAAGAAGAAATTTGGAGTTTGAGGGTGTTACAATTTATAATAAGTTACCATCTGTAATAAAAGAAGAACAAAGTTATGCCCGTTTGCAAGTTATACCCACATTTTTTCTTTCTTTTTTTTTCTTTGCTATTTTTGTTTTGTTATTTTATATACGTACATCTGTGCGCTCTAATTAATAATCTTAGTTTTAGATATTGTTTCTCAGTAAGTGAATTATGTATGCAATTCTTATGAGAAATAAAGTTGTTCTTAAACCGAAAACCAGCTCGTCCTAGAACCAAAAATTCCAATACATGTGACATCTGCCAATCCGCACTGGGCCCACTACCACTCACTGATAGGAGGCCTTTGTCCCAGCACATTAGGTATGGGCTCATCAAGTATGCTTATTCCGTACACCAATATTTGAAGTAAGCTTAAGTATAGGTACTGAAGAATGACAGTCTTTTTTTTATTTTTATTGTACTACTAGCATCCGCCCGCAACTTCGTTTGCGTAGAATTCGGAATTCCCGCCGTTTAAATCCTATTACCCCTTTTCCCGTAGGAATGAAGCATTTTCCCGCAGTAAAAAGTAGCCTATGTTCATCAGGGATAATGTCGGCATCTAATGGTAAAACAATTTTTCAAATCGGTCCAGTAACTTCGGAGCATATTAAATACAAACAAACAATTAAATCTTTCCTCTTTATAATATTAGTGTAGATAATATAATAAAACGAAACTGTCATTCTTTGACAGCTGTATGCAATTGTTATAACACAGCAAATTGACGTCGAGTGTCGATTGTTTCAGTCCAGTAGGTACTAGCCACACAAGAACTACATTAAGGTCAGCTGTATCATCGAAGATTTTTATCGTTCTATTTGTTTGAACAGCCGCACAGGTCGATCGATCAGGTTAAGCTACGCTTGCCGCGGTTTGTCTGAGGATGGGTAACCATCTTTACATACCGAAACCCCTCCGTGGCTCGGAAAGCACGGCCGTTGATCCCGTCATTGGTGGATCTTTGACAGTCGTTACGGCTAGAAGCCCAAAAGTCTTACCAAGGAGTATCGTATTATCCAGTAACTGGGTTGTGGAGGTCAGATTGGCAGTCGCTCCATGTAAAATGCTGGTATTCAGCTGCATCCCAACATATTTAGAAAGAGGTAGATTATGATTTATAAAAATGCACACTTGTAATTCACTTTAGACATCGGCAGAATGATCGACATCGCCTTTGCTTGCCACCATTAAAAAATAGCATAGTTTAGACGTAGGGCGTCGATTTGCTTTACAATTAATTTCGCTGGCTGCATGAAACGGCTACGGCCACTGAAAATTATCTTCATCTCCCACTCATAGACAACAGTGACCACAAAGAAGGACCATTTTTAAACCGACAAGTTTCCATGTTGGTTTAAAAATGGCGCTTTTTCTAGCGTATACAAAAGTATACCCTACCAAAAGTATGGCAAGGCCCATTTTCCGGACACATGAGCTGACTATATCCTTTGAAGAATTATTGGTAGCTTTGCAAACAAACAAGTGATATAAATAGATACAATGGATCATTAAGCGTCGGTTTTTCTCGTATCCTGTCCTTAAGACGTCAGATACACCCCCAGGGACAGATTACGTAAGACTGATGTCCTCGGGAGCACCCTCTTAACAAATATATTTATCTGACGTCAGGCTATTATTCATCTGAACAATTGTACATCTGTTAGACGTATGTCTGAACTTTTCAGATTTATTCAACTTGTTAGTGAAATTTTGAAAATGGTTGTTTTATTCTTCGTTGAAAAGAGAAATGTAGGTATACCATCAATTTAATTCTAGTAAGTACAGACGCCAGCACTTCAAGCTACTCGAAACTGTCAAACTTACCTAATCAACTTTGAACCTTATGCTTTAGCGATAAAGTTGAAAATCTATTAAAGAATTTTGACAGATTGTAGTAGCTTGACGTGCTGGCGTCTGTACCTACCCACTTAGAATTTTCTCCAGCATTTTCAACTCGATTTTCTTATTGAAGCTGATTGACCAGCAATTTTATTATCTACAACACCGCAAATCTCCCGTTAATCTCTTAGGAAATAGGAATTTGCTTTTCCAATCGGAATTAAGAAAACAACGGCCGATGAAATTTCCTACTTCGCTGTTTTTAACGCAAAGAACGAAGGTAGGTAATATCGTAAAGGCAATCGTACGGACCACGGAACCCAGGTACAATTCCGTTCTATTGAGGCAAATGGCAATCTCGAATGTTCCAATTCTAACTTCGAGAAATTGGACTCGCCTAAAGTGCGAAATAAATTCCATATTATATTTTTATGGTGCTTACTAACAGAGCCACTAGTGGAATTAAGTTATTTCTAGACATTAATAGACGACATTAACCTGGATGTGTGTGGAGGTTAGAATGACAATGATTTATTGTTTTAACGCTTTGCAGACATTTCTTTATTTTTTATTTTCATATATGAAAGTTATTTTGGCTCCAAATAGAGTTCTTTGGCTATAGGTACTTACTAATAAGTATATGATAAAGCTGAAGAGTATGTTTGTTTTTTTTTTTTTTTGTTTGAACGCGCTGGCCCTTGGATCTACCAGTCGGATTGGAAAACTGGTTTTTGCACTTTATAGCCCAATTGTTGAGGAAGGTAATAGGGAACAACTTTAATATCTTGCTACGAATCTTAGGAGACGATCAAAAATATCAGAAAGAACACTGAGCGAAAACGAAGAAAGAAAGTAGGCGGGTGATGCGATGCAATGCGGCGGGTCTGAGGCCGAGAGAGTTCTATAAAAATAATAATAATAAATCATTTAATTCAGGCAAGACCCATATTACATATTACATAAAATATCACAATGTCACTGCTACACAGAATACTCATTCATAGCTCTGAAGAAATTTTCAATGCCTACAAATAAAATAAATTAATGGATACAAATTAAAAGATCACAGAATTAAAATTAAAATAAAATGTCAATGCAATTAAAATAGACGAAGATTAAAAGACAAAAAGATACATATTGTCAGGGTCACAGAATTCAAAATTAAATCAGAAGAAAAAAAAAAAAAGACACAAAGAAAAATGTAACTATCATTTTATGTAGTATATTGTGTAGGTATCTTACGACTACCGCGCGAACGAAGCTAGTTTTAAATATTGAACACATTTGATGTCCACTAATGGATTACAAAGTAGTTAGATAGAACTTTTAAATTCGATGTTTTGAGGTTGCGAATTCATTACCACGTTCATCAATCGTTAGTAAAAATTAACTCGTGAATTTTAATAAAACTAAATTGATTGGGAAAGTTTTACAGCTTCGGGTAGCTTGAAGTGCTGGCGACTGTACGTACAGACGCCAGCACAGCAAGCTACCCGAAACTGACAAATTTTCCAAATCAACTTTGAACCTTATAAATTAGCGATAAAGTTGAAAATCTATTAAAGAAATTAGACAGATTGTAGTAGCTTAATGTGCTGGCGTCTGTTCGTACCTATCGAAATAAAATCGAATGACAACAATACAATACAAAAATATTCAATTATTCAGAGCCTAAGTAATACCTACGATAATATTAAATACTAGCTTCCCGCGATTTCGTTCGCGTGAAATATCTTGTTCCCCGACCCATCGCCGTCGCATTGGTTGCCCGCCCTATTACTTCGTGTTCGCATAGCGTTCTTTCTGACTTTTTATCTTTATGCTCGGCTCCTAAGGGTTCTAGCGTGATGTTGATAGCCTATAGCCTTCCTTGAGATTTGGGCTATCAAACGCAATTTTTTTTTTTTTTCAAATCCGACTGACAGTTTCAGAGATTAGTGCGTTCAAACAAAAAACAAGCAAACTCTTCAGCTTTGTTATAGCGTATATTAGTATAGATATCAAAGGCTAAAAAAGATTTGTATTCCCCGCAGCTTGACTTCAGGAATGGAATATGCTAAACAATAAAGTCGAACATTTAATAAACAATATATATTCCATTTTATTTGTTTCGGATTATACGATCCAGAACCCTTACCTACCCACGTATTTTGTTTTATCGTACTTATGTACAGATGCCAGCACATCAAGCTACTACAATCTGTCAAATTTCTTCAATAGATTTTCAACTTTATCCATAAAGCATAAGGTTCAAAGTTGATTGGGAAAATTTGACAGTTTCGGGTAGCTTGATGTGCTGGCGTCTGTACATTCGATTTTGTAGGTAATATGATTTAAATAAGGTATTTCTTTCCCTTCTCCTTTTTTATTTCGAGTCTTTTCAGCTTTATGCGAAAGTCCACTTTTCTTATAAATATGCTTTTTACCCGGTTATATTTAAAAAAAAAACATGACTTCTTTAATCTATGATTCAATTGGCGAGATGACTAAATTAAAATCTTTTTGAAGACGCAAGATGTTTCCAATATTATGCCACATGCAAATGACAGACATTTTTTCATTAAACATTTTCACTCGTATCTGTTCAATATTGTCCTTAAAAAAGCTAATAAAACGTTTCCACCGAAAGAAATAACGAAACGTTATATTTGCTGAATTGGCCCTCATTTCGACTTCGCGCCAAAATATTCATCCAATGAAATGGCGGCACCCGTAAACTCATTTCTCGCGGTAAGTGCTAAATTCGCGTTTACAACATAAATTAATTAACGTGGCAGGGAGGCAGGTAGAAAAATAACGTTTGTTATACTTAGAAATATTTCGACGAAGTTTACTGAATTATTCGATTACGTACGTATTCAGTGGATTTTCTCGTAAAAGCCTTGATTTGATCAAAGCACTTCACTTTATTTGCTCCTGTCCCTGAGATTTTCTGATTGCTATTATTCATGGATGGCCGTGATTTTATTTGTCCGTTACACTCTTTTGGGTGTTTCATTTGATCCTTTCTGACCTTCCATTATGATTACTTGGCATGAGTACTTGAGCAGTCTGTGAAGTTGAATTGCCTACATATTCTTTGTATGTCTGTCTGTTAATGTTCCGATTTTTTTTTTCCTTTTTTGCTTTCAAATCTGCTGAGCTTATACTTAGGGCGCTTTCAATTTAGACGGTTGGTGCCGGACTGCTGCAGCCCGGGTATCGTACTGCGCACGGGCGGTTATGATTTTTCATCTCTCGCACGACCTTGCGTCGAGACATTTTGTATGAAAAATCATAACCGCCCGTGCGCAGTACGATACCCGGACTGCAGCAGTCCGGCACCAACCGTCTAAATTTAAAGCGCCCTTAAGCAGTCTGCTTTTTTCGTTACAACACTGATTTTCACGGGATGCCCATTATCCCATGCACGCGGTTGCAGGCTCGAATCTGGGCAAGTACCAATTTGAATTTTGCAATTCATATATACTTTCTGAGTTCAACTTGGACATTGCTGAAGGACTGATCGGTGAAGGAAAACATCTTGAGGAAACCTGGACATATTATAGTAAATATATCACTTTGAAATCGCCAGTCCGTCTTAAGCAAGCGTGGTAATCAATGTTGATGTCTTCTCTGTATGAGAAGAGGCCTTTGCCGTGCCGTGGGACAATAATAGGCTTATATTATTATAATTATTTATGTACAGACGCCAGCACATCAAGCTACTACAATCTGTCAGATTTCTTTAATAGATTTTCAACTTTATCGCTAAAGGATAAGGTTCAAAGTTGATTCGGAAAATTTGACAGTTTCGGGTAGCTTGATGTGCTGGCGTCTGTACCAACATATAATCAATCAGACAAGAAACAAATACATTTTGTTTTTGCCTCCGTTCTTCATAAAATTCCAAATGACACGAGTGAATCAGTGGTCAAATGCCAATTGACACGCTCAATCTCTGTATGATCCATATGGACAGTTTTTTGGCCAATTGACCGACTGCTCAATTGTAATTGAGTGTCGAGTGAGTGTCTGCACGATTCACTTACAGCCAAACGATTGACAGTCCCGAGTACTTATCGATTTTATTTCTTGAGTTTTATGCCTGTTACTCGTGAATGGTATGTTCTTGGGTTTTATGTCAGTTTCTCGTGAATGGTATGTTCAAAAGGTTCAAAATAAAAGAACTTACGACTAGTTTTATTTAACTAATTTTTTGGCATATGAATACAATTCTAGTAAGGCTCCGTTTCCACAGGCGAGAGAATCGCGGCGATAGTCACGCTGTTCCTTTAAATTATCAGTTCGTGGAAATTGGTTCGAAGAGTATATTGAGTATGTTGACACGGCAAGACTGCTGTCGTATCTTAGGTAAAATATACCAATTACAATATTTCTTGTTTGTGCTGGTAAATTCCGCGTAGGTATGTTTCAATAAGTACTACAAAGCTTTAATACGAAAGCCCACTTGCACCACAAATCAATAAATACATTTAACGCCAAACGAATTTAAAACATTGAAATTCAAACGTTTAGTGTTATGTATTTCATCTCACTAAACGACACGCGTTTTACTTGTGTTCACACTGTAATTTTAAAAGATTGTATAAGCCAATTATTTTTAAAAGAGTAACCGTGGAGTTTCTCGCCGGCTCTTCTCCATAGAAAACACTACCACTTAGAACCGTGCACTTAGCTTCTGACGTTTCACAACTGCTCATGTAGGCTTATGTGAAACTAGCTTCAGAGCGCGACTTGGTCCGCATGCAATTTCTTGTCCCCCCGACCCACCACATCACATCGCCTCCTTTCGCGTTCTTTCTGACCTTTTTAGGATTCCGTACATAAAAAGGAAAAAACGGAACCGTACTGTTGTCCGTCACTTTGTTGTCACTTTCATGGATCACTTTGTTGTCCGTCCGTCGGTCTGTCTGTCTGTCAATACCCTTTATCTCGGGAAAGCGTGGGGGTATCGAGTTGAAATTAAAACTATATACTCAGGTCTACAGTCCATTGAAGCTGTGAAAAAATCAAACTTCTAAGTTAACGTAAAAAAGATACGGCCGTTTATGCCGCAAAAAACGTATATTTTGACACTCAAGGGAATCAAAATTTATAGGTTACTTCCCGTTGACCTACAATCATGAAATTTGGCAAGAAGCGATGTCATGTAGCACAAGTAAAGGAAAAACTCTGAAAACCGTATATTTATAGTTACATACCTACAAATTTATACGGAACCCTCGGTGCGCGAGTCCGACTCGCATTTGACTGGTTTTTTTCTTTTTGTCTCGGCTCATAAAGAGTCCTAGCGTGATGTTAAATAGCCTATGGCTTTCCTCAACAATTGGGCTAGCTTGGCTAGTTCCAGAGATTAGCTTGTTCAAACAAACAAACTAACTCTTCAGCTTTATTATTACTCGTAGTATAGATAGTGCCATCCACGAAGACGCGCCCCACTCTCTTCTTAATTGTTAGTGGTTATCACTAATTAATTACGCACGTGTTTGGGTTTTGGCGATACTCATTAATTAACCACAAATAAGTAATTACTGTGTATCGACAAAACTAACATACTAGCAGAATGTTGCACACTTGTACTACAAGTTTTAAAAAGAAGAGTGGGGCGCGTCTTCGTGGATTGCACTATCTGTAGGTAGTAATATTTTAATTAAGACTATGATATTAGTAATGCCTCAAATCGAATCTTGGATTTTTTTTTATATTTGTGACTGTTTTAAACAAATTTCAAAATATCAAACCATCATAACAACACGCATGCATTCCCCGAAAGTTTGAGTAGAGTTTATAAACACCCATCCGTCTAAAAACAGTTAGTAAGCAGAGAAAATAAAACCATCCCTCCTAACGCACAGACCGTTGTTAAAAAGCTTACAATTAAAACACACGATCCGGAAAATGATTCCCGTATCGAGACTCGATAACAAAGTAGGTAGTTACTTTTCCTTTTTTTTCATTTTCACGAGGCTGAGGACAGGACCCCCAGGGACTCCATAAAAACGTTACTCGCCACTAAACCTTCATGATATAGCTCTATTTTATAAATCATGCTCCAATCGCCTTATGGCGACATTTTTAGTACAATAGGTATCGGATTTTTATTTAATGCTATCCAGCGATCCCTAGTCTTTTAAAAGTTGTCTTGATATCAGCTCTAATTAATTTTTGCTGTCTCAAAATGTTCTTAATGAACTTCAATATAAAGCATATTTTTATCAAAAACATATTATCTAGGTACCTAATACAATACATGTTTATATGTATGTATATATGTATCTATCTATGTATTGTTATTAATTCTTGTATTGTATAGTAATTTCCTAGCTATCTATCCCGTATGTTGCACCTACCATATTTTGTCTCTGCATCACCCTAAGGTTGACTGGTAGAAAATGCCTCAGGCATTAAGTCCGCCTTTGTACAGTACTTTTTTTACTTGTGCATAAAGTTTTAATAAATAAATAAATACATTTTCTAATTCAAAAGAACGAGCCGTTGCAACTGTTTCGTCAAATAAATACTTACACAAATGAGCAAAAGAAAAAGGCGAGCACACTGAAAAACAAAGCATTTTGCTCAAAGAAAAACAGTCTTCAACACACAAAAGAAAATGTGATTCTTATTGCATCTCACTTACCTTTTATATTTCACACCTTAATTCATCATCTATCCTTTCCAGCCTTAATAAAGATAAAATCTTAAAGATAAGGGTAAAAGAAAAAAGGTACGGTCCGAAAGATATGCGGGTTGTTGGCCGTAAACAATCGGGATGGCTGGCCGTTTAATGTTTCAGATTTGTGTAAAAGAAACATTTGCGTGGGATAAAATTGTGGGAAAAAAGTTCGGATAACATTTGTTTGAGTTTACTGGACTGTGTAGCTTAATTTATTATTTTTTTGATAATTTTTCCTTGTATTGTTTGAAGGCACGTTGCTAATAATTCTGTTCTTTAATACTATGTACTTTCGAGTACTTTTGTATTCGTTTTAAAATACACATTGCTTTGTTATGTAAAATTAAATGGAACTCATATTTTCTAATATTACGCTATAGAATTAAAAACTTGCCCTTCAAATGGAAAAATGTTAGCGATATTTTTTATTTCATTCTGTAATTCCAAAAACAACTTTCATGAAAACCTGCTTTAAATTCTGAACTTAATATACTAATTAAAGCGTATTCTGGCATTCGTATGACATCCAACTGCATGAAACTTTCACACAACCTACTTGAAAAGTCACGCGTCAGTCACTTTTATCTCAAAAGCTGTATAGAAAGAGGAGAGAGAAAGTTTTAACTGAATCTCTTGAGTTCTGTGATATGCCCGCAATCGTATGTCATGCAAATTATTTTTACAAGGTATAATAATTAATGGATTTTTTCAAGCAAATGTTTGTTTAAATAGCTGTTGTACAACCAAGTTGTTTGTATACTTGTTATTTTTTAGGACACTTTTACTTTGCAGCAGATAAAAATAGCCCACTAGACTGCCTGAATGGTTCAGTGGTCGCTAGCGTTACTGCTAAACATGAGATCCTGAGTGCGATTCCCAAGTCGGGTAGTGTTACTGAAATTTTTCATTAAGAATTTCCTTGTAACAGTCCCGGAGTTTAAAAGTTGACGGTGTGAAACCCCCGTTTCTTGGAAAGCACGTTCTTCGTCATTAGAACTTATGTACAGACGCCAGCACATCGAGCTACTACAATCTGTCAAATTTCTTTAGTAGATTTTCAACTTTATCGCTAAAGTATAAGGTTCAAAGTTGATTGGAAAAATTTGACAGAAGACGCAAGTTATGTTTAATTCCCATGTAATAGGGGGTGAGCCTAATGCCATCAACCGGGCACACATCCAGACCAGAGATCCAGAGAGGCTGCTACTAAGAAATTCCCAATGAACAACCCAATAACAGTTCGCCCGACCTGAGAATCGAATCCAGGACCTCTTCCTTAGCCGTAGCGCTTGCGGCGTCTAGACCAACGAGGCAGTTATCTAATCATAATTCTAAATAATGAACTAAGAACTAAAGAAAGAAAGAAGTAGTTACCGTGGTAGATACCTACTGAAAGATCTTTCAGTAGGTATCTACCAGTAGGTACAGGATCTATTAATAACCGTCATCATACGAAAATCTTATTAGTCCTTAAACGTTTTCTTCTGATGAAGGGGCTTTCCATTAAAGTGGATACTTTACGTCCAAACCTCTTGATATAATTAATAGCTTACTTTTATAGGGACTTGAAAGCCGACACCCTAATTCACACTATTACCCTAAATTTGAATAATTTTGAAGCATATTGCTAATCCATTGCTCCGTATGTTCGAAAAATGTGTCTGCTCTACAACGTATATAACGCAATGAATGTTGTTGAACTGTCAAAATGAAACCCATTGCTACTGGTAGTATGTTACGCAATTACCCTGCTGCTTAGGCTATTTTGTATGTCGTTAGATACTAAGTAGCTGCTGTCCATGGCTTCATCTGCAAGTGTTTTCGGTCAAATTTAGTGAACAGTTGATTTTTAGGGTTCCGTACCTCAGAAGGAAAAAACGGAACCCTTGTAGGATCACTTTGTTTTCCGTCTGTCTGTCTGTCAAGACCCTTTATCTCGGGTACGCGTGGAGGTATCGAGTTGAAATTAAAACCATGTACTCGAAGTCTACACTCCCTTGAAGCTATGAAAAAATCAAACTTCTAAGTTAACGTAAACAAAATATACGGCCGTTTATGCCGCAAAAAACGTATGTATATTTCGACACTCTCAAGGGAATCTAAATTTATAGGGTATTTTCCGTTGACCTAGAACTATGAAATTTGGCAAGTAATATCGTCTTATACCACAAGTACAAGGAAAAATCTGAAAACTATATATTTGTAATTAAGTCACAAAAAATATAGTCTTTATTTAAAGTACGAATGTTTTTCCAAATTTTTCCAGACTCTTGAACTTTTTATAATATGTACCTACAAAGTACGGACTTTAATATGTACCTTTGGTGGGCGAGTGCTCCTCGCACTTATCCGGTTTTTTTATAACCGATGAAAAAATTTGAGGCAAGGGGTTCAGAATCAATTATATTGAATCCATATTAATAGGTTCTGCGTCGATATTTATTTATTTATATATTTATTTAATACTTCAATCACATAAATGTACAGAGGCGGACTTAATGCCATAGGCATTTTCTACCGATATCCATACCATACTGTTATAAGTATCGATTCTATTCGTACCTATTTAAATAGTGAACTTTTCTAATGGTTTTCTATATCGAATGATCGAAGCCTCCTAAAGCCCACAATAATTACGACACAACAATAATACTTATCTCTGTGCATCCTCACGGGACTGCGTAGGATATTAAAAGTAAATGATACTTTTGCCTTTCCCTGTCTCTGGTTTCCAAAGAGACGTAATTAAAATTATACATAACTATACAAGTTTTGGATACTCGTACAAGCCTTTTGTATGCGTTAATTTTCAATTAAATGAACAATATGTCCGCGCTCGTTTTGTCTAGTAAGCTAATGTCCAATCTCGCGGCTAAGGGCCCTTTCCCACGGCAAGATCCCGTTTTTTGCAGGTACGATTTTTTTCAGGATCCCGTTTAGTGGTGTACGTGTTTAAAAATACATATTCACACAAGCATCCTGTCTGCAGTATCTGGAAAACAGGATGCCTGTGTGAATATGTATATTTAAACACGTACACCACTAAACGGCACCCTGCAAAAAAACATACCTGCAAAAAACGGGATTTTGTAGTGAGAAAGGGCCCTAACTCTGCTTGTGCGATGCAGGATTTGCGTGACGTCACGTGTAAGTTGTTGCTCGTACTTATGTGTAGTTAGATGTAGCATAGTTATTCACTTTATATGTGTGATAGTGAGGTGCCAATATGTAGGTAGGCACGACCCCAAGAACGTTGAGAGATGAACATTGGGATTGCGTCTAAAAACTCGACCGTAAGGTATACATAAGTTTAACCCCTTTGGTACATTTGACGTCTGAGAGACGTCGTTCACTTGTTTTCCCTAGGAACGGATGACGTGTCTAAAACGTTATTTGAGATTAGGCATTTCACTGTAGCTTGTATCAGTCATAATAGAAGAGGCAATTACAGTATTTCGGTGAACATTATTTGCGATACACTGCCCCATTATGTCAAAAACAAGGAATATATTTTATCGTAGTGACAGCGAAAGTAATAAATCCGTACCCAAGGGGTTAATCAGTCAATCAACTCAGGCTATAGTAACTGCTGGACATAGGCCTCTCCCAGACTACGCCACAACACCCTGTCCTCCGCCTTCCGCATCCAGTGTGTCCCCAGCCACTTTTTTAAGGTCTTCGATTCATCTAGCTACTAACTCGTTAATAAATAATATGGGTACCTAAATGAAAATGGTTCGTACCTTAACCGAAATACAAACAAACAAAACAATTTTCGGAGTCAACATAAAATTATTGAATTTCCGACATGCTATCATTTATATTGACTCCATCCATGTTAATATAATAGTTTCACTTTGTTTAGTTACGATACCGACCGATGATAGTTTGAAAACTTTTACCACACCAAACCAAATGCTTTTCACCTATAAGTACTTCTCC
The DNA here is from genome assembly GCA_949629135.1 of Eremobia ochroleuca. Taxonomy (NCBI): domain Eukaryota; kingdom Metazoa; phylum Arthropoda; class Insecta; order Lepidoptera; family Noctuidae; genus Eremobia; species Eremobia ochroleuca. The sequence continues at coordinate 15,017,122 of OX451402.1, read as the reverse complement.
TTCTTAGCGTATATCCATGACAAAAGTTCAAACATCTTTGGCCGAAAATTCAGCTACGGGAATCCCTCTGATGCCGCAGTCATAAGATCATCAAGTGCACAGGTGACAGACCATGCGGCGCAAGGTGGAAGCTGGGCTATTGTCTGTGGGGTGATGCCGCATACGCTTTTGAGATTATACCTTTTGTGAACCTCCAACTGTGAAATTGTTTTGCTACGGCCGACTTGGGTTCGAAGTCTTATTTAGAGATTTCGAAGCCGGCCACGCTAATGCGTGTATTACAAATATTTATTTATTTGGAAGAAAATAACAACAATTAATTATTTTATCGAAGAATTTTAAAGTTACGCATGATTTACCTAATTCAATCACTTTATTTTTCTTTATTATAATTTTTTCTCTATTTCACTCCACTCTCGTATACAAATGTCAGTGGTTTTGCCTTCATTTATTCATTAATTTCAGCCAAAAGTCTTCCACAGTTGGACATAGGCCAAACACTTCGACCCTTTCTGTGCTTCCCGCATCCAGCGGATTCCGCCCTCACAAGGTGTCTTTAACTAAAATACATAGGTAGAATTTATCTCTATCACTGAAGTACTGTATCTCAATCAGAAACTCACCGTTTGACATAAAGATAAATTCTAGTTAAAGAAAAAGATTTTCTAAGCTAAGGATTCCACTGCTTTGTGAAAAGTTTCTTTATTTGCCTTCCCCATATCCTTCTCAAACCGACCCTTCGATACCCGTCTATACCCAATTTAATTGAAAACCAAAGCACAGCTTTACAGAAAAGGATAAACCAGAACCCGAATTATATTAACATAACAATTTAATATTCCAAGCCGTTGACGCGGAAGGAATTTAATTACGCAACTGAAAAAGCCCAAAGTGTTGAAAAAATCTACTAAAATATAAGAGCGAGGGAAACATTAAAATTATATTTCAGTAGTGGAGGAGCTCTTCTAGGGAAAGTGCTACTTATTTCACATACTTATTTTTGTCGCCAAGCAGCGACGTTGTGTCTCGGTTTGAAGGGTACCGATGGGAGCTGGTCAACCAACCAACTCGTTGAGCTATGTTCTGAGTTGAGCTACACGATTACTGTCAAATGCTTTCACTGACTGGACTGGTCTTTTTCAAAAAACCATTTGTTATTTCCTCAAAAGACCATTTCAGGCATCTACATTGTCCTCACATAATCTGACCAAGATTATGCACGGACTTTAAGAGACTGTGGTTGGGTTTGTTTCGCAATTCTTCTCAGGGGTAGTCAGGTGGGAAATGGCGCCGATTCTCTTGTTCACATACTAAACTAAATTTAAGTTCAGTGCATCTTTTTCTTTCTATTGCATTAAGAAAAGGGTTCGGTTTTTAGGATTTCGTTACTATTAACTCCATTGATTTTAAAAAGATTTTTGAACATGTGAGTTTTGAATTCATATGTACTTACGTAGTTTTTGAGTTTTTCTTGGACAAAACTAACATCGGTGAAGGAAAGCATCGTGCGGAAGCCTGCAGGGTAATTGCGTAACACACTATACTGATAGTGTGTTACGCAATTACAGTTAGCAATGGGTTTCATTTTGACAGTTCAACAACATTCATTGCGTTATTTACATTGTTGAGACATATTTTTCGAACGTATGGAGCAATGGATTAGCAATATGCTTCAAAATTATTATAATTGAGATTAATAGTGTGTTACGCAATTAGAGTGCTGGCCTTATAGTTGACTAGCTTCTTACCGTGACTTCGTCCGCGTGAAATTTCTGGTTCCCCCGACTCACCCCTTCACAACGCATCGCTCTCCCGCGCTATTACTTCATTCTCGCTTAGTGCTATTAACGACGTATTTTTTTTATTTTTGCTCGGGTCCGAAGGGTCGTAGCGTTCCTCAAGAATTGGGGTATCAATGCAAAAAGATTATTTCAATTGCGACTGGCAGTTCCAGAGATTAGCGCGTTCAACCAAACTCTTCAGCTTTATTGTACTTCTGAAATCCACAACTCGTCTTGGGCAAGCGTGGTGATCAATGCTCTTACCTTCTCTGTCTTAGAAGAAACCCTTGCCCAATAGGCTGGCAGTAAATTAATATAACTTATTTTCCACTAAACGGCTAGTCGCGGGTGGTTGTTGACGTTCAAATCCAGAATCCGCGCTGTTACTATTCCGAGAAATTGTTAAAACTGGTATGAAAATGAATGGATAGTGTTTGCCTGATTTCGTAGAAGGGTACAATAGTGAAAGGATATATGGTATACCATATTCTATAGCGGCCATGACGATCAATTTCCTTTTACCCTAATTGATAAGTGGAGTGCTTTTCTGATGGATATGGCTTAGATGTAGGTAATCGATAAAAATGTATGTTTTAATTTGTAATTGAGTTGAAAAACTTGAAATTACTGGATTAACTGGAATATTTTTGTTATATACATTCAAAATATAGGAATAGTTTTTTTTTGAGCCATTGTTTGCCCACTGCAGGGCAAAGCTTTTTCCACTCCTCTCTGTCTTGAGCTAGTGTGGACCAATCCTGTCTTTAAGCGTCAAGCTCGTCCCGCCATCTTGTCCTCGGTCTGCCTCGATGTCACTGGATTGAAGTAAATTTTACCTATGATTCATTCGACATGCGGCAGACGAGTCCGGCCCAGTCCCACTTATGCTTGGCTGCTTCTAGGGCGATGTCGAGGATTTGTGTTTCGGAGCGCAGCACTGTGTTCCTAACACGGTCCGACGAATCTGACTCCACGAATGCTGCGCTCCATTGCTCGCTGGCCAACCTCTGCTGAACTGTCAAAGACCAGAAAGCCTATTTTCTTAATTTAAAACGTTCAAACTGTAGTCGCAATCTCATCTTGGCGACAAACAAATGTCAAAAACTTGTCAGGAAAGTAGGTAAATTAGAGATATTTTTGACAGATTGAGACTGAGTTCAAACTGTGAACGTTCTTAAAATTACTAGAAACGCCGCTCAGCTTTGAGCGCTGTTTGTGAAGATATTATGTTCATTAATTTGCCTTTTGCCTTTAGCGCAATGCAAGTGTGCGGCCACCTCAAGATACCCGAAACTTTCAAATTTTCGCAATCAACTTTGAACCTAATGCCTTAGCGATAAAGTTGAAAATCTATTTTTAAAAAGTTACAGATTGTAGTAGCTTGATGTGCTGGCGTCTGTACTTTAAAAAATATAATAACCATTTCGAGGAAATCACACTAATATTATAAAGGCAAAAGTTTGTGTGTGTGTGTGTGTGTGTGTATGTTTGTTACTTCTTCACGCTCAAACGGCTGGACCGATTTTGATGAAATTTGGCACACAGATAGTTTATAACCAGAATTAACACATAGAATACTTTTTCGAGGCTGGATTAGGAATGGATCGAGACTTATGCGTGTGAAACCGCGGGGCGCAGCTAGTAATTAGTAAACAGAAAAAAAGTAACTTAATCACAAAAACCATTAAACTTCCATTACACTATAAAAATCGAGATATCGCGCACCGATTAATCGATTACTGTCCAGTACATTTAGCCGATTTTTCAGCAACACTCGTCGAGTAATGAATCGTAAAGGCGAGTGCGAATGGCAGCCTTTGACGGGGTAGAACATTAATCAGGGACATACTACGGGGGCAAGGAGTGATACGGGTTGGTATCACATCCGATCCGTTTCCTACATAAATTCTTTGGACGTGAATTGTAGTTATTCGTTAAGGTTATCGTTTGTTTTTAAAGTGAATCTTCTTAGGCAGCGATTCGATAAATTGGACAAGAGTTGAGAGTGGAATTTCAAGGGCGCGTCACGTTTATGCACAATTCGTTACATGAGAGAGAAGAAAGATATAACTCTCCCTTTCTATGTCTGTCTTTTAAACTAAATATTTCAAATTCTTTATTTTTTTAAGAATATTACGTAGACCGTGCTGCACGCGCGTTTTTTTCTCCTCTATTTTTTTAATCTTCAGTCTATTTTGGGCTTTTATAAACGATCGCATTCTAATCTCACCAAAAAATACCTCTAATTTACCTAAATTTTTGACAAGTTTCAGACATTTAGTGTCGCTGATATGAGATTAGATGTTGAACGTTATTAAATACTGAAATTGGCATTCTGATGTCGTTTTTAGGTTTCCGTACCCTATGGGTAAAAAGGAACCCTATTGCTACCGCTCCGCTGTCCGTCCGTCCGTCCGTCTGTCACCAGGCTGTATCTCATGAACCGTGATAGTTAGACAGTTGAAATTTTCACAGATGATGTATTTCTGTTGCCGCTATAACAACAAATACTAAAAAACAGAATAAAATAAATATTTAATGGGGCTCTCATACAACAGACATGATTTTTTTGCCGTTTTTATAGATAATGATACGAAACCCTTCGTGCGCGAAATCGACTCGCGCTTGGCCGGTTTTTTTGATTCTATGGGTACCCTCAAACACAACAGCCTCTGATCATAGATCAAAGTTCCAAAAGAGCTTGTTATTTTATATATCTTCGATAAAAATACACTCTCTATACGGATGAATATATAATAATGAAGGTCTTGTAAATAACTTTTCACTGAACCCATAACAATGTACTACAACATACTTTTTTTCCAAGTAATCTTTATACAGCTCCCAATAGAACTTCTGAAATAGAATTGCCAATAGACGACTTACTTTTATTACCATTTGCGGTAATAACGTCTTATTGAATATAATTCAATTGCTGTCCGGATAAACCCGGGTAGGGTACGCCCACCTTTTTATATTCATGCCGGAATTATACGGGAATCATTCAAAGCCTAGGTTGGCTCGGTTATCAGGGATATCCCTAAAAATATGTTTAGATTGCGTTTCTACCATTACGACATGAGTTTGTGTGCGGCTGCTTTAGTTTTCTTTGTCTTTTAACCCTAAAGAGCATGATGTTTCTTATCGGCTTAAAAAAATTACACTAGCCTGCAAATATGATGCCATTTCTCGAAAAAATATTTACAAAAATCATAACTCAATAGAAACGTGTTTTTGTTTATGACCCATATATGGCACATCACGCATTATAATGTGAATATGACTGTGTTACGTAGTATCAATGAAATTACAAGATTACACGTAAAATGACAAATATGAACATGAACTTACTTCTACTAATTATTTCCACACTGACAAATTCAATTTTTACAATTTTTTGCGATTATTATACGCCGCTCATTAATCGTATTCAAAGTACCTACCGATTTGAAGAAAACATAAATAAATGTTTATTCCGATCCATCCAAAATATCTGGTACTAAATTCGAAACTCAAATACATAATAGTTAATCTCGTCAACACTAGATCACGCTACTTGGATCCATTTTTAAAATATAATACGCTTGTCGGTATGTCCCATATGTGGGACACTATGCCGAAACTATGCCGAAAGTTTATAGAAGGTGGGTTTTATGATGGAATTCTATAAACTTTGCTTTTAGTTCAGTTTATTTACTGTTAAAACAGGTCAAATGTATAGTAAAGTTTCTATTGAAGCATTTGCAGAGTATGTGCTGTCAGTTTCTCTTGCTCAGTAAACTAACTTTATAAAATAAGTAAATAATGTGAGTGCAACACTATCAGTTCGAGTACTTAGTCGTATGTTCGAGATTTCTACAACGTGTAACATTAAATGCGCAAAACCTCAGACACCCCAACAGATTTTTAATTCAATTGACCTATTTCACAGAGAAAATAGTCATTAAAAAAATTGTAAAGGTTTTTTGTGCTGTTTTAGTTTTACTGGCCATTCTGATCGCTTCTTGCGTCTGCAACGACGCTTTATCGAGGGAGGAGTCGTCACCGGGCCGCTGCGCCGCGCTGACATTGGGTTGCTTGACCTATTAATAAATAGACACGGCAACGTTTTTAATGAAGATTTTTTGAAAAATGTGACCTATATTAAAAAGTGGATCAATTAACTTATTCTGCTCGTTATTCTGATCAAACTATTTTCAGGTTTTGCGCATTTAACGTTACACGTTGTATAAGATAGTTTTCGTACCAACATGAGTTGCTAACTCATGAAACTTCTTGAACAGCCGTGCGATTCTGTAACCATCTCACCGTGAAATCTTGGGTGAAGTGAGCGTGGAGTGAGTCGTCAATAGTGGCAATCCCTAGCATTAGCATGACTCACAGCTCACTCTAAGCTCACTTCACCTTAGTTATCACGGTGAGATTTTTCCAGAATCGACCGGCTGAAGTACTTTTTTTGTATCGTCTATATTCCGTTTAAATAATACTAAGTTCTTCTTTGTAAAACTACTTAGCGTCGCGACAACTATACCAGTCTTCTGGTCGCAATATTAAACTGCGGGTATGGAAGCCCAGTCAATAGTCTTAACCCTTAACTGCATCGTGATGGAAATCTCCATCAACTAATCCAATGCCATATTTTGGTTTCCACAGGGCACGGGGATTCCCCAATTGTCAGAGATATTCAATTCATTTTGTTCCCAGTGGATGCGTTCTGATTACATAAAGATATAAATTTCCACCAGGCCATTTAGAACAAAAATCAAAAAAAGTATTTTTATGAATATATTTTTTTAAAGATTTTTTCCTTACTATAGAGATAATGTCACATCCAAATAAATTTAATTTGCTTAAAAATTAAAAATCATGCAATCAAGGGTTAAAAAGAGAAGAAGAACAAAGCAAGCACCAAAACAAAACAGGTAACGTAAAATAAGAAACCCAAGCTTGACACGTTTTGGGCTCGTAAATAACTGTAACGAACGACTCCGGCCTGTTCCAGGTAAACAGTCGCCATTGTCCTCCTTTATAGCCTAGTCTAGAACGGGCAGGCAACGTATTTTGTACGGAGAAATATTGCTAGTTTCGTTTCTAGAACATTTTTATGGATGAAAAGGAAAAAATTAAGTTTTAATCGATACGAGTTTAAATATCAGTAGTCATCATCATCTGCCCAGCCTTTTCTCAACTACGTTGGGGTCGACTTCCAATCTAATCGGATGCAGCTGAATACTAGTATCTTACATGGAGTGACTGCCTATCTGACCTCCACAACCCATTTGCTGGGTAATACGATACCCGTTGGTATGACTTGTTGTCAGACTTTTTGGCTTCTGACTACCCGTAACGACTGTCAAAGATCCACGAATGACAGCCGGGACCAACGACTTAACGTGCTTTCCGAGGCACGGAGTGGTCTCTGTATGTAAAGATGGTCACCCATCCACTGACTAACCGCGGCAAGCGTAGCTTAACCTGATCGATCGACCTGTGCGGCTATTATTATTTAGCTACGGGCCCCTTTAAATATCAGTAGCATAAAATGTATTTATGTTATTTTATTTAGAGCTGATTTTTGAACAGCAGATAAGTTTTACGCGAAAAATAAATATGACTGTAGAGATGTACGGAAACTTACATAATTTGTATAGAGCTATACATATACATATATATATATTCTATAGAGAAAAAAGTAAGGGAAAAGAAACATTAAAATCTTAATTTATAATATGCTGTGTTTTCGTCCGAGCGCTGTTGCCTCGTAGCTCGTAGCACGGCATGCTACGTCATGGCTACGGCGTGCGCTGTGCTACGAACGGTGGTTGACTACGACGGCGGTCCGCTACGGAAAACTTTACTTCTAAGAAATAGAGAAAATAGAGCAGTTGGTTTGCACATATTTTTAATAAACGGCTATATGAAAATTAGTCCAGAATAGGTACACACGACGGCAAAGCAATTTGTAAATTTCCAGTTTTAGCTGACCTCGCATTGTATAGGCTTTTTGTATAGTGAGAAGTCAGCTTATACTGGGAATGTATAGCTTTAATGACGTCGTGCATTCATACGTTCTAAGGAGATTCGGATGCTTTTGACAAATGAAGTGGTTCACTTTGTGCGATTTTAATTACAAGTAGTTCTTACGTACTTCGTTATCATTTAGTGTCTGTGTGTAAATAAACTAACTAACAACATACTTGGATACCCGATTATTTCACAGTTAAAAAGGATACATATTATATACAACATTATTTTTAGTATACTGCAAACCTGAATATAGTTTGTTCAGAAAAAGTAACTGAATCGATTCCAATATTTTTTACACGGAGAGAAAATTCTTAGAAAAATTACTGTGCTCGTCACTGTAAAGTGAGTGCAAGTGACATCTACAGAAAATTTTCTGAGTGAGATTGGGAAAAATTCTCTATTTGTCCAATAAATTTTACTGTAAAGCATAAGAATTACACACACAGATTATGAGACAGCACAGTAATTTTTCTAAGATTTTTCTCTCCGTGTGCACCATGTTATATTGTGTCCCAAAATTATTTAATAAAGCTAACAAGTTGGACACCGAACGACACTAAGTACATATCCGCAATCATATGCGCACAACACAGGTCACAGCTGGTGTTAAGTGGTAACCAACTATTTGGACGGACAATCAGGTAACATAGCAAGCTTATAACTTCGTGATTTTTCATGATGTAGTTTTGAAATGTAGGTACATAGATTCTTTACATAAAAATACTAGACACGTGTTTCGTATTTATGTTGTATGTATTTATAGTATTTTTAAGTTATAGTATAGTAATATTGTATTGTTTTTTTTTTATGTATTAGTTTATTAGTATGTTTGTAGAGTAGTATGTACCTATTGTATATTCTTTGGGCCCTAGGTGCCTGAAATAAAGGATTAAATAGAATAATTAATTAATACTCTGACGCGTACCCAGGGTTTCAACCTAAACCTTTTTTGCAAACCTTCGCGACTGTTAAACTAACCCTACTAACATCAATCTTCAAAAGTAAACCATTTAGTCAATTTTTCGACCTCGATCAACTGGCACTATTAAATAAGTATCAATAACACTTTATGCACCCTTTTCTACCCTTTTCTGGGGGAAAGTGACATCACATACCATCCCTCATGACTTGTCACTTCTCCCCCCAGGATTTAGCCCCCCAGCAGGTTATTTATGGGGAGTCCTGCCCCACAAAATTGCTGATTTGATTTAGCGTAGTCATATTTTTAGGAAGTGGATAAGTCGAAGTATATGGGTAAAGTCGTATTTTATGTGTCTCAGGGTCATTCAGACAGTCTGGTGAAAAGAGGAGGGTCCTGGAGATATTTTAGTTGAAAACATAAGGATCAGTGACGTCACACGCGTTCTATCGAGAAACTAGACACCATTCGGATGTTTTTTGTGCTTGTATTGTTTATACAAGACTTACGTGATTGTATTACGCTAAACGTATTTATGATTAACAGGTTTTTCTCACGATTTACGCCTTAACAAATTAAAATATTTTATTTCACATAAACCCACATGGGCGCTTATGAAACGTCAGAAGCTAGGTGCACGGTTTCAATTGGTCGTTTCCTAAGAGCCGGCAAGAAACTCCACTGTTACTCTTTTAAAAATAATTGGCTTTTAAAGTGTTTTCAAATTGAATTATATTATTAATAGATATGGGAGTACAGCGTAGGCCTGTCAACAAGTACCAGGTACTTAATAAAATAAAAAACCGGCCAAGTGCGTGTCGGACCACGCACAGTGAAGGGTCCCGTAGTTGGAATGAATTTATCCCAAGAACAAACTTAACATTGCAGTTGAAAATCATGTTCTCCCATACATTGCAACTGCAAATGTAAGTCGGTACGCACATATTTGTGATCCTCACAACAAGCCCTTTCATTTGTCACACGATGCAGTTTGGATTTTTTTTTTTAATTTTCCATCTTGCCCCCCAAAACTGGCCCCAATATAGAGATTTCGTCTATTGACGTTACACCGCTGCGTTTGAGTCACAGAAATTGATCAGTGTAAATAGTAGTATTGTTATTAACAAAACTTAATGTTCAAACATCTTTATTTTTTTTTAAGTTTTTTTTTTTTTTTTTTTAATTAAGTGGTTTTTATCCATACGAACATGCCAACGTCATCGTACCTTATCAACAATTTAACTTTAATTGTATCTACATACTATGTTTAAAGCAAACGTAGAGGCTCTAAAGTAAACACATAAAAAAATACATTTAAAAATAATCTACTTACGAACTGTATCTACGTAGAACATACCGACTACTAAAAGTAATCCTATTAGGTACGCGTCAGCGGACAAGAAAAGAGGATTTAAATATTATATTTGCTTTAAAAACCGCAGCGCACGAGTTTCGTGACCGCAAACACTTGACTGTTAGTTTGTGGTCAATATTTACTTTTTGGGATAAAGGTGCTCCCTCACTTGGAACATTCGTCTGTAATGTAACGTTACAGAGTCGAGAATTACATCAGAGGGAGGACAACCGAGCATTACAGTGCGAATCTGTAATGTTATAGATTCGAGCATTACATTGATGAGGGAAGAGAACAGAGCATTGTCTGTCATTGTGGAATCAACTAAATGCCCAAAATCGAATCTAAATTACAGGCAAATACTCGTCAGTCAGGGACGCAGTATTGTAAAGTATGCTCAAAATTGAATCTAAAATATTACATTACAAGCGAACGCACCAGAGCGGCAATTCTCGTAATTTTAAGAACGTTCAATTCTGATCTCAGTCTCAATCTGTCAAAAATATCTCCAATTTCCGTACATTTTTGACAAGGTTTTGACATTTGTTTGTCGTGGAGATGATGCTTACTGTGAATAGATTTTGATGTTTTAAATTAAGAGAATTGGCCTTCAGGCGAAGGAGCACCTTTATGTGTATTAAGTGGTGTTATCTTATCTTAGGCTACGGACACGAAGCCAGCGGGAGCGGCGCGGCGGCGGCGGCGGCGCGGGGAGCGGCGCGTTTCTATGCATAAAGGACCATGCCCATATTAGTATGGAGCTGAAAGTCAGCAATGCCATGCAATGCCCAAATTGCAGCTCTATGTCATATGATAACTTTTTAACAGTATTTATATGATATCTACATTCAATGTCATATAAAGCACCAGTTCAAAAGATATTGGACATTAAACATGATAACTTCCTACTGTTTTTTTATACATTTTATCGTTTACAGACAGCATTGCTATTAGTTTTTCACTAGGAACTTCATGATCATCATTCATCACATAAGCTAAGCCAGATCAGTGTTCTTTTATATACTTATCTGTATGTTATCAGATAAACATGTCAGTTATTTGGAATTATCTAGTCTGTCTCCATTGTATAGTGTCAATATGTATGTGAACACAATTTGGTTAGATACAAAGCTTCAAAGAACGTCTTATTTTTTTTATTTTTTTTTATACAGTGATTAAAATTAAAATTAAATTAAAGTTAACAACATAATTCTAGTTTTTATTTGTTAGAGCAATCTTGTAATATACTTTATCTGGGCATTTCTGGGGCACAGATGGGCATTGTCTTTTATATGGCACTGGCCTCGACGGCGCGGGGAGCGGCGTACGAGCGATGCGCATCAGTCTAGCGGTGCCCGCGCGTCTGCATTGACGTAGTGTTGTCATTTTATTTTTTGCTTTAAATCTAACGTTACGAAGAAATTTGTATCAAAAAGATGTTTTCGCTAATAAGATATTCGCGAACAAAGACAATAATTTCTCATAACCCCACACTACGCCGCGCGATCTGCGAGACAGGCACCCTAATTACGTAACACACTATTACTCTCAATTTGAATAATTTTAAAGCATATTGCTAATCCATTGCTCCATAGCTTTGAAAAATGTGTCTGCTCAACAACGTAAACAACGCAATGAATATTCTTGAACTGTCAAAATGAAACCCATTGCTACTGATAGTGTGTTACACAATTACCCAGCTGGTGTACGTTGCCGCGCCGCTCCCCGCGCCGCCGCAGCTCCCGCCCCGCAATCGCTGACTTCGAGACCGAGGCCTTTGGCAAAGTCTACTTATTTATCATAACATCAAAAAGTCTACTTATTTATCATAACATCACGCCTGTAATCCTCGAAGGGTAAGGCAGGGCTATACCTATAGTACACCCAAATTTCGCCAATTAGGTTTAAGTCCCATGTAACGGGGCGAACCTATTCCCATCAAACGGCCTGCTTCTGAGAAATTCCTGATGGAAAAACACATTGGTCTGACAGCGGTTAGGTGACCGGTCGCGAGGACTTTTCCCTTTTATCTTGCCCATCACTATCAACTTTCCAAGGTTAATCTGGTTCCCGACGGACAATGTGATACTGTGTGACCAAAATAACCGAGAATCCTTCGGTCATGGTTGATCGCGGATATTGCCTCTAACCTTTTGTTACGCAACCCTAAAAAGGACTAATAAATAATTAGATACATGGTATCTTTAATGTAATAACAATTCAGGGATTATCTACCCTAAACCCAAATGACAACCAAATCGGAAAAATCCGTCCCATTTTATAGGTATAATCCGTCGCATTGACAACAAAAGGGTAGTAGATTAGTACTGCCGACAGGACATTTCGCCGACAGGGCATAATTAGGAAATCTGACGTTGTGTGGTCACAGTTCTAACCTTTTTTTTTTTTGTTTCGGGGTGGAAAATCCTCATGGATGTACGTCGCCCTAGGGCTTTGCACGGCGGGGTCTGTCAGACTCTTACTGACTAAAAACCACCCCGGTGTTCCCTCTCTCACCTACGCGGGGGGTCGCGGGAACGAACGATGCTTCCGCAACCCCCGGCTGGTGCTAGCCCGCACCTGCGGGCCTCCTCGTGTCAGCCCCCCCCCCTCCCCCCTCGCGACGTCTAAGAGGGGCGCGCGTGGAACACTAGTCACAGTTCTAACCTAACCTAGCAGTTTCAGTTTTGACTAAGTGTTTATTGTCTAAAGATTGTTTGTAATACAGATTTTGTATGTATATTAGGTAAATTATGCCCTGTCGGCGAAGTGTCCTGTCGGCGAAGAGTCCCGTCGAAGTAGTCTTGTCGGTGTTCAGTCTGTCGGCGTAGTGTCTGTCGGCGTCTACGACGTTTTTTCGTACACTGAAAAAAAATCAGCAGTTCCCTACATTTATGTTCGCATAACTCGTCAAAATGTAGGGAACGGCAGATTTTTTTTTTCGCGATTACAGGTTTGGTCCCATAGTAAAAGTTGTTCATAATGATTTGTACAATGACCCCTTATGAGGTTTTGCGTTATTTAAATTACATCTCGTAGTTTTATCGGTATTTTAACGATCCATAATAAAGGTAACTATTTAATTCAAATCGTAAACGTGCTGCAGAATTGTAATTAGGTCCTTAAAAAAGTACGTACAAATTAAAAACCATTAAAGATCATACATTGATAAATTCGCATAGCATACCCTACTTAAAAATAAATACAACCCTGAATTTTCTGACCCTTTGTCCCTAAAATGGCGCTGAACCCTTTCGCGTGTGAATTTTTAGCCCTTCCGGGGTAGTCAGTAACATTTTTCGGGTTCCGTCACACATTTTCCGCCGGAAATCAATTGTTTGCTTAGAAAACGTTTTGTTTTTGGCGTTTTTAATGTCAGCCATTTCTAGCCGTACTTAGGGAAGGTTGCTTGTCATTCATATGAATCTTTGAACTCGTTTATCGCAGCCGGCATTAGATAGAAATCGTCTTATTTAAAATTGCACGTGACTCCACCGAAAGAACTAAAGAAAATTAGGTTTATTTGCTTGTTGCATACACATTTCAAAGTTTATAAAGGTTAGTGGAGAGTTGTGCAGTTTTAGATTACTCGATCTCTAGCGCACCTCAAACTAATCAAAAGATAATTTTGTCTTTTTTATCTTACTTTGACCCTTAACCCGGCGTCATTGAGGTTGGGTCAAAATTACCCGGCTGGTTTAAATTTTTTTAAATATTTTTGAACGTACGCGCGCGATGTTGTTGCCGTTCTGTGCAGTAGCTGGAGCCAATAATGTACTTTCTTCTTGTTGTAATTTCTGAGAGTTATTTTAAAAGTTGATTAAACTCAATTAAATGTCTCTAAATTATTATTTTTCTGTTTTATTATCGAAACCAGAATACCTTTATACTGAAATAATAATACAGTTTACGAATTTACTTAAAAATTATGGAAATACCATGTATTAAATATATGGGTAATATTGACCCACCTCAACGTCCATGTAACTAGTTCCTACCACAGTGACGCCGGGTTAAGTCCTCTGTATCAAAACAACATCCTTATCATCATCGGCAGCCTTGTACCACCCACTGCTAAGTAAACGCCTCCTCCCTTATGTGCCATGCTTACATGCCGGTCGATTCTGGCAAAATCTCACCGTGATAACTATTGTGAAGTGAGCTTAGAGTGAGCTGTGAGTCATGCTGATGCTAGGAATTGACACTATTGACGACCCACTCCACGCTCACTTCACCGAATTTATCACTGTGAGATGGTTACAGAATCGCACGGCAGAAGTCCAATTCTCGTAACTAAAAACGTTCAAAATCTAGTCGTGATCTCATCGCAGCGACAATCAATGTCTGAAACTTGTCAAGAATGTAAGAAAAATAGAGGTAATGACAGATTTAGCCTGACATCAGACTGTGAACGTTCTTAAAATTACGAGTTTTACCCCTCTTGATCTGTTCATCAAAGACTTTTATTCGTCGGATACTGTAGGTACAAAGTTGGTTGGTATATATGGATAAGTTCATGACACATCCGCCGCTAACGTGAACCTAACGTAGGTTCACGTGGGTATAGAACCTAACTATACTACTTATACTCTAATAAACTATACAAAACACTTATAATATGGACATTAGACTCTAATATACTATAAAATAATATAAAAACACAACAAGCAACATTTCTATTATACAACTAAATAAATCTACAATATTATTTAAAAAAAAAAAAATACTTAGTTATTCACTTAAAACAACGTAGCGTCCATAATTTCCATATTTTTCTAACTAAGTTTTACAAATAAATATGTCCTACCCACATTATAGTCATGACAAGTCCTACGATAAAACAGCATCATCGCTTACGTCAGCAGAATATTTATGCCTGCTTAAGGCTAGCGCAGATTGGGACGGGACGCAACGCAACGCATACGCAACGCTTTGCAAAAATCCTTCTTCGTCACTATCGTATATTTTCGATAAACCAACGCCCACTACGGGCAGGCCGCAACGCACTTTTTTGTATGCAAATACGTTGCGCTGCGGACCATTGCGATTGTAATGTGCGCTTGGTTTTATACAACTCGCCAAATATCATCATTAAGGCGTCAACGCACGTATCGTACCATTTTTTTCTCATCAGAAATAATTGCGCCTTTTTTTTAAATACGTTAATTATTGTACTTATCTCTTTGTTCTTACCGCTCTTTTGTTTTTAATGGGAGGTTCTTACTGAATCTGTTATTTTTCTTTTTATAAAACATTAGGTACCTAACATGCTCTGAATGCCAACGGGGCTTGGCTTCTTTTATCGAATATCTTTTATTTAATTAAAAACGTTGAAAATCTAGCCACAATCTCATCTCAGCCACAATCAATGTCAAAAATGTGTCATATTATATGTATGGAAATTAGAGATATTTTTGACAGATTGAGTCAGATCAGACTGGAAACGTTCTTAAAATTACGAGAATTGTTCCTCAGATGCTATTTTCAAACAAGTATTTGAAACTACTAGTTGTAATAGTTATGTATCACAAAGGTGTGGTACTGATAATCAAACTGAACAACTTTCTCCATGGGACCAACACCGTAATCGCGAAAAATTATCAACTGTCCCATACAAAACTTCAACCTTTCAGATATAAATGGTATATATGTATGCGGATAAAAATCCTGTCTGATAAAATATTTTATTGTCTTATTATGATCTTATCTCAGAAGAATTTAATTAATAAGCAAGACCCTCGATATACAAGGCGTAATTTAAATAACGGAAAACCTCATAAGGGGTCATTGTACAACTTTTACTATGGGACAAACCTGAAATTACAAAAAAAAATCAGCTGTTCCGTACATTTTGACGAGTTATGCAAACATAAATGTCGCGATTACAGGTTTGGTCCCATAGTAAAAGTTGTTCATAATGATGAGTACAATGACCCCTTATGAGGTTTTGCGTTATTTAAATTACACCTTGTAGACACAAAAAGTAGGTCAGACATATAAAGCGAAGTGGATTGAAAACATCCACAATTCCACGTCAATCCTACCAAGAATGACCATAAACGGCCCATAAACACTAGACTAATTCATAAAAAGAAGCATAAAACCGAGTACTTAACTATTTTTATTTTAGGCTATTTTCATTTGATATAACAGCGATCTGTGGTTAGATTTCTTCATAAACAAGAGGGTCGGCAATACTATAAAAGAATACAGACATAATGTCTCGATAACTCGTGTTCGATAAGTGTCCCTACAACTTCAATGACATTATCAATTAATATTAATTAACGCAATCTGCAGAGCAAAGGCCCTCTTCTGATACACAGAAGTATGGAACTCACCACGCTTAATGAGGAATGGCGATTCCAACCTAATAATTATACTTCATCGTCACATACGAGTATACACACAACCTCAGGTCAAGCTGTTAGAATCTCACCGTGAGAAGTTAGGTGAAGTGAGCTGTCATTCTATCTGATGCTAGGGATTGGTACTAATGACAGCTCACTTTAAGCTCACTTCACCCAAGTCATCACGGTGAGTTTTTTTTTACAGAATAGCACTACTGCACCCTAATTGCGTAACACACTACCAATCTCAATCTGAATCATTTTGAAGGATATTGCTAATCCATTGCTTCATTTGTACGAAAAATCAGTCTGCTCTACAAACTAAATAACGCAATGAATGTCGTTGAACTGTCAAAATGAAAGCCATAGCAACTGATAGTGTGTTACGCAATTACCCTGCACTTGAAAACCAGCCTCAGAGACTAGTTGTCTTTTATATGGCGCAGCAGGGCCGTGAGGCACACATTCCTGCTAATTTCTTACTAGGCACCTCACCCTTTTTAACTGATTTTGATTTGAAGAATATGCTGTGTTCTCTTTAGTCTGTCATCATCTTCCTAGCCTTTTCCCAACTATGTTGGGGTCGGCTTCTAGTCTAACCGGATGCAGCTGAATACCAGTATTTTACATGGAGCGACTACCTATCTGACCTCCACAACCCAGTTACTGGGTAATACGATACCCCTAGGTAAGACTGGTTGTCAGATTTTCGGGCTTCTGACACCCGTAACGACTGTCAAAGATCTACGAATGACAGCCGGGACCAACGGCTTAACGTGCTTTCCGAGGCACGGAGGGGTCTCGGTATGTAAAGATAGTCACCCATCCACAGACCAACCGCGGCAAGCGTAGCTTAACCTGATCGATCGACCTGTGCGGCTGTTATTATTTAGCCACGGGCCCCCCGTACTTTTTAGTCTGTAAATAAACATATTTCCTATCTTTCTTTTCTTTATGTACAAGCTCCTCGACGTTTTCATACACTGTCAGCACTGACGGACTGAAAACCACACTATCGACATACCTTTGTTTTCGCTAAAAATACAGGGTTATTTTTCAAAGACGCTGGTCTTTGAAAAATAACCTAAGGTCGGTAGGTCTGTACCTTAGAAAATACTATTTGTGGTATATTTGTGTTTGTGTTCTTTCTTTGCGTCATGTTTACCGCAAATGAATGTATTTTCTCTCTTTAATTTTTTTAAAATCTTACATAGGGTCGATTTACTCTCAATTTTTCAGTGATGAATAATTATAAATTATTTTTGTATAAACAAACTTTATTTTCCTTATTTTTCAGATTGAACGGCTGTAATGACGCATCATACAAGTTGGCATTGAAAAGAATGGGACAATTTCACCGGGCGCCTTCCCTGCACATCGCTTCCGCTGAGGTTGGTATCTCTTCGAACAGCTATATGAGTACCATTAGGGGGTGAGGTGGAGGGGTAGAATGATGAATGGGTGACAGCATCCATTGTGCACTGATGATATCTTGCTGCGAAAATATGACTTCCTTAAAGACTTAGCTGATAAGTCATGATCATACGTATCCTTATATTACGAAAAAAAAGGACCCTAGACGATCCGACCGTTTTTAGGGTTCCGTACCCTGAGGGTAAAACTTACTCCTGCTCAATCAATCAATCAATCAATCAATCATTTATTTCTTTGCAAACATGGGTACATTATACATAGATGTTGTTTCCATAAAATTAGATTCTCCACATTTTACCGACATGGGTATGCAAATCGTGTACAGTTTTTAAAAATATATCTTAATTACCTACATAATAACAATACAATTAATATTAAATGTCAGACTAATCGGAATCATATAAAAATAAAGAAAAATTGAAAAAATGTCAAATCAATCAAGTAATAATAAGCATGTCAATCAGTAAGCGAATCATCATTAAGAAAACTGTCAATCGTATAATAGCATTTTGTCAGTAGAATTTCATTAAGCGTCCTTTTAAATCTTAGTACAGTCATATTTTTAATAACATTTGGAACTTTATTATATATGCGAGGGGCAATACCAAAAACACTTTTTTGCATTAGTGCAGTTTTACATTTGACTTGACATAATTTATTCACGTACTGTGTCCGTATTGGATTTTTCCTGACTTCTGATAATTTTTGAAATAATTGTGGGTTACATTTCACAAACAAGGCCGTTTCCAATATATATAAAGAAGGCAAGGTTAAAATCTTTAGGGACTTAAAGTGGGGTACTCAGCTGTCCGTCCGTCCGTCTGTCACCAAACCGTGATAGTTAGACAGTTGAAATTTTCACAGATGATGTATTTCTGTTGCCGCTATAACAAGAAATACTAAAAAACAGAATAAAATAAATATAATAAAGCAGTGGATATTTAATTTGCTATTTAACTGAAATTATTTACGCAAAGTAAAGAGCCTGCCTGGATTCGAGCTCGAACCCGCGATCTACAACTTGTAAGTCGGGGACGTAACTACTGAGTCATCACTGCTCTTAAAACGGCGAAGGAAAACATCGTGAGGAAACCGGCATGTCCTAGAACCAAAATTTCGAAGACATGTGACATCTACCAACCCGCACTGGACCGGCGTGGTGGATTACAGCTCTCGAAGAGGCTTAAGTCCCAGCTGTAGGAACATTATAGGCTGATTATACAAGGTGTTTGGTACAGACGCCAGCACATCAAGCTACCCGAAACTGTCAAATTTTCCCAATAAACCTTGAACCTTATGCTTTGGCGATAAAGTTGAAAATCTATTAATGAAAATTGACAGATTGTAGTAGCTTGATGTGCTGGCGTCTGTACAAATTGTTTTATTTGTTTTACAAAATTGTTTTATTTTTCGTTTTTATTAATAATTTTTAAACTGAATTATTCGTTGCCTAAAACAATTTTACGACTTTGGAAGCACCCAAGTCATTTTCTAGAACCAATTTTACTTAAATGTACATTGCAGATAACACCAAAAACTATTGCGCGCTCTTAAAACCACAAACAAAAAAGTTGTGACAGTATTACGGGTCATTAAAAGGAAACCAGCCGTGCGATTCTGTAACCATCTCACCGTGAAAACTTGGGTGAACTGAGCGTGGAGTGAGCTGTCATTAGGGATTAACACTATTGACACTGCTCACTTCAAAATCACTTCACTTATGATTTCACGGTGAGATTTTTACAGAATCGACCGGAAGTTATTATTTTAATTACCTATAGTGACACTTAACACAGGTGTTGTGCGTGAAAACTAAGATAATGTGACACTTCCTATACCTAAGAAAGTTGTGTCGGTCCTTCTACCAAACACCCTGTATTATATTATACTATTTAACTCCCTCCCGCTCTGTCTCCTTCTTAGCTCTTAGCTTGTAAATAGGGATAATTCCCAGCTTGTAACGCGGAAATGCACTATTAACATTTTTAATACATTCGATCCCTTGTTACCAAAACTGCCCTCAATAGCATAGTTACAGTAAGTCGGATTTTTGTCAAAAATGAGTTAGATATACAGCCGTGATCACGATAACGAGATCTACATTTTTGTCTTACCCATTCGTTTGAATCGCTTTTTAAACCAAATTTAGCAATTAAGAATTTGCTGTAAGTCGAGCATTTTTTTTTTTACATCACAAAGCATTCTCGAAACCGTCTAGAGCCTATTTACTGCAACTATGCTATTGACGGCAGAAAAACTTTGTTTACCTGCCGTGCGATTCTGTAACCATCTCACCGTGAAAACTTGGGTGAAGTGAGCGTGGAGTGAGCTGTCATTAGGGATTAACACTATTGACACTGCTCACTTCAAGCTCAGTTCACTTATGATTTCACGGTGAGATTTTTACAGAATCGACCGGCTGTATTCCATTCCATACACATGCACCTAAAATAAATTAAAAACATAATTTAAACATTTGTTTTCGACCACCTACATACGAGTTCAGTCACCGAATTTTTATTTTGTTGGTTCGCTGCCGCCAAATCGGGTTCGTGCGCGGACCGTTGGGAAATGAAAAAAATTGTAAAATATTTCCCGCGACGCGGTGTGCAAGACCTTTTAATTATTTTGTTGTTTATACAGTTTATTTCCCTAGTTCCATTTATAATCGAGTATTAGCTAGCAGTCAGACACCCGCCGTGCGATTCTGTAACCATCTCACCGTGAAAGCTTGGATGAAGTGAGCGTGGAGTGAGCTGTCATTCGCTAGGGATTAACACTATTAAGTGCTCACTTCACTTATGATTTCACGGTGAGATTTTTACAGAATCGACCGGCCGGTTTCTTAATTGAGAATTTAAAGTTGAGACCTTGTCAAACTCCATTTTAGCATTACTAAAATATCCCGCAAAATTCAAAATGTCGTCCTTTTTTTTTGCTAAGTCATGAATTTCACGGTCCACTTGAAGGAATCACCTCAAGTAAAGCTAGAGTTTGGCAAGTTCTCGACTTTATATTCTCACAAACCGGGTAAAATCTGTCCACAAATATTTGTGGACAGATATTACCCGGTTTCTGGCGCGTCAGGGACGTGACAGGAACGTAGGCGTTTTTCATATTTACTAGACGGACTTATTTGAACGAGAACGAGTACAGACGCAGCTATATTATTTCAACCCCTGACTACGTACTTCGGACTGTACAATACGATCATCTGAAGAATAGGAGCGATAAATAAGTATCTACCCTTTTTTCTGTGGGTGTGAAAGGCAAATCAAAAGGATCTGGCTAGCTAGATGTCAAGGGATTTATCGTCGCGGATTTCATAAACATTTGTCTATGAAGATAAGCAAAATCCCATGCCAGATTCGATGGGTAACGTATTTATAACATGGTTTCTATGGTTAGTTAGGCTTAAGGTAGCAATCTTATCGCCAGAGATTAATGAGAAGCGATTAGTGTTAGCAACGTAAAATGAGTTGGCGGGAAACGAGCAGCGAGTGCGCGACGGCGACGATGTATGCGTAGGTACAGACGCTAGCACATCAAGCTACTACAATCTGTCAGATTTCTTTAATAGATTTTCAACTTTAGCGCTAAAGCATAAGGTTCAAAGTTGATTGGGAAAATCTGACAGTTTCGGGTAGCTTGATGTGCTGGCGTCTGTACCAAGCGTGAGTCTCTCAGCGAGTGTTCTACCCACATGTGCGGCCGTCTCCACGAGCGAGAGAATCACGACGATTCCGCGCTTCTATCGTCGGGTAATCTCCACGAACGAGCGATTATTCCGTCAGCGTATCGTCGTGACTCGTAACGGAATCGCCGCGTTTCCGCGACGTAACTGGCAACTGCACATCGTAAACACAAACGCTCGCCGCGCTCTCGCTACGAGAGCGCCACGTTCCGTAGCGAGCGAGCGGCGGGCGCGCCGCCAGTAGCGACAGGCGCGCGGCGATACGATGATGTTTCGCTCACCCTCAGCCACTCGTCGCATCGCCACGATAACATCGCCGTGTGTAGACACGTTCTAAGAGAGTGTATAGAAATACGTGGCACAACGACAATATCGCCGCGATTCTCTCGCTCGTGGAGACGGCCCATAAGCAAGTCGCTTCCTCGTCGGCGGTGGGACGAGTGCTTAAGGGAGGTACAAACCCAGTGTTTTGTTATAGGCAGATAATGGAGTTCAACGTAAAATAAAAGAACATTTGATTTATAACCATCGGCAATAAATAGTAGGAAGTAATTTAGGATTATGTTATCGGAACGTTAATTTGCGGAGATAGAAACATTAATTACATTTGCTTCTAAGACTGTAACGATCATTGATTTAATGCGGAAGTAGGGAGGTTACACTGTTTTTTATTCGATACGTAGTTTTTGCAATAAGTAGAGGGAAATAGAGGGGGGCCTATGTTGCAACATATCGCGACCCGGTAGCTGATAATTGCTAATATAGGGTGCACAACCAGAAAATATAATATAATAAACACATAAACAAGTTATTAATACTAATATCATTTCAATGTTATTAGTATTAAGTACGTATTTATGTACAGACGCCAGCAAATCAAGCTACCCGAAACTGTCAAGTTTTCCCAATCAACTTTGAACCTTATGATTCAGCGATAAAGTTCAAAATCTATTAAAGAAATCTGACTGATTGTAGTAGCTTGATGTGCTGGCGTCTGTACGAAGAAGGGTCAGGAAATAAAAGCAATTTTTATTTTATTTTATAGTTTTGCGAATTGGTTCGACTGATCTCTCACAACCGAGTCGCCCCAGTAACCAATTGAGAAGGCGCATATCGTAAAAGAGAACGCATGCACAATACCAAGAACCAGGAGAGTGGAGCAACAGCCTACTTCTCAAAACAAAAGTTCGTCAATTCGTCGTACAGTTTCATATGGCTTCATAGTCAGTACGTACAGTAGATATAAAACTCCATTCGGTTATTATTTACCTTCACTAGAAATACCGTTTCACGAGTTAGTGGACCGATTTAAGCCTATCAGATTGGCCAGGGTAAAATCCGATCGCGGGAAAAATCGTCCCAGTACCCTTTTTCCGGCTTCTCGCACGTGTATGTTAAAATGTGTGACGTCATCTGACAGGCGTGACGTTAGCTGTCATGTACAGTCGGAAAGTAAATTAACTGTGTATACGTCGTACGTCTACAGGTACCTACGCACGCTACATATCAAGCTATACATAAACAAGTATGCTATAAGCTGACTTCTGATTGTACGAAATCCCTATACAATGCGAGGTCGGCTCAAACTGGAAATGCGCCAATGGCTTGTTGTTTAGCAGTGTGTAACTACCTATCTACGATTTTCCTGCGGGGAATTATACCATATACCATAAGCATGTCTATTGAGATTGGGATCTTGTCTTATTTGCATTGATGTAGGTAGGTTCAATCAGGGAGATTTATTGCTAACCTTCCTATGCCCGCACAAAATTCCGTAACACTTATACTCACAGACCGCGGGTTCGGAACCCAATTTCAGAAAATTAGAAACAAAATTGTTAAAATTATCTTTTCCAGAAACTGAACGGGAATATCGTGACAAAAATAAACCCAATTAGTAAACCATTTTAGAAAAAGAATTCGGGTTCCGGGCAGAAAAAAACCCATGAAATCTAATTTGTTTTGCGACATTCACGCAAATGAAGTCGCGAGTACAGCTAGGTCATTAATATAAGTAGATACTTTTACGTAATAGTTATATTGTTTTGTTAAGACTACTTTGTCGTTATGATTTTTATAAACAAATACGCTTTGTTTAACAATGAATAATTAAAATCACTTCAAATTAATATCATTAAGTAGCGTTCCCCTTGTTAATCTTTGAAGTTTGTTTTATTTTATAAGACCAGAACAAACATTGTTAAAAGTTAAACATCTTCGGAGATCGAATAAAGTTCATTATCAATGATTAAAATTAAGCTTTGTTAATTTAATTAAATCTTGGTTAGAATTTACTTTCCCGTATCTGCCTTCCGCCGTTAAATTGGTGGGGTTTTTAAAGTCCACGTTTCCTAATTAAAATACTTAGAACTGGGTAGACCATCGATCAAATTGTTTGTCTGACTTCCTATTCTGTAAACTTTTAATGAGGAAACGAACGATTAACGAATTGTTGTCAAAAAGTATAACTTATTTGGCAATCTCAGTAAGTTATACTTTTTGTCAACATTTGTTTTGCTTCATCGACACGTGTCGCTGGTGTTTTCGAACTTTCGCATGATTGACATTTTTTAAACTTTTTTAGTCGACGCGGCCCTATTGAGAACTAGATAATAGCGGTCAGCATAAAAATTTTCATGTTAGAGCCGAATCATACCGAGCCGAATATATTGCGTCAAAATCAAACATATTATGCAGATATAAGTAGTTATGTATGTTCGAGAAATACGGTTTAGCTCGAATTGTGAGAACCAAATGAAACCCGAACATTTGTGTAGTAGGTCATTGCTTGGGGTCAACTTTGTTGCTCATCAAATACTGTTGAATAGAATGTGCCGACCCGAACAGCCGGTCGATTCTGTAAAAATCTCACCGTGAAAAGTTGCGTGGAGTGAGCGGTCAGTGTCATCCCACTGATGCTAGGGATTGACCCAGCAAACATTGACAATCATAATCGAGATTTTAATCATATATTTTATGCTAATTGTATTGATCATTTTATATAATTAACTCAAAGCTAGTTTTAGCTGTCAAAACCCACGTTTAATCCCACGTAGTTTGTGTGGCGTGATCACTTCACCCGATTCACGAAATGTCGTGAATCGGGTGAATTGATCACGCTGACTCGTCAGGATTAGTCTTGGAAAAAAAAGAAAAAAAAAAAACAACATTGATATTCTGACTGACTTTCCGTTTTAAAACCCCATAAAATAGTAATGCTTTGACAACTAAAGTACTAGCGTTGAAATTATATAAAATGATCAATAGAATTAGCATAAAAATATTATTAAAATCTCGATTATGATTGTAAATGAATGTTTGGTCAATCCCTAGATGTCACTGACAGCTCACTCCACGCTCACTTTACCTAAGTTTTCACAGAATCACACTGCTGGAAACAAAGCCTAAAATAAATGAAATACTATGTTGTTACCCTGATCCCGTAAACAAATTGGGATTTAGGCAGGAGCATAATGGTGGAGATATTGTTGCAATGAATAAATTATTACATCAATGTATTTTATTGTTGCAGGAGTCTATGCTCACGCGCTAGCACCGTATGCGTTGATGGGCGGCGGCGCGAGCGCGGGCGGCGGGCGGGCGACTCGCGCCCTTCGCCTGCTACTGCTGCTCGTGCTGGCCCTTGCGGCCGTGGAGTACTTGTTCGGGTCTATCCTGGACGCGTCTCCCCTTAGGACTTATCTGTACACCCCGCTTTATAACGCCACTCAGCCTACACTCAGGTAAGAAAGAAGAAAGTTAACAATAAAAACTCTTCACAACTATTCATACAGGTATCTACTGCCATAAGGTCCTCAGCTCAGAATAATGTCACATGGCAGCACTAGGTACTGACACCGGAAGCAGATTCTCAGCTGTAACTCAGAAGTGCCATACGCTCAAATCTGGTACATACAACGTGTAACGTTAAATGCGCCAAACCTGAAAATAGTTTGGTCAGAATAACGAGCAGAATTAATTGAACCACTTTTTAATATAGGTCACATTTTTCAAAAAATCTTCATTAAAAACGTTGCCGTGTCTATTTATTAATAGGTCAAGCAAGCCAATTTCAGCGCGGCGCAGCGGCCCGGTGACGACTCCTCCCTCGGTAAAGCGTCGTCGCAGACGCAAGAAACGATCAGAATGGCCAGTAAAACTAAAACAGCACATAAAACCTTTACAATTTTTTTAATGACTTATTTTCTCTTTGAAATAGGTCAATTGAATTAAAAATCAGTTAGGGTGTCTGAGGTTTTGCGCATTTAACGTTACACGTATGTGTATAAATAACACGTATAAGACGTAGACGATGTTTGTCGGCAAATATTCTTGTCTTTTTTGTTTAGCATAATCAGCCTGTAATGTGTCCACTGCTGGGACACAGACCTCCACTCGTAAAGAGGGAGTGGGCCATAATCCACCACGCGGGCCTTCAGCTGCATGCGGTTAGTCTGGAAGCCGACCCCAACATAGTTGGGAAAAGGCTAGGCAGTTTTTTTTTCTTTGTTTAACCAGCGTGCGTTACCAATGATAAAGGTATGATAAAAAGAATATCATGCCCAAAACATTGCCGTATTCTTTATTATTCAAAAAATCTGATATTCAGCGCTATCTATAGTTTCCCTAACACGAAATTATCTTTCCCAGGAACGCCGAAAAAACACCAGCTTCTTTAAAAAGGATCTCCCTAACGGATCCTATGAATATGAATTATGCTGAAGGCTATACAGAAACTCCAACTTTTAATTTAACTGGAAACCAGACTGTAGCAAACAACGTGATGCGACGACCCATCGACCTCAACATGACGAGAACGAAGTCTGTGGAAGACATGAACAGTTCTGCACAAAATGAGACAACTCCGACGTCTATGCTGATTACGAAAATACTTGATGGGATGAAGAACGGGAGTGAAGTCGTGAATAAAAGTGATTCGGCTCCCGTGACCCTGCCGATGTGTGAGAGTATGAGTGATTTAGGTAAGAACATTGGTCTATTAGTGTATTTGATTCATTTCCCAGATCTGTTCAGTAACTCGTCAACAATGAACAGAAGAGCCGAATGCTTTTATTTTTTTTTTTATATGTCGTCGCAAGCGATATCAAGACGACAAAATAATCAAAATACTACTTCCGGTTGATTTCATAATACTGGTCAAACCGGAACTTAATTCTCATTGGTTGATCGGTTAGTACAGTGAACGCCGTGAGGTGGCGCTATAACTTCGCGCCATTTTCTACACGTGGACAGAGCCGATTGGAGAGCGGCCGGCATTCGACTTGCGGAGCGCACGCCGGACGGTTGAGAGCATACCATCGGAACTGTCATGTTCACCGTACAAACCTTTGTTTCTTACTGCTCATAAAGTGATTGTAAATTACCGAATAAACGTGACTGTGATTTGCGCTTCAAACTACGTTTTACTGATTGCCCGAGTACCCACCTTCCTCATGGAACCTGTACCAAGAAACTATGATGATGGCCCTATTATCGCTACGCCCACGCTCGCGCCGACATATATATTTCTAAATGAATTCCTGACTAAACACTTCATTCACTTCGCTACGTGACATAATCAGGTGAGAGGGCCATTATCCGCCACGCGGGCCAGTGCAGGTTGGTGGATATCGCATGTCTTCGAATGTTTGGTTCTAGGACATACCGGTTTCCTCACGATGCTGTCCTTCACTGTTTTGAGAGCAGTGGTGATGAAATAATTTACACAAAGTAAGGTGCCTGCTTGCTTGGGTTTGAACCCATGATCTACAACTCTTAAGTCGCGGCATTTACCACTGGGCCACTAATGCTCGCTACGTCAAAACTCTTTATTTTTTTGTATTTTTACTTGGGGAAATCCCCGTCACCTTCCGTCTATACATACTATATGTAGGACGCACGGCTTGTTATACTTATTATTATTTTATTGTTACTGTTTGTTACAAAAGTAGTTTTTTTTTTTCAGTTTGTTTTGATTGTTATTGTTTAGTTGTCATCTGCCGGTGTCGCGGGCGCATCTGGATTAATGTATGTGCTGTCTTTGGTCCCTGGCCCTGACATCAAGCGCTTGAGTACGAGGCTTTTGGCTACATTCTATATTTTATGTCTTTTTTATTTTTTACTAGCGACCCGCCCCGGCTTCGCACGGGTGCAATGGAGAAACTGATAATTTTAGAGCCACTATTTCTCGTAAGAAGTATAGGATGAAAAATGGTTATTGTGGGTTATCCCTAAGAGATAGACATATACCATTGCGGACTTTTTTGTAGACCTTTTTAAGGTGTACAATACTGTAGTACATTATTTTGATCTATCTCGACGGGTTCAGCCAGCGTTTACAATGTAAGCGCAAAAAAAAGGTGTTTATTTACGACATCACATTAGAAACCTCTAAAATTATCAGTGTTTCTCTACTATATTATGCATGTATTATAGATATAAACCTTCCTATTGAATCACTCTATCTATTAAAAAAAACCGCATCAAAATCCATTGTGTAGTTCTATAGATCTAAGCATATATAGGGACAGACAGACAGGGAAGTGACTTTGTTTTATACTATGTAGTGATTATTATTTTGTTTTTTATTTGTAGCGTGCGTTTTGTTTGTGCAGAATAAACGTTTTTTCTTTCTTTCTTTCTTTATATAACCCTCCCCGGTTATGTCCAACACCATAGTTCTTCCTACTTCTTACTTAATGCGTCACTAATAACTCCCCAGGTCCCGTACCAGCCAACACTACCGACATGGAACTAGATGACGTGGAGAAGAAGTTCCCCGAGGTGCAGTGGGGGGGTCGCTATACCCCGCCCAACTGCACTGCCAAACATAAAGTTGCTATTATTGTGCCATACAGGTATGACCAACATTTTTTTTTTTTTTTTCACCTTGTATTGGAAGGCACAGCGTGGTAAACCCACAAGGTGAGGGAGTGTGGCAATCCGCAGGACGCGATCACAGGACTAGTCGTTGTGGCGATGCTTGGGGGGGGGGGGGGTGGCCCAGCCTGAATCATGATGATGATGAATGATTTTTGGGTATATCTACATAGAGTGCGGGATGACCAAAAACGATGGATGGAAAGTGATGTGGCTAGAAAGAGAGTGACTTTTAAGATGCAGATTAATAAAGTAAATATTTAATTTAATTCCAGAGACCGCCAACAGCATTTAGCAATTTTCTTAAACCACATGCATCCCTTCTTGATGAAGCAACAAATTGAATACGGGATATACATTGTTGAGCAAAAAGGTAAAGTATTTTCTTTCTTTTTCATTTTTTTCTAAAACATCCTGGGTATCAATATTAAGAGCATCAGCTATATCTCTGAGATGGCAACGCACTTGCGATGCCTCTGATATTCACGTTATTTCCACTTAAACGAATATCAACTTTATCCTAGTGTAAATTGATTTCAGAATTACTAGTTCGATTGAAAAAGTAATGAAAATGTTTGAAGTGGTAGCGCAAACTGAACTCTATGCTTGGGATTGAAAGTTGTTTCGCCAAAAGCACCTTTTTTTACATGTTTATAACTTAAATTGCGAACGTAGTATACAATCCCATAGGTCGCCTGCTTCTTTGCCAACCAAAAACGTTTCTAAAGTATTTATTTTTAAATATATATTTATTTATTAATATATACTTTATTTTACTTCAGAAAATACGTAGCAAAAAATATGATTATTACTACAAAATATACAATGGGCGGCTTTATCGCTTTCTGCGAACTAACTATCCAACTAATACTATCTTCTCTTCTTATTTTATGTATACCTAAAACATATACCTAAGTAGTGTACATATTTAGTAACATATACCTAAAGGCCATGGCTGTCCCCAGGTACGAAACAGTTCAATCGCGCGAAGCTGATGAACGTGGGTTTCATGGAGAGTCAGAAATTGGAGCCAGGGGGGTTCCAGTGCTTCATCTTCCACGACATCGACCTGCTGCCGCTGGATACAAGGAACTTGTACTCCTGCACACGGCAGCCTAGGCACATGTCTGCTTCTATAGATAGGTTTAAATTCAAGTAAGTTTGCATTGAGATACTTTGCAGGAGTTAAAATAATTGGATTACAGAATACACAAGTTACCCTGTGTAATCTATGTGGGCGGCCTACCTAACAGTAGTACGGAAAAGAATTCATAGCTGCACTTAATTTTTCAGCCGTCTTTTAAAACGATTGGTTAGGCAAAAACACGCAAAAACATAATTTGACGTAATACTACTACGTGCACAAAACTAGTGCGAGATCTTCACTATTTTATAACACGCTTTTTTTAGTTTCACTTGTATGTTTGTTTTTTTGTATGTAACTGACTCGTTTGGGCTCGATTTTGCCCCACTTTAAGCGATCAGATTTACTTTAAAGGCTGTAGACTTATCAACGACCGACGACAATGCAATATTGTGATAAAATAAGTTGAAAAAAAAATTGCTTAAAAAAACACGCTTTAATAGCAAATAGAACTAATAAATCAGAAAATAACTTTTAATTTAAAATTTTAAAATAAAAATAAAGTTATGAAAATTTAATTGTAAAAAAGCGTGAGGTGCTCGATATTGATTGTTGTAAATATATAATCAGTAGTTATTTGTAAACGTAGAGTTAGTATCGAAATATGATAAAAAGCACCCCACGCCTTTTTACAATAAAATTAATTTTCTTTTCATAACTTTATTCATATTTTTGAATTTTTGAAAATTATTGAAAAATATTGACTTAGTATACTTTTTATGACAGTTGAATAAAATATAAATTAAAAGTTATTATCTGATTTTTAGTTCGATCTGCTATTAAAGCGAGTTTTTTTAGTTTTTTTTAACTATATTTTTATTTCGCAACTATGCCTATGGTATGAAAAAATATGTGGGTCCAATTCTCCTGGGCTTTGATGCAAATAAGCGTCTAAATAGCTGCATAGCAGCCTTGAGAAGCTGGTCACTGTTCGCAATACCGAAGAAAAGCGAGCACGAGGCCAGTCGCCAACAAAATGGTCTGACCAAGTAAAAGAAGCTACGTCCTCGAGCAAATTTCACCAGGTAGTGATGGCAACTTTGGACCGAGCCCATGGAAGAAGATTGTCGGCTTTAAGGAGTCCAGAGGCCACGATCCTCAGTAATGAGGGACTGATTGAAGAACAAAAGAGAAGTGTTTTTAAATATCAATGTGTTAACCATACCCGGCTTGTTCCAGGTTACCATACAGCGCTATATTTGGCGGAGTGTCTGCTATGACCCTAGAACAGATCCAAACGGTCAACGGATTCTCCAACAAGTACTGGGGCTGGGGCGGAGAAGATGACGATATGTACTATAGGTAAGCATTTATTTTTATACTAGCTGGGGTACCCGGCTTCGCTCAGGATCATTCCACAACATACCAGGATGTTCTGGCATTTTGTGGATTACTCTCGAATACTCTCGAATGTTCCCGAACATTTCAGAATGTTCTGGAATGCTCTCGAATACCCACGAATGTTCTAGAAATTTCTAGAGGGCGAAAATTCCAGCCCTTATATCTTCAAAAGCATGCTCTTCAGGTAAAAACGGGAATCTTCTTCATTGACAGAGGATAGAGGGATACCACACCATATAACTCCCTTGATCGTACCGGGACTCATTTCTAATGTTTAGCGGCACGCACATTGTACACTTTCTTTTATATATTGATTACTGACGGCTGTCTCAATGATGTTCCAATATACGGGGAGTTGTTGTCAAAAGTGGTAAAGCTATTATTTGGTCGACGAAACATCCACATTGACGGCACGGTTGGCGCAGTGGTTAAGCTATTGAATGCTGCGCTGGGTGTCGCGGGTTCGATTCCCGCACGGAACAAATATTTGTATGACCTACAAGTAGTTGTTCCGGGTCTGGCTGTTTGTGTATGTGAGTTGTTTGTAAACGCATTCACAATACAGGAGAAATTCCTAGTGTGGGGCAACGTTTTTTTTTTTTAAAAAAAAGAATAGAAAAAAACATTTCACCGGTAATTTAATAGCAGGCGAGCTGATTGCCATCAACCGGACACAAATCCAGAATCAGGGTGAAAAATAATAATAATAATATTCCACAACTTTGACACAACGCCATCTAGTCCCAAACTAAGCAGAGGTTGTGCTATGAGTACTAGACAACTGATAAACATACATCTAAATACATACATATTATAGATAAATTACACCCAGACAGAGAACAAATGATCGTGCTCATCACAAAAACATTTGTTCTGGGTGGGAATCGAACCCACGACCTTGAGTAAGTAGTCAGGGCCACTGACCACTAGACCAACATGCCTGACAAAAAAAAAAAAATTAAACCAACGAGGCAGTAACTGCCTTAGCATTGAGTCAGCAGAATTTATTAATTACTCTAATGACCTGTTACAGATTACTGAAAAAGAACTATCACATAGCAAGGTACAAGATGTCTATCGCGCGCTACGCCAGTCTAGAGCATAAGAGGTCAACGCCTAACCCAAAGAGGTAAGACATTGCTGATTTTTAAGTCATTAATACGGCAGATTGAGTTTTAATCAGGGAATGCAATCTCGTTCTCGCGAGATCTCGGCCTTTTTTAGCGAGATTGATCTCGGACGAAAAAAGGGCGAGATCTCGCGTCATCAGCTTGCATTTGTTTTGTTTACTAATACTTGTTGCGAGCTAACTAATTTTATTATTTGTTTCCTAATTTATTCAAATATTGTGATTATTTGCAAAAAAAACACACAAAACTGCCAATCTCGCGAGATTTCGAAATCGGCTAGATCTCGCAGTATTGTTATTCATTAACTCGCGGGATCTCGCGTGAGCCCCAATCTCGCAAGATTGGCATTCATTGAGTTAAACTCCCGAGATTTCGTCCGAGATCAATCTCGCTAAAAAGGCCGAGATCTCGCGAAAAAGAGATTGCATTCCCTAGTTTTAATCATTGATTCCTAAAGTGGTCCAGGTGGGCCCCCAGGGGTCCACGGGAGACTCGACGGGGGTCTACGTTAGATCTAATCTTCATATTTTTTGTCGAGCTTTGGGAATATGGTAGAAATCTAGCTGCAGGGGGTCCACCGAAACCAGCAAAATTTTTAAAGTAGTCTATGAGAAAAAAAAGTTTGGGAACCTCTGATTTAAACTTAGTAAAAAAACGTATAAACTTTATTCATACACAAAGTTTTTACAAACACATTTTGTTTCTGTTGGTTTCCCTACTTTTTTTAAACCTAAATTTCAGCGTAACAGTTTTAAGAATCAAATACCACATTGCATTACGTCCTAGAATCAAAATTCGAAGATATGTGACATCTACCAACCCGCACTGCCGTGCGATTCTGTAACCGTGAAAACTTGCGTGGAGTGAGTCGTCAATAGTGTCAATCCCTAGCATCAGCAAGACTCAAAGCTCACTCTAAGCTCACTTCACCTTAGTTATCACGTTGAGATTTTACCAGAATCGACCGGCTGGTCCCGCGTAGTTGATTACGGCCCGCTCCCTCTCACTGAGAGAAGACCTATCTCCCAGCAGTGGGAATATCACAGGCTGATTATTTATTTATTAAAACTTTATGCACAAGTAAAAAAAATACTGTACAAAGGCGGACTTATTTATACAAAAGCATGTGGGCCACAAAACATAATGTTGACTGCGTATCACGACATAAATCTAACACCAAAACAAATTCTGATTTTGAATTCACTTTTTTCCAGGTACCAGCTGCTATCGCAAAAAGGAAAAACATTTGGCAGGGACGGTCTGTCTACCCTCAGATACGAAATAGTGCAAGTGATGCAATACCATTTGTATACGCATATCCTAGCTAATATAGACGAGCGTAGCTGATGGACATATTTCGCCAAGCTCTTGTTTGGCGATGACAGGTAACACCAGTTAAGTGCAGAGACACTTCAAAAAAAAAAAATACGATCGTTACCCAGTGTTGTTGATCTCTTTCGCATTACCGAGTGACAGTTCACTAGTGTTGCCAGTGTAAAATACTAACGAATGTGTATGTTTGAAATGTGTTTCAAAACTACTGGGTGATTTTTTGTGCGCTACGGTTTTTATTCAATGTGTGTGGAAGCGAAGGATGTCATTTAAGTCTTCTCATTAGTCAATTGTAATAGTGCGATAATTATTATGATGTTATTTAAATATAAAACTATTATAGTATAGGTGGTGTCAAAATTGTCTAATCATTCCATGATTATCGATGTCATAACTTGACTTGTACTTTGATCCCATTTTTAATGTATGGCAACACTAGGGATTTGTCAGCACTACAATATAGGTACAGACGCCAACACATCAAGCTACCCGAAACTCAAATTTTCCCAATCAATCTTGAACCTTATGCCTTAGCGATAATGTTGAAAATCTATTAAAGAAATTTGACGGATTGTAGTAGCTTGATGTGCTGAGGTGTTTACATAATATTAAATAGACTTTTTATCTACCTGTTAAATATTTCATAAATGTCTGTATTAGTTTATATACGCAAATTAGCGTCTAAGCTTCAAATGATTTGAGATATATATCATGTATTTTTAAATAAAGCATACAGTTTGTTCTTGATATATCTGTTATGTACATAACGGATATATAAATTTATAATATATATATATTTAATATATATAATGTGTATTATAATTTATATGATGATTTCTATATTAATGTATCGCTCCTAGATTTTTTATGATCAAGGTTCTCAAGAACTTACGTCTCTTATTTTTATGTTTTTAACTTGTTTAATGATCATCGCCGACTATAATATCCATGTAAACTTAAGATCAATTTGATCGTTTTTCTGTAATATTTAAACGTAAGTGTATAAAATGCAAATTATCGGAAACTGTAGATAAATGTACAGACGGCCATTTTATTGTAATATTTAAAGTACAGAATGACAATATAGTACATAAAATCCAAACTTAGTGTTATTGTTGCGCTGTGAGCGTTCATTATTAAAGTACAGTTAATACTGATTATTATTAAAGTAATAATAGTAGTATAATAATTATCGTCAGCATGCGTTAGAAATACATGTAGATCGGTTACTAAATGAAAATAAAAACGAATTGAGATTTTATAAGAGGAAATCGCGGCCTAAGCATCAAACATTTTAAATAATGTCGTAAATGTGTGTAAAGTTTTTGACGTGATAGCGTCTTATAAATCGATAAACGCCGGCTGCACGCACGAAAAAGCATGACGCTTTATCACGTTCCGCCTGAGCCGAGCGTGCAAGCGAGAGCGCGGAACAAGCGATAGAGAGGCACGATCGGCCTAAGCGTTCGGCTTGTGACGCATGTATCTCTCTTCCACTATGACGTTATCACGTAAAGTTATCGTCTGTAAACCGACTTTACAGACAACCAATTTTTTAAAATCATGTTCTTCTGAATTTTTAATTTCAATATCTACTTTCCCAGTTCGATAGTAACATTTTAATTAATATTTTTACATTTATTTAACATACTCATTATAATTTAAGGTCACAAAACTAACATTTTTATTACGTACAGACCGCTGATAAATAATATTTATGAGAATCTCCAAAACTGTTTTCTATGAAATATCAATTAAATACTTACTAGGCACTCAAGTGCTCAACAATATTCCATATGGTGTATAAATGTTTTATTATAACTAATAATTATGTACTTACTTACTACATAAATACAATTGTAAATAGCTTTTGTAGCTAGATAGGTAGACAACTTATACATAGAAATAAATGTCCTTGTTGTTCAATATTTTGTTTAACTATCTCTAATGTACGTAAGATAGTTTATGTATCTCTAAAATACTATTGAAGTATATCCTTCACAATATAATTTGTATAAAGTATTTTTTGTGAATGCTTCTTCAGAATATTAATTATTATATGCTTAACAAAATGCCTAAGTGCTAAATGATTATGGTCATTCGCCAATTACATCCAAATGCGGCCGTACTGACCACTGAGAATCGAACACAAAAAAAAAATGATGCCAAAAACAACGAATCAATATTATTCATTCTCGTTTCCATAGACTCCTTGAATAGTTATATTTAAAACTATGATAAGGCCCAGACAATATCAATTCGATGCAAAATAATGTGAAATTTTCTAATTTCGGAATATGTTGCAAGTAGAGATGGGGTTAAACCCAGTAATGGGGTTTAAGCCCAGTAATCGGGCTTAAACACAGTAATCGGGTTTTTAACTCGGCTTTTTGTCCATCTCTAGTAGCAAAGGTGTAACGTATAGTGTGTCAGGTCCCTCCTCTGTGTAAGCATTTCTATTTCTTCGTAATTTTACTTTTTGAATTTAGTTTTAAGGGATACATTGTGATACATCTGTTTATGAGCGAAAGATATAACCATTGCTCTGATACAGTAAGTTGCTCAAAGTCAAAACTTAATAAATGTTGAATAATTTATAAATGTATATGATCATCTTTTATTTTCTTATGTTGTTACTCGATTTTGTGATAGTGGCAAGTTAAATGGCCATTTTAATTTTAACTGAGCAATGGAGTATCTTCCGTTAGGCCTAACGACAACCGAATACTTGAAACAATATGTTTATCCTACATTTAAGTCTATATTTTGATTTTTCTATTTTTGTTTATTAATTTTTAACTGAAACGCTTTATTATTTACATATTTTCCAATTTAACTCTAAACATTCTCTTGAAAAAACATTTTTTATCCAAATTAGTTCTACTTAAGTATAAAGAAGATTATTTTCATAATTACATAATTTACTTATTTTACTCTACCTGTCATAGATTTTCTTTAGTAATTCAATTAGCAAATTGGAAGTCGATACTTGTGCTATTTCGTACGATAAGAAGTAGAATTTGTATGCCTAATTTTACTGAATGTATGCGCGAGATATACCAAGGCCTATTTGCATCACAATAATAAAATGTTAAGCTATTAATGTATACTATTACTATTTGCTTTAATTTCAGTACTCGCGTATACAGAGTGGTACGGACATCGACGGCAACCTACTATATAGGGTGACTGGTAATTAGTGACCGATACTTAAACACATGATTCTACTCATGACAACAAACAACTTTTACTATGAGACCAAACCAGAAATCGCGAAAAAAAAATCAGCTGTTCCCTACATTTTGACGATTCGTACGATTTCGGATTTGGTCCGATAGTAAAAGTTGTTTGTTGTCATGAGTAGAATCATGTGTTTAAGTATCGGTCACTAATTACCAGTCACCCTATATATTATTTATTCTAGACCGCCCAGAAAATAAATCTTTCGTCGGATATTAAAAAAAAAACTGCTGTTTCATAAAAAAAAAAATGCAATACCTACGCGGGCAAAATGTGTGGAAACATTTTTTTTTTATAACCGACCAATAATTTCAATGCAGGGGGTTCAGAATCATGCACTGCTGGTCGATTCTGTAAAAATCTCACCGTGAAAACTTGTGTGGAGTGAGCTGTCAATGTCATCCCACTGATGCTAGGGATTGACCAAGCAAACATTTACAGTCATAATCGAGATTTTAATCATGTTTTTTTATGCTAATTCTATTGATCATTGTATAAAATTTTAGAGCTAGTATTTTAGTTGTCAAAACCACGTTTAATCTCACGTAGTTTGTGTGGCGTGATCACTTCACCCGATTCACGAAACGTCGGGGTGAAGTGATCACGCCGACTCGTCAGGACTAGTCTAGGAAAAAAAAAAGAAAAAAAAAACAAACAACATTGAAATTCTGACTGAGTTTTGCTATTTTTTTAAACCCCACAAAATAGTAATGTTTCGACAGCTAAACTATTAGCGTTGAAATTATATAAAATTATCAATAAAATTAGCATAAAAATATTATTAAAATCTCGATTATGATTGTAAATGTATGTATGCTTGGTCAATCCCTAGTATCAGGTGGGATGACACTGACAGCTCACTCCACTCTCACTTCACCTAAGTTTTCACGATGGTGATTTTATTCTGAGATGGTTACAGAATCGCACTGCTGAATCCATGGTAACAGGCTGCATGTCGATGTCCCTGTCACCCAGCTTAAGATAATTTCTTATAAGCATCATAGTTTTCTAGTGTAAAATCCGCTTAGACGTCAAAGGTCGTTATAATACCTGTCTACATTAGATAACTATAGCTTAGACCATGAGTTACTTAAAGAAAAGTGATATATATTAGTTTTTCTTTTGTCAAAATTGTTTTAAATAAAATATGGTTTGTTTTATATAAGCTGGGTTGTTTGATTTCAATAACTCTTTCCACACCTGAGCAAATAGGTATATCTGGGTTGTCGTGTGAGTTGGTCGATAACGCCGCATAACAGGTAGATAATACGCAATACAAAATAAAAGACAGTCGTGGCTTGTAGTCAATGTATTAACCATCACAAAATATGGAAGATGACTGTCACACGAAAAAAAACTAGGAGCACACTACTCACACTTGACCACATGAAAAAAGAGTTCGCGAATGACGGTAAGGTTTAAAAAAGTTGCACAAAAACGCGGGAAAATGTACACTTATCACTGTAAATTTTTAAAATGGACGCAGAACGTCCTGGGAGCGTACGGCTGGAATTTTAAACACAAAGATAGGTCGATTGCTTAGCTGGAGCGAGGCTCGGAGGCCGGCGGCCAGTTGTCGTGGCAAGCCCATCAGGCGAGGGCTTTCGCGCCATGACGTGCGCCGCAAATACCAAGATGGAGCGGGTGGGCACGCTAATGTCACGTCCAACCAACTTCTTTCAGCTTCAACCTTGGTCCTAAAAAGTTAAGTAAATGCTGTAGGGTAGTTCCAATATCTTTTTCTTGTCGAAATACAATTTGGGAACGAGATACTTGCGCAAAAAGATGTGGATACCTATTAGTGAATGTGATCTATCGAGGTAAGTATGGCGACGAAAAAGATAAAAAGACGAGAGGCCATCTGATTAATATTTGTAACATGTATAAAAATAATTGCTTCTGGCCATGGCTTCACCAGCGTGGAGGTCAGGAATTAATTATTGCACGGGAACATGCTACCGGAACAAAAAGTATGTCCTTACCCAGTATGCCATCTATCTCCTATAGGCATGAAAAGGTAACATACAGACAGAGTTACTATCGAATTTATAATATTAGTATGGATACAGTAAGTAGGTGTATCTAACACATTATACCATGTTCATACAATGATTATGTCGACGGGTTCCGGGCTAATAATTGTATTAAGCGACACTCTGAGCGATATAGACTTTTATACATATTTGGAATCAGCGAATTTTTCTGCGTCATTTGAGCCGGGTTTGGTGACGATCGGAGCACTTTTTTGTCGCTTAATACAACCGCATTTTTGGGCCCATTTTGGACTGCGATGTATGAAGCGACACAAAATATTGACAAAGGGTATGGCCAATCTCGGCTTAACGTGGACAAGCTGTTCAGTAAAAAGTATTTCATCAAATAAATATAATTAATTCTAAAATAAATATTTTTGCAAACCTCGTCGCAGGAAAGTCTTCTGTAAAAAAACTTGTATTAAAAGTATTCACGGTGATTGCACGCAGAAAGCAACGCCATTTTTTGGTTACAGGCTCTCGGTGACTTAGGTTCTGGGTTACCACGTAAAAAAGTTATGACATTTCAGATTTTATTCGATAAAAAATCGATTCCTAGTATTTGAGTAAAAAATGTGGATCTTTCTTGAGCACCTTTACTACATAAGTGATTTGGGCCATTTTTTATTCTTATTTATCTGGGATTAGATGAAAACAATCAAAATATTTATATTTCTCTATGTAAATCAATTTACATCTGATTATGGACTCGATTATCAAATCCTTACATCGATATTTATTAAACATATATTATTTTTTATTACTTGGCAGCACCAACTGCATCGTCTGTCAACAACGAGGTCAACGAAAAAAAACTATTCGCTTTGGTGTTGTGAATGTTGTCTTCATGTCTTGTTTTTTGTTCGAGCGTTTGTTTTTGTTATAATGAACTCCGATACCGCACCTTAACCCGGCCTTACTTTTGGACACCGAATCTGTTTCTAACGTCGCCTCTGGCATTATTTTGGACATTGAACCTGCTGTAAACGACAACCTTGGCACGAACTCGGACACTCCTGCGCATCGTCTTGTTTCCTCGCATGGGAATGAGGATTATGAGGAAGAACTGCGATGTGTTAATTGTGGCATCTATATTACGCATCGAAGATGACGTACTCTGGAGCTCGTTGAAATACAATCAACTATTCAACAATGGACTGCTCCTCAAATCGTAAGTCTATTTTCAAAACTCAAACAGGTCTAATACAAATAGGTTTTCACAAACTCTATTACTATTTCAGTAAGTACTTATATAAAAAAATAGCCCAGACTAGAAAGACCGACATTGATTGACTTGAGAAGCATCAGAAACAAACTCAGTTGTGTTGTTTAATATAATTTCTGTTTCTGAATGTTTTTGAGATAGTATTATGTCTACTGTAACAAACTGCATTTATAAATATTTGTATTATTTACAGGTTACAGCCCATAGCTTGGTCTGTCATTCATGCTGGATGTTGGCATTTAATTACTCATCGGACAAAGAAAATGAACAAAGCACAAGTAGTGGTCATCGTCGACAACCATTTGTCAACTGTCATTGTTCTGTATTACGTACCAGATCCCATGTTATGCATGCAAATACAGAAAGAGAAATGCACATAAGAAATGTGATTAGCGAGTGGATAGCACCACAGCAGGTGAGCACAGATTAACTTTTATGTGTAATGGACAGGTTATATTATTTAGGGCTTGTGGCTAAGTAATAACAGCTGCACGGGTTGATCGATCAGGTTTAGCTGCGCTTGCCGCGGTTAGTGCGTAAATGGGTGACCGCCTATACATACCAAGACCCCTCCATGTCTTGGAAAGCATGTTAAGCCA
This sequence comes from Eremobia ochroleuca, assembly GCA_949629135.1. Classification (NCBI taxonomy): domain Eukaryota; kingdom Metazoa; phylum Arthropoda; class Insecta; order Lepidoptera; family Noctuidae; genus Eremobia; species Eremobia ochroleuca. The sequence goes on along the minus strand of OX451402.1, from coordinate 14,976,640 downwards.
TTGGTCATGGCTGTAATTTGTGTAACTTTCACAGTCATTACGGGTCATTAGAAACCTGAAAGTCTGACAACCAGCCTCACCAAGGGGTACTGTATTACCCAGTAACTGGGTTGTGGAGGTCTAATACATAGTCAATCCGTGTAAAATACTGGTATTCAGCTGCATCCAGTTGAGACTGGAAGCTGACCCCAGCATAGTTGGAAAAGGCTAAGCTGATGATGGATAGGATATATTATTTGAAATTAACTTAATTATGTGTATAGAAAGAAGTAATTTATATATTGAAATGCCACTAACTTAGAATTATTTTGTTTAGGTTCATGGATCCGTGTTGGCAGTGAGCTGACAGAGTTCCCGTTCTTGCTCTAGTAGCTGTTAAAGTACCAGCAGCAGCAGCATCAACAGAAACCATTAACATACCGGATTATTCATGAGCACCAGATACACAAAGCCATTGTTTTTCAGATTCAGATTAAAACCATTATGTGAAATAATAGCTGCTTGTTTTATTTGGACCCATTTTTGCAAACAAGAACCAACCCACAGCCAACCTGCTGTGGGTTGGTTCTTGTTTGCAAAAATGGGTCCATTTTATCCACTAATATTCCCCTAAAATGTAACCATTGCACAAATGACTGACAGGCCTGTTGGTCTAGTGGTCAGTGGCCCTGACTGCTATGCGCAAGGTCGTGGGTTCGATTCCTACTCAGGACAAATGTTTGTGTGATGAGCACGATCATTTGTTCTTTGTCTGGTTGTAATTTATCTATGATATGTATGTATTTAGAGAGGGGCCCGTGGCTAAATAAGACCAGCCGCACAGGTCGATCGATCAGGTTAAGCTACGCTTGCCGCGGTTGGTCTGTGGATGGGTGACCATCTTTACATACCGAGACCCCTCCGTGCCTCGGAAAGCACGTTAAGCCGTTGGTCCCGGCTGTCATTCGTAGATATTTGACCGTCGTTACGGGTACTCAGAAGCCCGAAAGTCTGACAACCAGTCTTACCTAGGGGTATCGTATTACCCAGTAACTGGGTTGTGGAGGTCAGATACGCAGTCTCCATGTAAAATACTGGTATTGAGCTGCATCCGGTTAGACTGGAAGCCGACCCCAACATAGTTGGGAAAAGGCTAGGCAGATGATGATGCATGTATTTAGAAAAATATATGTATGTTTACCAGTTGTCTAGTACTCATAGCACAAGCTCTGCTTAGTTTGGGACTAGATGGCGTTGTGTGAAAGTTGTGGAATATTATTATTATTATTATTAAATATATAGCGAGATTAATTTATAATAGAACAGAAACACTCATTTTTACTATTTTTATTATTAATTTGTAAAATACATACTGTTATTAGATGTTGATTGTGATCTTGTCGCTGAGAACAGCGACAAGATCACAATATTGCACATGCTAAATATGGTACATTTTTCAAACTTCCTGCAACTTTATTATAATATTTCGTTTCTACTAGGAATGAAATATTAAAAACGCAACTTATTTATTATAATACTTACTGTCCACGTCAAGCCAGAGCACCCTAACAAACTGAGCCATTCCCTTTAGGAACTGTGTACTTAAGCTCACTACCAAATACCAGGCAGTCGTTTAAACTTTTTTTCCTGGAGCAACAATTTACAGGCAACGTACGTTAAAGCATTTAGCCTGCCTTTATAAATATATAGAAATGTCGCTTCATACAATTAGCCTCTTTGTTAAATTCTAAGCCAGTGTCGCTTAATACAATTAGCTTTACCTTGTAAATATACAAGAATGTCGTTTAATACATTTAGCCTCTTTGTCAAATTCATATCCAGTGTCGATCCATACATTTAGCTCTGTACATGAAATGTTAGATGTTATCATTTCAACCATTTAGCTTGCAGTAGATAATGATATGTCGGTCGCATGAACTATTTAGGATTTCAACAGTGAACATTTAAAGATTATGGTTAAACCTATTTTTTTTATTCAATATTTGATTTGCAGTGTCGTTTCAGTTATAACAAAAGTAAAGTTCTAGTACTTTAAACAGTTTATCTTAAACGGAATAAGAATAGTATACACATTAATACAATCAAAATTTTATATGGATTGACTATTATGACGTTGGTTAAAACAATGATTTTGGCGCCATCGCGATAAACCGCGCAAGCTTAAACTTTTTTTTAACGAGAGATGTTTTTGATTTTGATTACTGAGAAAGTTAGAAAAAAATATAGAAGAAAATAAGTAAAGAAATGAAAACCAAAGAAACGCTTGTAAATATTTTAATTTTTTATGTGATCATTTTTAAAAGAAATTATTTTATAGATAAACCTTTTTTTGTAATTGAATAACTTCTGATTCCTATACAATTGTGATAAAAACTTTAGTTGTTACCTTGGTAAGCTAAGAAGTTACTGCTGTTCCTAGGTGATTGTCATTTTAAATAAAAAACTTATCTTTAAATAATTTATAATGTGTGTTTTATTTCTCATTTCATAATTATTAACAAGATAGGTAGGTACACCCTATGTATGTACCTTTTAATTTATCAATGTTTTAACCACCAATTTCTGCAAACTTCATTATTCAAGTATGATTACAAACAATTTATTTAAAAAAAATCAGTCGCATAAACTAATTAGCCATACATTAATAAGTCTAAGACATGGTATTTAAATCAATTAGCTTAGGTTTGAAATATGACCAACTCTTTGATTAAAGCACTTAGCTTGGAGCCATTATTTGCATGCCTAGGCGGTTAAGTCATTTAGCTTGGAACAAGAAATAATAAACCTAGGCGGTTAAGTCATTTAGCTTGGAACAAGAAATAATAAACCTGGGCGGTTAAGTCATTTAGCTTGGAACAAGAAAAAATAAATCTGGGCGGTTTAGTCATTTAGCCTGGAATAAGAAACAATAATCATAGGCGGTTAAGTCATTTAGCCTGGAACAAAAAAAAGTAAAATATGGGTCATTTTGTATTAAGCGACATTTATCTTCGTTAAAAATAGGAATATTAGAAAAAAAAAATCATCTGATTATGGGGAATATGTTATAAAAACAGTAATATCTTTCTTTTTAAAAAAATAATGCGATTTGCTAAAGTTATTTTTTTTTTTCTAAAAATCGAAACTTTAAACTGCTCTGGTGTAAAGTTTCAAAAATGTCGGTTAATACAAATAGCCCGGAACCCGTCGATGTCATAAAATCATGTAGCTTTCCTTATACGCGGTATCCGAAAAGTCGTGGATTACCTTTTACCTGCTGATGGGCCACATTGAGATCTACCAATAAAAAAAAATGACCTACCAATATTTTTTTTTTTGCACCAGGGTCGATCAAAAATAAGGAAAATTTTTGAAGTGAAAACTTCTTTAGCGGCGTTGTACACTTTTTTTGTAACGGGTAAAAAATGTAAAACTCGCGTCAGGACACGTGACCCTGATCGAAAATTCGTAAGACGGATGGTGAGTAGACAGCCGGCGGCGCGGCGTAGGCGAGGAAGTATCCCCCTCTCTTTCTACGGCGCGGCGAAAATGTATGCCTGCGCCTGTTGTTTAGTTTAGGTGGGGCAGGGTGCTTGCGCGAATGTTCGTGTGTGTTTATGTTACAGAAACAAACTTAACTTAAATGAATGAATTAATTAGAATTGTAGTTAGAATGTATTGATAGACTTGAAGGTACATCTCTCGACAATAAATCTGCAATTTGGGAACTACAGATAACTGGTGGAACATATGGCACACCTCCGGTGGACGTGAAAAAATTAAAAAATTAATAAAATAATGGTTCTGGTAATAATGATGGTGAAAAAGTCGTCGAAATTATGGATGGAAGTTGATTTTTCTGAGAGATAAACTTTTTAATGTAATATAAATTGTCATGTTTGTGCAAGATAGCGCAATAAATAAATATTGTATTCTACGACATAAATGATAGTACTTTTATACTGATAATTAAAGCAATTCGTGCAAAATGATTCCCTAACCATTCCAAAATATAAAAAATGCACAACGTTAATATTTAAGTTTTCACTTCTGCCGGCACTCCCGGAGTGCAACCCGTCGTTTTTTTTTTTTGGTGAAAATTTTAAGTTTGAACCTAAATTTTAGGTATTTAAAAGATGATATCTGTAAGTTTCTTGTATTCAGTCGATAGTAGGATGATTCAAGATGAAAATAAAAAAAACCTGTACTCGAAAAAGTTTTCATTCGTAGAAATGGCATGGGAAAAACTGATCAAAGGTAGAGAGATTTTATAAAATTTCATTAAACATCAAAAAACTCGGAAACTATAAGACTTTTATTATGTTCATTTTTTTTTTATTGGTAGATCCCAATGTGGCCCATCAGCAGGTAAAAGCTAATCCATGACTTTCCGGACACCCAGTATACCTTGGAACGAGTTTGGAACACCTTGGATTGACCATAGTGACTTCCCAGAAAGTACTGCCTATGCACAGCCGAGTCAAACTTTATGGCGGCTCGGAACATGAGGCGAGTCGCTGCGCAGTAACAAATTCACGTGTCAGCGGGGGCGAGGGGGTGAGGTATTGCGCAGCGATTAGCGCACTGCAGAGCCGCCGTAAAGTCAACGACCATATGGTCATTGCGAGGTGTAGTCCGGTCGTTAATTAAAACTTCACCCCTGCCTACCTACCGGTACCAACAGTTTATATAATAACGACTCACTTCTCTATTCCCCTCTCCTTTTCTTTTTCTTTGCTCCGCTTTGGTTTCCGAGTCGGCGTTGTCGCTCTGAACCTATAGTATTTCGGCATCTTTCAATATAAATTTTGCAAAAATGTTACGCGAACAACATTCACGATGATCCCAAAATGACATTACAAATTCTGACATAATAAATAGCTTTTGCTTTTTATGAAGTTTTTGAACATTGGCCAGGATGCATTCAAAGGGAAACGCCCATTTTTGGCCATGTTTTGCCCAGCAATGTGATAAATGCAAAAAAAATGCCCATTTAGTAACTAAAATATTGCTATTACTTATTTGTCATGAAATCTCCGGAATTAAAAGCTGATTTAATCAAGAAACTCAATCGTTTATTGCCTTATTTAACACTTCCGGTCGTTGGTCCTGTCAAAGTAGGGATGACAACTTTTACGGAAAAAAATCGAGACACTAAAACGGGTTACGTACCAAAAATCGATTTTTGGAAAATCAACTTTTATTACGTATTGTTTCGCTTTTGTTATTTTCTTTAGAGGCAAAAAATGTTTATCCATATTCGGCCTTATAAATAGATAAGATCTATTTAACCGATTCCGTGTTTCCAGTTTTTGTTTTTATGTCGATTTTCCGATAAATCGATCTTATAACCTCACTCCTACGTCAATAATAATCGTAATTGACAACAGATTGACATTGACATTTCACATTTTGTTTGGTGTTGTTTTCTTGCGATTTGTGATTTTCATTTCTACTAAGTTTTTCTATTTGATATTCCGACGACTTTGATTACGATGTGGTTACAACTTGTATAATTGTTAAGAATGACGAAACAGGATTAGAAGCAATACGACAATATTCTTGCAATTGTATATCTGGTCGGAGGACAGTAGGATGTTGTGTGACAATTGTGTGTTTCTGGGGCTGGGCAAGGTTTCAATCAAATATAAATCCCCCGGCCTAATTCCTAGATGACGTGCTTGTCATTTATTTAAATGAGAACGAATAAAACTCAGAAACCTGTAAGTATGTCTTTTTTAACTTTGAATTTTTATATGTGATTTATAAAAGTCCAACCGAGTTCTATGTAAAAAATAGTGTTTGTTTCTTTATCTATGTTGTGAACCCTAACGCCTATAATTTGTTCCTTTCGTGGGCGTCACTTGGCCAAAACCTCTTTATCAAATGGGCACTTCCCTTTCTGGATAATTATGGGATAATTGCGCTAAATGCGCAAAACCTCAGACACCCCAAGGCAACTGATTTTTAATTCAATTGACCTATTTCAGAAAGAAAATAAGTCATTAAAAAAAATGTAAAGGTTTTATGTGCTGTTTTAGTTTTACTGGCCATTCTGATTGTTTCTTGCGTCTGCGACGAAGCTTTACCGAAGGAGGAGCCATCACCGGGCCGCTGCGCCGCGCTGACGTTGGCTTGCTTGATCTATTAATAAATAGACACGGCAACGTTTTTAATGAAGATTTTTTGAAAAATGTGACCTATATTAAAAAGTGGTTTAATTAATTCTGCTCGTTATTCTGATCAAACTATTTTCAGGTTTTGCGCATTTAAAGTTACACGTTGTAGGTATAGCAGTGGCCCGGCCCCCCACGCAACCCTGCTTGACACAATTTTTATCAAAGTAGTATACATGCGTAAACTGTAACCATGAATTCAGTACATGATAGTAGGAGATACCTTAACGTAGAAACTGACAGACAGTTATCAAAAAAAAAAATCTGCTATTCTATTTCATAGAAAAGACCCCACGATACCTACAAGGTCAAAATATATTAAAAAGAATTTTTGTTTTTTTAAATTTCGGTAATTTAAAAAACAAAAATTCTGCTTAATGAATGTCTGAAATTTCTTAGAAGATGCAAAAGTTAAAAAAGTACAGTAATGTTTGAACAGTTGGCTATTGATTGCAGAGGCACAATAGAGCCAAAGTACTGGTCAGCAATGATAACATGCGATGATAAAAACTCGTCATGCGCAAATGGCAGCCGAAGAATCAACTACTTATAGCGAATTAGATTTAACCACATACTCTGCTTATTATATGATGTCTAAAAACCCTGAAAGCACTGCTGTGAGGGAAATGGAGAACTGCCCCGAATTACCTGCTGGCTTTGGTAAGAAATCCACAAGATAAAAAAAGCAATGAACCCACGGCGTCCTTGGACATAATACATAGATACAAAAAGCTGCCTGATTCATTTGTTTATGGGTTATCAGAAAAGTGTGATAACCCCTCGCCTGATAGGCATGTTTATTAATTTCGGTAACAATAGAAAAGGTAATTATGTCTCATTAATAACAGTTGAGCTCGTAAGCGCCCAGAGTGGAGTAGATTTCTCATGGTGAGTAGTTGTTGAACAGATATTTTTTTTTGCAATATCGCTCTTTGTGCTCTTTTCAAGGAATGCATCGAATTATCAATCATCCTGTGGATATGCAATGTACGGTGGCAAATCTTACGAGTTAAATGCCCTGGGTTCGAACTCGGCGGGTGCTTTACTTTGTATAAATAATTTCATCGCCACTGCTCTCAAAACGGTGAAAAAAAAACATTGTGAAGAAACCGGCACGTCCCAGAACCAAAAATTCGAAGACATGTGAGATCTACCAACCCGTACTTCTTCTCGAAGAGAGGAGGCCTGTGACCCAGTTGTGGAAACATGATAGACTGGTTGTTATCATTATTTTTCTTTTTGTCTATTGGCACCTTCTTTTTACATAATTATATTAATGTAATTTGTTATCATTTAATTGTGCTTTCATGTGTTGTGCTGTCTTTTGTTTGCACTGAATAAATGTTTTATGTTTCTATTATGAAATCAGTCGTTAGATTCCAGTAACCCTTTCCACAGAGTTAAAGTGATCGGGAGTGTCGACTTTACAAAATTCTGGGCAAAAATGTAAACAACTTTAGCGGACGCAATCGGCGTAGATCTATCGTGACTCTTTTTAAGAACGAGACAAAAATAGTTTTGCACTCTGTGCGCAAGTTTCGTCCTGCCAGTTCGTTGAAACCCGGATGAGGAATGGCTGCGTTTTTTAATACTTTGAGGGACACTAAACGCTCCTCGCCGTAATAACATACAAAACTACACCACAACTGAAACAATATGATATGACATGAATAAATAATTTTGCCAATTATTTACGCCTTTTATTTGTGTGCTTCAATCTTCACAAGTGTTTTCTTGCCCATTCAAGCTTATGTCGAACAGACTCTAGTCGTGTCCTTCCATTATTAATTGGTAAGAAAGGGCAAGTCAGGGGCAGTCTACTCTAGTCCAAAACAAAGGCTGGGATGATGAGGTACCTCTTGGAGTCTTGGCAAATCTATTATCGTACTTACTGCGCTGCGGATATACCAAGTGTTCGCAACAGCTTGGCTAAGTAGACACTGCCACTGCCTGCGGTTTGAAAACGGAAGTGGAAACTTGACTTGGGTCGGTAGACTTGCATGCTAAAAAGCCTTGTATGCAACATGTATCATAATTAAGTTACTACTAATGACGCCGGTCGGTGGTAAGATTGACCATTTTGGGCTGACAACATTATTTTTGACATTGACAGTTGACATGAGTCAGCGGGGGAGGAGGTGGTCATGTTTCTCACTCTGTTACACGACTAGAATCTGTATTTTTCTTTTATATTGGCTTATTTTGTCACCGTAACGCTCACGTACATCTGTCCTGTTGTCCTGTTTTTATACAAAAACAATAACGTGTAACAGAGTGTGATATTGCTTCAGCTGTCAGCAAATGATTATTGTTAAAAAAATACTGTATCGAACTTACTCCTTGTATAAGGAAAACGCTGAAAATTGTTAATTTCAGTGATTATATCGATAACATGGTCAGTGCATGAACTATAAATACGATAACAATGGCTTTTTTGGAGGTAATTAAAAGGAAATTGATTCTAAAACTAACATAACAAATGGTTGTCTGGTTGCTCTGTATCTTTTTGTTTGAATAATTGCAAAAAATCCTGTTAAAATAGTACCTACCTTGTTGAATTCATTTACTTTATAAAATGAACCTTGTATAGCATACCAGCAAGCCATAATGAGTGAAAATATGAAACCTCTAATCGCTATATTTACTTCACCAAATGTACTTGACTTACAGTGGCGAAAGTTTTCATTTTTCGACCTCCACAAGAACGTCGACAACGGGAAAGTGGCTGAATGTTTGCAAGTAAGTTCTATTAGTTTAATCTTATATATAAATAGTTGTATCAATTTAATGACACAGCTGTGTAAGTATATGAATTATTTCCTTTCTTGTTGTTTTTGTTACTGTAAACCTGCATCATCTCACTGTTGCGCAAAGTCCTCTCCCCATGAATTCTAGCTCTTTCGATCCAGGGCTAAAGTGGACCACTGGTCGTTTATTTTCTCCAGCTCAACCAGTCATCTACGGGATCAGTTGTTTTTGTATCACATACATTTTAAATGTAAAGCTTATTGTTATAAATCTTTTATTAGTTTTACTGAAAAGGCTTAGCTCACTAGAGCAAAAGGCACACTGAATTTTATCATCTGTTATATAAGGTAATTTATATATTTCTATATTTTTACTCAAACATAAAACAGCCATCTGCCAATTTTATTAACTACAGATATAATTAGACAAAAAATTACACACTCATCTCTCAGACATTCTCTTATGCGTAGAGAATACAATCCCGGGATCTTGGCAATCCCAAAAATCCCGAGATTGGCCAAGTAGTCTCGGGATTTTCGGGCTCAGAAAACAGGTTGGATTCATCATATAGGATTGTATTCTCTATTTGAGAGACATGCTGACATTATTGTCATACTATTACTCATGCTCCCAACTTAGACTACATAGTTACTCTTATCAGCATAGCTCTTATGACTTTCTGTTATCCAACATTTGTGAACTTTCAGGATACACAAGTGACTGCTACAACTAGCGGCAATGGTCATGTTGTGCTGTGTGACTATACAGGCTGGGCCCACCTCATCTCCCGCTCCTGGGAGGTCACCTCTTTCAAGGCTTATGAGCTGACAGTGTCACTCGCTCAGCAGCTGCCGCATGACCCTTACCTTGTGACTATTGGTGTAAGTATATTTATGTTTTGGATTCGTCTTTAGAAACTTGACCTGTTGTTTGACTGGCAATGCCAGGTTTTTAACATGTTCAACTCCATGGTGCATTTCAATGTCTGACATGGCTTTGAACATGTTAATTAATCAACTAATTATTGTTAATGTTTTTTTGATAATTAGCATATTTTTATAAATAATAGGTGTACAAAGATTCCTGACAAAGCCCAGAATCACTTACACTCCGTTTCATTGTGATCATTTTCTTGTACTGTACCATACGTGGGAACCTTCTGGTTACAGAGATATTTAAGGTCAAAGTTACATTGCATGATGTGATTTTTAACACCAAAATAAGTCAATAATAATTTTTGCTAAGATAGAACATGCATGATACAACTATGTGATGGATCCTTTTACACTCTGCATGCATGCAGATTTATACACTCCAAACTCATTCCAGGACGATGAAGCAGGCACAAACCCTCTGATCAAGGTGTGGGACTGGTCCCGCAGCGACCGGCATGGCAACCCGACGTGCGCAAGAGTGTCACGGGCCGTGCCCTCGCACATGAGACCCACACCGGCTACCGCGCTGGCCGTGCACGAGAATAAGGTACTTTTTTTTAATTTAGAAAAGTCGATGTTTGTTAGCTGACTTCTGAACATCAAGTTCTGGGTTCCATATGAATGCTGAATGCCATATATCAGCTAGCCACGCCACGATATGTCGTCGTGTGTACTATACAACACCTGTGCAGATCTGTTTTGAAAGTACAATAATGATGTTCTGTTTCCAGAGTCTCCTGGCCGTTGGTTTCTTGGATGGCTCAGTATCGTTGTTTCGCGGCGTCATTGCACGACAACGCAGCGGGAAAATGAGGACTTTGCCGGTACCAGGGACCAGTCCAATTACTGGACTCGCTTTCAAGTAAGTCATGCATGTCTTCGTCTTATCATACATCTTTACTAACCGTCATCCCCATTCTGTTTTCCCTTTCACGTAAGTAGTCATAGAAAAATACAATAATTTCATCAACTGTTGTGTGTGTTGATTGTGAATCTACTGAACTGATTAAGTTGCAGTCGTAGTAAAAAATAAAAACTTTTTTTACAAAAAAAGAAGAGAACAGACTTCAAGCAAAACAACACTACAAAGTGAAAAATAACTTTAATTTCGGCAGTCGGTGGCAAAAACCGAAAATACAAAACCAAAAACACCGACTTCCGAAATTAGTGTTTTTTTTTTTTTTGTAGGCTTCTTTGTGTTGTAGCCTGTTTGTTTTCGATCGACCGTAATCTATCAAATTAGTAGGATTTGAACGAAACATTAAACACTTTATTTGTCATGAATCTTTACTTACTGTAAATCTAATAAATTGTGTTCATTTGACAGAGGTGCAGACAAGTTATTCGTGGTATCCCGCGCATGCGTGATGGTGATCTGGCTGAGCTCGGAGCGCTGCGTGACGCTGGACGCGATGGGAGCCGCGCCCGCGTGCAGCGTGCTGGCAGACAACCATCGCCTCACTGTGGCCAGCAACGACGTAAGTGTTCTTTTTTTTTTTAATGGCATCCTGCAGTGCAACCTATGAGGTTGTCGACTGCTTAACCGGGCTCGCCTGTGGATGCCTCAATAAATTAAGGCCTCCAGCCAGGGCTTGAAAACTTAAAAATTAAGCGACTACACGCTAAGGGCACCCCCTGTGGGGTACGGACCTCGGCTTAGGGCGTCGCTGGCACGAAATACAGTGGCCTCCAAAAGTTAGTTGACATTTTTCCAGTTCAGCTTTAAGATTTAAAATTAAAAAAAAAAATCAAGTACTCCTAAAGGGATTATTTTTTTATGATAAGTCAAAAGTTGAAATAGTCAATAATATCGTTGTAGCAGTTCAGACGTTTGGATTGCTAGATCATTGATCATTTGGATAATGTGGTGTGTCAAAGCTGAAGTGGAAAAATGTCAACTAACTTTTGGAGGCCACTGTAAATAAATGAATGATTAATCAAATTAGGCAGAGAATCAGTACTTTTTGAAGGTCAAAAGTGACAGAACAGATGACAGTGACCCGAGCGTCATCTATGTATTCCATGATTCTTTTATCTCATTTCATTTTTCCCCCAACAACACTCTAATACCACGTTACCTTCACAGGCTCTCTACTGCTACACGACCGAAGGCCGGGGTCCGTGTTACGCTCTCGAAGGCGAGAAGGTCCGTCTTGACTGGTTCCGTAGCTACCTGGTCATTACCACCAACGAGACACCCAACAAATCGGCTGCCTCAACCAGCACTGCGCCTGCGCCGAAATCACACCACCTCACCATTCTAGACATACAAAACAAATTCATAGTTTTCTCAAAGACTTTTGAGGAAATCGATGCAGTTTTGACAGAATGGGGGTCTTTTTACATACTCACGAAGAACAAAGAAATGATCTATTTGGAGGAAAAGGATTTGCAGTCGAAGTTGACGCTCCTTTTTAAGAAAAATTTGTATGATGTCGCTATTAGGATTGCTAGCAGTCAGCATTATGACGAGGCCGGGCTGACGGAGATTTATAAACAGTACGGTGATCATTTGTATAGTAAGGTATGTTTCTTTCAATTCTATGGTTTTCTAGGTACTCAAAGATTCCGTACCCAAATCGTGCTGACTAAGGCCTTTTGTACAAGGCACGGTTTCTTTACAGTACGGCGTATAAACAACGTGTCCGTCAACAAGCTTCCATAGTGATCCATACAACGCTGACGACCGTGCCTACACAAGGCGAATAAACCGTAGGTTTTCACGGCAAGAAAAACGTGTGTTAACAAAGGCCTTATCCTTCGTTGTCGGTCTGTCAAGGGCTGTATACAAAAACCATAAGTCTAAAGTGAAAACCCAAGAATGGTGGTCGTATTTAAGTTTTTTTTTTGTTTCAATATTTTTTGTGGTACAGAACCCTTGGTGCGGAAGTCCGACTTGAACATGGCATGAATAATAATAATTATAATTATTGAAATACATGACAAAATAATCATAATTATTATGTATTTTACATTTTATCTATCTATGAATACTGTTGACCATATCAATTAAAAGTATCGGCAAGATAGTTCAGATTTCATCCTGAAGCACTTAACAGCTTATCCTATTTTTCAGGGCGACTTAAAAGGTGCTATCGACCAATATGTCAAAACTATTGGCTGGTTAGAAACTTCATATGTAATACGGAAGTATCTGGAATCTCGTCACTTGGAATCCTTAGTACAATACTTAGAAGAACTCCATAAGAAGAAGGGCTGTGCAACTGAGGACCATACTACGTTACTGCTGACATGTTATATGAAGATAGACCAACATGATCAACAAGGGAAGCTGAAGGAGTTCATCAATTCAAAGGATAAAATCATTGATTTTGATGTTAATGTCGCTATTAAGGTATGTTTTGGCTTACTATACTTGAATTCATAATCTAAGATAATTTACATCCCATTTAGTGTTATGAAAATTTTGGTTGCAATGGTATTAGAACCTTGTCGTGAATGACATTGAGTTTGTTGTTCCAAAACTTTTTCGCTTCTGATTCTGATCAGAAAAAAAAGCCGTTAGGTGATATTTTTTCAAAGGACTTTGAAGATCCGTGGCATGTTTTTTGAGCACGTGACTCAATCATCAACTTTGAACCTTAATATCTCGAAAACGTGACACTTTACGGAGTTTTTGGGGTTTTCTGTTTGCTATCGATTTAAATATAGGTCTCATGCGTAGCCGCCGTTCTTAAAATGGCACGACAGTATGCCAGCCTGCATATAAAAATCTTCAAACCCCTTTACATTTGGTTCCATAATATTGAAAGTATCAATGTAGCCACACGACAGACACATTGGGTACATAATTGCTACACTTTGAGACATATATGGAACACAAAATGTGGACAGTCGAATGAATTCTTGCGGACAAATACATCATTTTGAGTTTACTACACTAATTAAGTAGTCCAAAAAAAATTAAAAAAAAAAAAACAACCAACTTCCAAAAAAACACTACAAAGTGAAAAATAACTTTAATTTCGGAAGTCGGCGTCTTTGACTTGACAACGGATTCGTATTATTGAAGCTAACTCAGAAACTATCAATTTTATTAATTTAGCTTGGGTAGTTCGTTCTTAGATTGTCCCCTGAGGCATACATTATCCATTAAAAAGAGAAGAATTTTGCAAAACTGTCTATACAGCGTGTAACGGAAAGGGGGTATCAACCCTGAAGGAGGTGAATGTGCTCATGAAACTCAACAACTTTCCCCAAAGAACATAGGTCGAAATATGAAAAAAAAATTAATCCCTCCCATAGTAAATCAATCAGCTGGTAGTCAGTTTTGTAAGGGAGGGCCAAATTTTTTTTTCATATTTCGACCTATGTTCTTTGGGGAAAGTTGTTGAGTTTCATGAGCACATTCACCTCCTTCAGGGTTGATACCCCCCTTCCGTAACACGCTGTATATGACGAAGTCATGCCCAAACATACAAAAAAAAAAAACATCTAAATTGAGAACCTCCTCCATTTTTGAAGTCGGTTAAAAAGCAGGAATAAGCATCAACTCTATAGCTACAATAAAAGCATACACGCCATTTTGATCAACCCCTATCTCTAACACTGCACTGACTGGACAGGTCCGCTCAATCTGTGTGGTTCTTTACTCAAAAGACCATTTCAGACACCAATCTACATGGTCTTCACATTATCTGACCAAGATTATGTCTGGACTTTAAAAGAGACTGTGACCTCTGAGTTTGTTTCGGCCTTTCTTCTCAGAGTAGTCAGATAGGAAACGCCGACCTCATCTAGTTTAAAAAAATATGATTGACATGTAAAAGTGTTTGTACAAACCTACTTACAGTAAATAAATCATTTATCATTTATTTATCTAATTCTTACAGGTGATGCGCCAAGTAAGCGTAGACGATGCGTTATCGCTAGCGGCGAACCACAAGCGTCACGACTGGTACCTGGAGATGATGCTGGACGATAAGAAGGACTACCGCAAGGCTCTGGACTATATCGTAGAGCTGGAATTCGATGACGCCGACCAGTACATGAGGAAGTACGGCCATCGGCTCATACAGCATGAGCCAGAGGAGAGCACCAAGTTTTTGAAGTGTGAGTTTTTCAATAGGATGATTTAATTTTTTTTTTTGGCTTGTGTTTAAACTCCTACCAGAAAAGTACCTATTTTACTACCAAAAAATTCGAAATCACTGCCAGGATGGATAAATGCTCACCAAATTGTGTTAATTAATTTATTTTATTATTTATGCACACACAGTAAAAAAACATATGAAAAAAAAATAAAGTAAAGTAGTGTAGAAATGAACCTATTTTCTTTTTTATTCTATGCTATAAGGATTTATAAACGCCTTTAAAGTTAATTTCAGACCAAATATTTTATATTATAGCTAAATAGATGTTACCAATATTTTATTTCACGACTTTCTATTTCAGGGAGACAAGATTTGGTGAGCATTTCATACATTTTGGTAGGCAAAAATAATATAAATACAACACGTACAATTATTCTGATGAGTGTATAATTATTTTGGATTTCATTTTTTTATTTTAACCCGTCATGCGCCAATTTGCTGACATAATAGAAATGTTATTGTTATCTGAACACATGGTGTACATTCGACGTGTGAGAGGTTAAACTCAAAAAATATTTGTTAGCAAATTGTGTGCTGCTGGGAAGTTTGTTGCGCCACTTCTCCCCAGCGAAAGCACTAGGAAGTGTAACTTCAGTATAACTTCTATTGTGTCTCGTTCAGTGTCCTTCAATGTGTTAGACTTAAGGTACTCTGTAATTCCCGCACACTCATTTCATAACACACAAAATTACTCAGATTGTGATTGATAATCACAATCTGAGTAATTTTGACGGATATTGCTTTATATGTTTGAAAAATTTGTCTCCTGAACAAGGTAAAAACGCATTGATTTGACTGTTCGTGTGTTACGCATTGATCCTGCTGATATGCTACAGTTTCATAAACTACTGTTAAAAGACAGGCAGCAGATTGCTATGAATTTTTGTAGGGATTTTGTCTCCTAGGAACTGCAGCGAGCTAAGATTGCATATTTTAACTAGACTTTATTAGAGAATATGTCTCTTATTTGAGGAAAGTTTTGAGTATGAATGTGACTGACTATAAGAGTAAAGGAAGACCAAAGAAGCGATTAATGGACTGCGTGAAAGAAGATATGGCTAGAAAGATATAACTACTGAGATGACGACTAAAGAAAAAGACATGTTGCCCCCACTCTAAGTTCTTTAACTTAGAGTGGGGGCAACATGTCTTATTTATATAAAAAAAAAAAATTTTTTGATTTTTTTTCTTTATTTTTTTATTGTGGAACACAGAAAATGTTAAAAAGAATAATCTCTAAAATCACACATTTCTCCTTCTCACAGTACTATGCACAGACTACAAACCCCGCAGCAAGCCGTTGGTCGATGAGGTTTCCCTTTCCGGCGGCGTCAGGGAGCCAATCAGCGCCCTCCCTGACGACTACATACCCATGTTTCTGAGCAACTCCGAGCGGCTCATAGAGTTCCTTGAGCACATGACGCAGACACAGAAGGATTGTTCCAAACTTGTGTTCGATGCGCTGATAGAACACTATATACATGTATGGTAAGTGGAGATCTGGCATATTAAACATATAAATAACTAGCATCCGCCCGCAACTTCGTTTACGTAGAATTCGGAATTCCCGCCGTTTAAATCCTATTACCCTTTTTCGCGTAGGAATGAAGCATTTTCCCGCGGTAAAAAGTAGCCTATGTTCATCAGGGATAATGTCGGCTTCTAATGGTAAAACAATTTTTCAAATCGGTCCAGTAGTTTCGGAGCCTATTCAATACAAACAAACAATCAAATCTTTCCTTTTTATAATATTAGTGTAGATGTAGATAATAATCCCCTCACCGATTCCGGTCACTGTGGCCAATCTCAACGAAGATTAGCCATGTTCGCAGGAGATATTATAGTGCATAAGTGTGTTCGCAAACACAGGTGCACTCTCTGTTCCTTTACATCATTCCTTTCATAGTCCGATGGGACGGCAATCCGACACGACCGGGCAGAGATCAGACACAGGGCCAACGCCTTTACGTGCTATCCGAGGCACAAGGCATACACCACCAACTTCCAAACTCCGTTACTGAGAAATTCCTAATAGAAAAACCCAACCTAGGAACCGAACCGAGTACCCCATGCACAGCAGTCGCGCTTGCAACCACGAGACCAACGGGGCAGTCAAAATTTAAACTTAATCTAGTACTTGAAGGGGCAGGAATGTATAGTTTAATGGAATCGGGGGCGAGTTTATTTATCATAAATAAAAAAAAAATACTGGGAACAAATCTGAACTACGGAATGCCATTGAGAATTTCCTGACTGATTTCCAGACCGATTTCCACGAACTGGACACAATTAAGTATCCGGATTTTTTGAATGGGAAAACCCAATAGTACCTGGTCTATCCCGGAAATCGAACCCAGGATCCCATACTTTAGGTATAGGGCTCAGTACCGTTCCTGGCGACTACATACACATGTTCCTGTGCAACTCCGAGTGGCTCATAGAGTTCCTTGAGCACATGACGCACATACAGAAGGACTGCTCCAAGGTTGTGTTTGATGCGCTGATAGAACATTATAATATACATGTTTGGTAAGTGGAGATATGGCATTTTAGACTTAAACTAGTCCTTGAAGGGGTAAACAGAAGAGCATAGTACACACATTACGCTATATGATGTTACAAGTTAAATATAATCAGTCCCGTGTCTAGTATTTTTATGTAAAGAATCTATGTACAAAATTACAAAATTGTATCATGAAAATTCACAAAGTTATAAGCTTGTTATGTTACCTGGATGTCCGTACAAAAATATGCTCACACCACGCGGCGCCCCCGCGCCGCCCTCGCCTCCAGCGCGCTGTGCGCCCGCACCTGGTGCCGCTATGACCGGCCGTGGCCTGTGTTGTGCGCATGTGATTGCGGATATGTACTTAGTGTCGCTCGGTGTCCAACTTATAACCTTTTTTAAATATTTTTGCGACAAAATATCACATGGTGTAAAAATTATTGGAATCGATTCAGTTACTTCTTCGGAATAAACTATATTCAAGTTTGCAATATACTAAAAATAATGTTGTATATTATAGTATGTATGTGTATTGTAGGTGTATAACCTATTTGTTTATGTATCTATTTTATTTAATAATAATTTAATAGTTTTTTATTATGGTTCCTCTTAACCAGTGCACCTGCCATATAATCTCTTCACCACCCTTGGTTGACTGGTAGAGAATGCCTTTTTTGTGTGCGAAAAGTTGAAATGAATAAATAACTAGTCATCAAAGGAATAAACAAATGTGTAAAAAAGAGAGGGGCCCGTGGCTAAATAATAACAGCCGCACAGGTCGACCGATCAGGTTAAGCTACGCTTGCCGCGGTTGGTCTGTGGATAGGTGACCATTTTTACATACCGAGACCCCTCCGTGCCTCGGAAAGCACGTTAAGCCGTTGGTCCCGGCTGTCATTCGTAGATCTTTGACAGTCGTTACGGGTAGTCAGAAGCCCGAAAAATCTGACAACCAGTCTCACCTAGGGGTATCGCATTACCCAGTAACTGGGTTGTGGAGGTCAGATAGGCAGTCGCTCCATGTAAAATACTGGTATTCAGCTGCATCCGGTTACACTGGAAGCCGACCCCAACATAGTTGGGAATAGCCTTTTCCCAACTATGTTGGGGTGATAGCAGATGATGGAAAACCAATAGTACACTGGGGGGCGAGCGTATTGCCATTAACAGGGCACAAATTCAGCTGTCTGAGGTGGTATTACTATAGATTATTTCCAGAATTAGACTGACTATTTATTTTTGGATGAATTGGGCTATGTGATTGTATAGACGCCAGCACATCAAGCTACTACAATCTGTCAACATTCTTTAATAGATTTTCAACTTTATTGCTAAATAATAAGGTTCAAAGTTGATTGGGAAAATTTGAAAGTTTCGGGTAGCTTGATGTGCAGGCGTCTGTACAATATAATGTTAGCTCAACCCTTCAAAATGGTTGAGCTAAATGGTGCTGATCCATACGTCATGTTCGTGAACGGGCGCCGCCAGTAGGGACTGGTCATCTCTTAGCCGCCACGGCTTATTTTTAATTTTAATTAAGTATTTTCATTTCTGAATTGTTATTTTTTTGTTTTTGTTTTTATCTTTTTTAGTACGGACGCTTTTAACGTGCACGTCTTTCTACATCGTTCTCACATGTATAATTTCAACTTGAATGATGTAACCAAAATTTTGTAACAATTTTTATGATTTAAAAGAGTGTCCGTGGAGTTTCTTGCCCGTTCTTCTCCACAGGTACCTACGCTTTGGAATGGGCAACTAGCTTCATCTTTCTGACTGACCGACCCCTTGACAATTCAAAAGTGCCTGTAATTGGTTTACTTGAAATAAATGCTTTGAGTTTGAGTTTGATAATAACGACTAATGGCCAAGAAGAAATTATGCGCAACAAGTTAAGTAGAAAAACCTTTATCTTTCCTCAGGGCAAAATCTCCAGAAAGCGAGAAGAAAGAATACGAAGAGAAAGTCCTACGTTTACTAAAGAATCCTGACGCTAATTATGATAAGGATCAAACTCTGATCATCTGTCAGATGCTGGGCTTCCAAACGGGCGTACTGTATCTGTACGAGGAAAACAAACTGTGAGTATATTTCTTGCCATTTCGTTTTAGAAAAGGCGGGCAGACTGAAAAATAGATGTTTTTTTATTTGTTTTTTTTTTTGTCTTTTTTTTTGTCTTTTTTTTTTAATACTCATTCAAATGTGTCTATTTGTAGGTATCAAGCTCGTTTCTGCAAGTTACTAAAAATCTGTTTTTTTTTTATTAAATTTTTTGTAATTCCTATGGATACTTTTTAGTAGAAAGATATACATCTTTTGCCCGAAATTCAAAAACTATTACTATTTTCAAATGATGAAACTGTCAAGTCATATTCCTTTATAATCCTGCAACAGTTTTGAGGTCAAATCAGTAAAATTGTCATTACAAAATAATGTTATTATGGAGAGAAGACGTCATGTCAGAAGTGGAGTGGCGTTTTATGTGTTTTTCTGACGAACCTCGCTTTGGTATGGGGCCAGTTACTAGACGTACAGGATATTAGAGGACCCCTGGACGCCAATAACGTTTAAAGACATGCCAGGAAGTCTATGCAAACAGTGTAGCAGAAGAACCGAACTGACTTGGATCAGAGACAATCTCAATACACAGATTTACTCTGAAACGATTGTATCAGATGTTGTCGTTCCTTTACGGACCCAAGTGGGTGCTTCATTTCTGCTTATGCATAATAATTCACGTCCACACACTGCCAGAGTCGTTGCAAACAGCCATGCCGCAGCTAATATCAACGTCCTACCATGGCCTGCTCAATCGTCAGACTTGAATCCCATTGAGCACGCTGGGATATGCTTCAAAGAAGAGCTCTGACAAATATGGATGCCATAAACAGAAAATCTTTTTCGCCTGCTACGACGGACATGGGCGTATGCCACCGCAACGTGATTTGGATGAACTCATATTGAGTATACCGAATCGCTGCTATTGTGTTATACACGTTAATGGCGGAAATACAGACTAGTAATTGTTTATATTACGCAATAAACACCTCTAAATACGGTTCTTTTTATCTTTTTATCGCATTTTAATGTCAGGACAAACTATGGTGAAAAATCCAGCATAAGCAATAAATGGCGAAAAGTCTTTATTATTGCAGTGGCAGAGGTGATCTACACATACCGAAACATTTAATTTCATCAATATAAATGATAATAAATACAGACATTTTTATTTAAATTCAAATAATACATTTTTTTTTAATACCTTGATCCTTAGACACTGTTGATGTGTGTAGATCATCCCATCGTCTTTAATATTAGGTCTTTACCTATGAAATTGCCGTTCTGCAGTACTGGCCATTTCAAATCAAAATAATTTTTGTTTGGCTAAGAATTCTAATTTCAAATTAATTTTATTTTAAAAACATGGAATTTTGTTTCCAAAAGTAGTCATTTGTTTATTGATTAGTGTTACATTTTCATCGCATTTCAATCTTTTTCGTCATCATGGATACGTTAAAAATTCGAGTAATTATGGAATATGAGTACCGTCGTGGCAGCAACGCGGCACAAGCGGCACGCAACATCAACGACGTTTACGGAGCTAACACTACAAACCAACGAACCACCTGTTATTGGTTTGCTCGCTTCCGTTCTGGAAATTTCGACCTGAAAAATGAACCTCGCGGTCGTCCGAAGACTTTGGTCGACAGTGACGAATTAAAGGCGATTGTGGAAGCTGATGATACACAATCTACGGCTGAATTAGCAGCAGCTTTCGACGTTAGCGTCAAAACAATATTGGTCCATTTGCGTCAAATTGGCAAGGTAAAAAAGCTTGACAAATGGGTGCCCCACGAACTCAATGATCGCCAGCGCGAAGTACGCGTCGAGACGTGCCTTGCACTGCTCAACAGACACACAAATGAAGGAATTTTGAACCGCATTGTTACCTGCGATGAAAAATGGATTCTGTTTGATAACCGCAAGCGCTCAGCAATTTGGTTGGATCCTGGTTTAGCAGCTAAACAATGCCCTAAACGAAAACTTACCCCTAGAAAAGTGATGGTCATTGTTTGGTGGTCTAGCGCCGGTGTGATTCATCATAGCTTCTTATCAAACGGGGTGAGCATTACTGCAGATGTGAACACAATGATGGAGAAGCTGGCACATCTCCAACCAGCATTGGTCAATCGTTCGTCTCCGCTGCTCCTGCACGATAACGCGCGACCTCATACTGCACAGCAGACGGTCTCCAAGTTGCAAGAACTGGGGTTGGAAGCTCTCCGTCATCCGCCCTACTCACCAGACCTTGCGCCTACAGACTACTACTTTTTCCAGAATTTGGATAATTTCTTGGCGGGAAAAAAATTTAATACCCGAGAGGCAGTACAAAATGCCTTTGAAGAATTTGTTGCCTCCCGTCCAGCTGATTTCTTTAAGAAGGGCATCAATAAACTGCCACTGCGTTGGCAAAGATGCATTGATTGCATGGGTGATTACTTCGATTAATACAAATAAAAAATACATGAAAAAAATTCGTTTAAATTTTTTCATACAAAACGGCAATTTCATAGGTAAATACCTATTATTATAATTCCGACTTACGCTACGTGGCGTAATTTATGCTGTTATAAATATCGAAAATAGCCTCTCCTTTCAAAATCATGCTTGTAAAAAAAATCATATTCATTTTGAGTTGCTCAATACGTAGTTCGCGAAAATCGTTTGGCGATTCGCTTTTAGTTATTCGAAAACGAAACACGTAATATATACACATTAGCGAGTGCAAATGATCGCCTGATGGGTCTCATCTATGAGTACTGTGCTCGATATTCTCTATTTGCCTTTAAAACTTACCCAAGCAAGAATAACACAGTAACTTACCCCCCAGTTGGCGCTCGCAAGTAGCAGTCCACCTGCGCAGCGGTGACGCGGAGGCCGCACTAGCTGTGTGCAGGCGCCGCGGCCAGCAGTGCCCGCGCGTGTGGCTGGACGTCCTGTGGGCGCCGCCCCCGCCGCACTGCCTGCCCGAGCTGCTCAGCGTCATCGGTCAGTACACGCAGTAGTAGCAAGTAGCAGTGCGCCTGCGCAGACGTCGGGCCAGCAGTGCCCGCGCGTGTGGCTGGACGTCCTGTGGGCGCCGCCCCCGCCGCACTGCCTGCCCGAGCTGCTCAGCGTCATCGGTCAGTACACGCAGTAGTAGCAAGTAGCAGTGCGCCTGCGCAGACGTCGGGCCAGCAGTGCCCGCGCGTGTGGCTGGACGTCCTGTGGGCGCCGCCCCCGCCGCACTGCCTGCCCGAGCTGCTCAACGTCATCGGTCAGTACACGCAGTAGTAGCAAGTAGCAGTGCGCCTGCGCAGACGTCGGGCCAGCAGTGCCCGCGCGTGTGGCTGGACGTCCTGTGGGCGCCGCCCCCGCCGCACTGCCTGCCCGAGCTGCTCAACGTCATCGGTCAGTACACGCAGTAGTAGCAAGTAGCAGTGCGCCTGCGCAGACGTCGGGCCAGCAGTGCCCGCGCGTGTGGCTGGACGTCCTGTGGGCGCCGCCCCCGCCGCACTGCCTGCCCGAGCTGCTCAACGTCATCGGTCAGTACACGCAGTAGTAGCAAGTAGCAGTGCGCCTGCGCAGACGTCGGGCCAGCAGTGCCCGCGCGTGTGGCTGGACGTCCTGTGGGCGCCGCCCCCGCCGCACTGCCTGCCCGAGCTGCTCAACGTCATCGGTCAGTACACGCAGTAGTAGCAAGTAGCAGTGCGCCTGCGCAGACGTCGGGCCAGCAGTGCCCGCGCGTGTGGCTGGACGTCCTGTGGGCGCCGCCCCCGCCGCACTGCCTGCCCGAGCTGCTCAACGTCATCGGTCAGTACACGCAGTAGTAGCAAGTAGCAGTGCGCCTGCGCAGACGTCGGGCCAGCAGTGCCCGCGCGTGTGGCTGGACGTCCTGTGGGCGCCGCCCCCGCCGCACTGCCTGCCCGAGCTGCTCAACGTCATCGGTCAGTACACGCAGTAGTAGCAAGTAGCAGTGCGCCTGCGCAGACGTCGGGCCAACAGTGCCCGCGCGTGTACTGTGACAGTACTACTATTACAAGTTATGCGCCTCGGCAATCTTCGTGTTTCTGAGTTAGTACGAATAAGCTGCCGTACTGCGCGAAAGACACTTAAAAAAAAGAACATTGTTAAGAGCACTTTTAAAATGAAGTAATTTCAAAATAATTTCCATATTAATGTAATAAATCTTGTCCACAGCTAATGAAAAGTTACTCTCACCTATTCTTGTCATCGACTGTCTCGCTAGCACACCTTCATACACATTAGGAGACGTGAGAAAGTAAGTATACGTTAAATACCTTTATTTTGTATATATTTCTTGTTTTACAAGAAGGAATCTAATAGCATTATTCACAGTGGAGATTTTATTACTAAAATCCAGATCGACATCCAGGCGGGCCGCGCTGCGTTACAGAAAATCCTCCTACATCACTTTCGTACATTTTCTATAAACCATCCCACACAAAAGGCTAATGAAGAGCAGTTGTAGATCAGTGTAACGGTCGCGACTTACGATTTGTAGGTCGTACGTTCGAACCCAGACAGGCGCTTTACTATGTATAAATTATTTCATCATCACTGCTCTCAAAACGGCGAAGGAAAACATCGTGAGGAAACCGGCATGTCCTAGAACATAAGTTCACAAACCACCGCCCACTTTGAGTTTTCTTTTTTTTTTTTCTAGATCCCCTATTTGTTTTACTTACCATTTGTCGTGAGTCTGAAACAACTATTGCTATGTTATATTTAAACATGTAATATTATGTATTTATAATATAGGATATATAGGGTGACTGGTAATTAGTGACCGATACTTAAACACATGATTCTACTCATGTCAACAAACAACTTTTACTATCGGACCAAATACGAAATCGCGAAAAAAAAATCAGCTGTTCCCTACATTTATGTTCGTACGAGTCGTCAAAATGTAGGGAACAGCTGATTTTTTTTTCGCGATTTCAGGTTTGGTCCCATAGTAAAAGTTGTTTGTTGTCATGAGTAGAATCATGTGTTTAAGTATCGGTCACTAATTACCAGTCACCCTATCAGTGGCGTGCCTAGGAGTTAAACTTAGGGCAAGCCAACATACTTAAAAAAACAAAAACTAAGTACCTACCTACTGTATCGCCTGTCAAAGTTGTGCCTACCGACTGATTCGTTTTAGTTCTTACTAATATTCTAATTTCATAATTGTAAGTTTTTGCTA
This sequence comes from Eremobia ochroleuca, assembly GCA_949629135.1. NCBI lineage: Eukaryota > Metazoa > Arthropoda > Insecta > Lepidoptera > Noctuidae > Eremobia > Eremobia ochroleuca. Next base: position 14,951,930 of record OX451402.1, on the reverse strand, counting down.
TTAGCAATTAAAATGAAATGTTTTTTAATAACAACATTTTTTTCTTATATAAATTAAATACTCAAAGTATTGGTAATCCTTTACAAAATTGCAACTTTTTCATTTTCAAGTTATCAGTTTCGTGTAAAAAATGTGATAAGACGTATAAGAGCCATCTATTAACATTATTGGCACAACAGAGCTCCTCGAGTTAGTTCATATTTCACTCACAGTCGCTATAGGCAAAATATTACAATCTGGCCACTAGATGGCGTACAAGTTATTGATTGATTTCTTGAATATAATTACTCACAATGTGAACAGCCATAACTCTTCAATCTTCGTTTCCTTATCACAGACAGACAGGGTCTGTCAACTTTGTTCTACGAACTGTATGTAGGTGGGCTTGAAAACAAGAAAAAGACAACGCCATCAGAGTAAAAGAGATGAATATATAATGTTGCCACTAAAAAAACAATTTCATATTTTCCATAATAATGAGTTTATTATTTGACTTTTAAAATAAATTACCCTTGAAAAAACCTTTAGCCAATATTCTGATACTACACAAATATATTTCATTGAGGAATATAACATATGTAATTGATTATTACATAATAAAAAAATGATATGGAGGATAATGTGTGGAAACACTAACGTCCGCACGTCATTATTGATTATGACATTGACCGTTGACGTCACAAGAAAAATGTCTGCCGCCGCTTGCGCACCATTTTATGTTGTACTTGTTTATTTGTAATAAATAGACTAGTTCCATTTAATTCTACAAACATTGATAGCGTTGAGTCGAGCTTGCTCCTGCGTTCCTGTGTTTTGTTGAAATTAAGTGTGTATTTGTGAGATATAGACTCGGTGTTGAGACAGTGACTCTTGTTTGATTTTGTGTTTAATTTCGCGATGAGTTCGCAGTCAGCAGCAAAATCAGTCATAATATAATAATTAATCTGTTATTTAAATTATAATTATTCACATGCTAAATAAAAAAGTCAAGTACTAATCTTTGTTTTACTAGACTGCTCTGTATAGATAAATTTTAGCATTTTATGTACAAGTACAGTGTGTTTCTCGATAGTGATTGTTGATGTCAATTATTGCTGAGCAAAAATTGGCCATCTTGTAGGAAACTATCGAGAAACGCACTGTACTTGTGCATAAAATGCAATACAAAGTATCTATAAAATGCACTGTAGTTCAAAATTCGCGCCCTAGCTTCTACTCCTTAGTTTTCGTGGGCGGAATATAGATGGCGCCAGTCGGTAAGGAAAAATTTCCTCCTAAAATTTGTACGGAGCAGTTATTCTTCCCTCTGTAGGGTATATATGTTCTGTGCAGACAGATGACAAACAGCACACACACGCAGACGGAAGGCATGGTAAAAATTACTAGACAGATTTACTTTACCTTCAGTAGCTTTGATAAAAGCCGTTTTTTGTCAATTCATTTAGAGAACATATGATCCTGGCGCCTGCTTTAATTTTTACAATTAATTAAGCGGACTTTACAAAATATAAAAATTATATATTCTAACTCAAAACGGCGCAATCAATCGGCGTAAAAAGTTGGTGAACGTTTTAATTTCTACCAACAGCTGTTTTTCTATTGCAATTTTCGATAATTTGGAAAACCGTTCTTGTTCTTGAGTACTTATTTCTTAATTAAATATGTGTGAATACTTATTAAACATGCAAAAGCACGTTCCGCGAAACAACTTGTCGCAGGAATGGTCACAATTAAATGAGCTATCTTTAAAAGTTCCGGAAAGGCACCCTGAAGGCAATTTTCGACTGAAATGCCTATTACGTAATTTAGATTTCTGAGAAATACTCAAAAAGTAGGTTTAGGTGAAGTAATGAGATTATATTCGTCTGTAAAACTTGAAAGTATTTACCTTTCCGAGTAAAGATTGCACATACTTTAATCCATCACAAGGCACATTTGCAAGCGTTTCCGAATTCATTTTAATGTCAACAAACTTTTTAATCACTTCAAAACAAAGATAATCACCGCAAAACTAATCACAACACTTAAATTCACAGAAAATGTCAAAGCAAAAAATGCACCAGTAACCGCTCGAAACGAACTTGAAATAATTTGAAATTGTATCATTCCATTCCATAGATCCATAGATCGAGCTTTGCACAGCGACGCGCTCATTCATACTATTTACACACACACGCTTCGCTATACGTTCCATTCATAAAAAAATCTGAAGCCAGGCTTAAAAATCAGTACAATTTGGAAAATAAGTACATACTAATGTTATCAACAACGTGAACAATTTGTATACAAATAGTGAGAGGTCCAGAAGCCTCATAAGAAGCCAGCTGGTGCGAGCGAGACGGGACGATGTTTATTGTTGCGTTCTCGCAATAGCGGCATTGGAGAGGTTTGGCAACGGTGCGCGTGATGAAAACTGTGCGGAATTTAAATATTATTCTTCGAGTATGTAAACCTGGCAACCTAGCATCGAACGAGCGGGCGGCCGCCGGCCGGGGCGCGCAGTTTTTATTATTCTTATCAATTCTTGCGACATGATTGAGTTGGTTAATTTACAAGTTTACTTGTGTAGTTTTTTTTTTTTTTATTGTTAGGCTCACGTTTGACTGAAAGCCGGGCTTTTCGGCTTTAATGAAAGGAACGCCCCTGCACCCTATATAATTTTCTCTGGGTCTTCTACTGCCCTCCTGAAAGTCTCAAACGCCCACGAGGGGGCGTTATCGCCCACGTTGAGGAGAACCTATGTCCTACAGTGTGAGTCTTTATAAAGTGCACATATTAAAAAGGGTGAAAATATAAACAGTTTTATCGACGGAAAAAATGTAAAAAAAAATCTAAAAAAATTTAAATTTTTCATTTTTTTTACTCTCGTCTGGGTACCCCATGCAAACAAACTGTTACTACTTTTAAACTAAATGTCATATTAAAACAAAACAAAATTAATAATGATCTCTAATAATAGGCCAAGCTAATAAAGCCATAATTTTTTGAAAAAGAAACCTCATAAATTAATTATTCATGATTTTTTAAGAAAATTTACCATTTTTACCATTTTTTACCATTTAAAAAAAAAAAAAATTGACATTTTTTCCGTCGATAAAATTGTTTATATTTTCACCCTTTTTAATATGTGCACTTTATAAAGACTCACACTGTATAACCAAAATTCGAAGACTACTAGCAGCAGGAAGATTATAAGCTGATTATACTACACAAAAAGTGGGCCGCACCAAACCTTTTTATTAGGTTGTCTCATAAGTTCTTGCCATATTTTATTTTTCTCGAATTTTCTCGTATTTAAACTAAAGTGAATTCAAGAAAGTTCTAGATCTTTCTAGTAAGGATGAGTATCTTTTATGGCGAGGGTATAAATAGGCGCGGACGCAACACAATAATTAGTCTTTAGTGAAAATTGATCAGCGTCAACTGCGAGCATTGACTTAAAGTCCCTTCAACAGAAATGGCTAAAAAGATTAACACTGCATTTGGACCGGGTACTACTAGCGATCAGACTGTTCGTTTCTGGTACAAGCTTTTTGACACCAGTGATATAAGCTGCGAATATCAACCTCGCCCAGGCCGACCCACCAGCTTCGATGAAGATGCTTTGCGTCACGAACTTGAGCTACATCCAAACTATAGTACGCGCGATTTAGAGAAGGCGCTTGGACAATCCCACACGACTATAGATCGTTATCTCAAATCGATGGGATATCGCAAAGTGATGTCACGTTGGACACCTCATGTGTTAACGGACCATGACCGGGCCGTTCGTGTGGTCATTTGTCAAAGTTTGTTACTTCGTCCGCACAGACGAGACTTTCTCAAGGACATTATTACATGTGACGAGAGCTGGATACATTATCAAACTAACACGCGTCATGCCTATTGGATTCCTCGCGGGGAAAACCCACCACCCCAGCCTAAACTTAATGAACACGGTCGTAAGATTATGTTGTCTGTTTTCTGGGATTGGCAAGAAATGATTTTCTGGAAACTCCTCCAATCTCATCAGACAATTAACGCGAATCTGGATACGCAGCAGATTCGCAAACTAGCAGAGATTTTAAAAATTAAGCGGCCAATACGACTTGGAGTCCAACTTTTGCATGACTACGCATGACCTCATTGCGCCAAGTTAACACATAAACAGCTGGAGGAGCTAGGATGGCTGACTGTTCCACATCCACCGTATAGCCCGGATCTTGCGCCTTCAGACTTTCATTTATTTCGAGCTCTTAAATTTCATTTACTAGGAAAAAAATCGAAAATTCTGGAAGTATTAAAATTGAACTTGAAAATTTTTTAGAGTCCCAGCCTGTCTCATTTTGGGAGGAGGGTATTCAAATTTTGCCCAGTAGATGGCTGACTGTTGTTGATAACGAGGGAGACTATACAGGGTGAAATTGAAAACATGCGACAAATCGAAATGGGAGATTGTACTCATCATTGTGAACAACTTTTACTATGAGATAAAACCTGAAATCGCGAAAAAAAAATCAGCTGTCCCCTACATTTATGTTCGCATAACTCGTCAAAATGTAGGGAACAGCTGATTTTTTTTTTCGCAATTTCAGGTTTGGTCCCATGGTAAAAGTTGTTCATAATGATGAGTACAATCTCCCATTTCGATTTGTCGCATGTTTTCAATTTCGCCCTGTATAATTGATTAAATGTATTTTTATGAATAAAAAAATATTAATAATAATTTATCTTATAACTGGCAATAACTTACAACCTAATAATTTGAAAATGTGTTGTATTGCGGTCTGATGCGGCGTAATGTGCGTTTAGCTTTAATATTTGAAGTTCTAAAATCAATTTAGCTTGCATGCTCTATTTGAGCAGTATCATCATCGGCCTAGCCTTTTCCCAACTGTGTTGGGGTCGGCTTCCAGTCTAACCGGATGCAGCTGAATACCAGTATTTTACATGGAGCGACTGCCTATCTGACCTCCACAACCCAGTTACTGGGTAATACGATACCCCTTGGTAAGACTGTTTGTCAGACTTTCGGGCTCCTGACTACCCGTAACGACTGTCAAAGATCCACGAACGACAGCCGGGACCAACGGCTTAACGTGCTTTCCGAGGCACGGAGGGGTCTCGGTATGTAAAGATGGTCACTCATCCGCAGGCCAACCGCGGCAAGCGTAGCTTAACCTGATCGATCAACTTGTGCGGCTGTTATTATTTAGCCACGCCCCCTCAATATAAGAGCAGTAGTATTTTCATATTCATTTTGGCAATATAAAAAAAAAATCTTTAAATATCTTCTGTTTTTCCAAGGTATCTAACAGACGTCCTAAAATCCGAGAACGAAGTTATAACCAGAGAACAACAACTTTCATCTAAATACCGCACCGAGAGCGAGAAAATGCGTGAACAGACCACCGTGCTACAGAGCCAGCCCGTCGTGTTCCAGTCGTCACGCTGTGCCGTCTGCAACAAGCCGCTGGAACTGCCCACTATGCACTTCTTATGTCAACACTCCTTCCATCAGAGGTGAGCTATCAGACCTTCTTACATGGTTCTTCTGGACTGTAAACGAGAAAAAACCGGAAGTATTGCGTCTACAGGGTCAAATGAAATGAGCTAGTTATACTCCACAGTTGTGATGGGTACTAAAATCTAAACATGAAAAAAATGTTTTCTAAACTCATGCTTCAAGTACCTACCCAACCAGTGACCTTTGACATAATAAAAATATGACCATAGTTTTTTTTTTTTGTTTAGTTGCATATCGTTACCCGTTCCCGTCTGCGGAGTTTCTCTAGCTAAATTATTAGTACCTTGCATACAATTTTAATCTATATCATTGTCTAAGATCGAAATTACATGATGACGCTTGGTGTTGATGATCAACAAGTGCTTAACAAATATTAATACTCATTTTGTTTTCAGCTGTTTCACAACATACACGGAATCGGAAAATGAATGTCTGGTGTGCGCGAGCGCCCGACGCCGACCGGACTCGCAGCCACATGTCGCAGAGGCGTTACATGCAAGACTGCACAACGAACATGACCCGTAAGTACTACACCTTTATGACCTAACTTTTTAATAATTAATAATAATATTTATTTTATTTATTTATTTATTTTATTTATTTATTTATTTTTAGCGATAAGACCGCCCATTGTGTCACCCTTTGTAAAATTTCTATATTTATGTCTGTAATCTATATGGTGTACATAATAAAGAGTATTATATTCTACTCTATTCTATGTACACACACATATAAGAAAAAACAGAACAGAAAAATAGGTACAAAGGTGATGCTTATTTCATAAGAAATCTCTTCCAGCATACCTGCGATAGGACATTAAATATAGAGATGTGGGCAGTGTGTGAAAGAGTAAACTAGACAAAAAAAGAAAACATAAAATCGTAATAAATTATTCACTTAATAAAACTAAACAAGAGAATATACATACTAAAATACAAATAAACATACGTACATACATACATACATAATGTCAGGTAACTATCGAGTCTTAGAAAAAACAACTCAATATCTTACATGCCAGAGTTCAAATTCCATTGCTACCAAAATGTATTTGGGACTTTTGTTTTATTTTTATTTTATTTTATTTATTAAGGGATAATAAACAACTACAACATGTATAGTACATAAGATTAATAAATTACAGGTAGTAATGTTGCAGTCCACTGCATTATCCACAGATATACAACGTGTCCCAGAAATCAACGTCAAGCCGAAAACGGGCAATAGGCCAAGTCGTGACAGCTATTAGAAAAATATAAAAAAAAATCTTGGTCATGTACTTTTCGAATTATAAGCATTCAAAAATAAATCTCAAAAAGTGACACCCTGTGATGGTTTTTCAAGTCCTGTGACTACATTATTAACATTTCGGTAGTTTTTTTCTCTGTGATCTAACCATGAATAACCCTTCTGTAAATTACAGTTAAAAGTAAAACGTAACTGCCTCAGTTCTAAATTAAATGTTAGATTTTTGCCCAATATTGAATTCAAAATAATGACATCACCCAACTTTAACCGACTGTACTGAAAAAAAAATCTACTACACTATTTTGGCAAGTAACTTTAAAAGATGGCGCGTTTAGTCAGGATTCCAAAATGGTATAACACATACTAATTGCTACTTCTTAATTGAGAAAAAACATTTTTTTTTTATGAAGCCGTATTTCATAAAAGTTCGATTGAGACGAAGAGTGACGTTATTTTGACTAGTGTGAGCGAGAAAGATTCATTTTAGCTAATGTGAGGTGACGCTACTTTGACAAGTGGGAGCGAGATAGATAGTGACGCTACTTTTATCTAACTAAGAGGGAGACGGATTGACACATCATTTCATATGTGTGAGTGAAACAGATAGAGACGCTACTCTGGCTAAACAGGGATGCGTCGGCAAATTGTGCAATACTGCAGTACGTTACGCTCTTTCGTTGACTGCACATCTTTTTGTATTCGTATTGACTTCGTACTTACAACTGTGGCTTTGTTTATTGGACTTGATTTGCATTGTAATTTGGATTTATCTGCACCGTTTCTGACAACCCCGGACTTGTTTTAATCGCAACCCCGTGTTTGTGTAGTGTTTTATCATGCCATCTCGATACACCGCACAGGAATACGCCAACATGCATCTCATTTATGGAGAATGCTTATGCAACGCCAATGCCGCAGCAAGAGTGTATCGTGAGAGATACCCGAATGCTGAGCGTCATCCCGATCATCGAGTATTTATTAATGTGCATCGGTCATTATCAGAGGGTCGATTTCCTAGCCAAATGGTTAGCGAGGGAAGACCCGTTATGCCCTACGAAGCCGAAGTCTTGCAAGCAGTTGAAGAAGACAGAAGTATCTCAGTACGTGGAATTGAACAGAGCATAGGAGTCCCCAAAAGTACTGCACATCGTATTTTAAAAAAGAACGAGTTTCACCCATACCATGTACGACGAGTACAAAGTCTGCTACCCCGAGACTACCCAGAGAGAGTACGATTTTGTCGAACGATGTTGCAGAGGCACCGAGAGGACCCGCGATTCTTTGAAAAAATTCTATGGTCCGATGAATCAACATTTAAAAAGAACGGTTACATGAACCTCCACAATTTGCACGAATGGCACGTGGAAAATCCAAATTTGATGCGGGAAGATAGATCTCAGTACCAGTTTAAAGTAAATATGTGGACGGGAATTTTGAATGGTAAAGTTATTGGTCCAATCGAGCTGCCGGAGAATTTAAATGCCCAGGGTTATTTGAACTTCTTACAGAACCAATTACCAGAATTATTGGAAGAAGTGCCACTGAACATTTACGGCAGCATGTGGTATCAACAAGATGGCTGCCCAGCGCATTATGCTCTCACTGTACGAGAGTTTCTCAATCGAGAATACCCCGATAGGTGGATTGGGCGGGGTGGTACAATTTCGTGGCCTGCCCGTTCACCCGATTTAAACCCCATAGATTTTTTTTACTGGGGTACGATAAAGGATAAAGTGTACTCTAAACCAATTCAAGATTTAGACGAGCTGCGCCAAAGAATTGCAGAAGCCGCTGAATACATCAACTCAAGAAGATACGCCCGTCTTATTACGCGATCATTTTTAAAGAGATGTAGAACTTGCATTGCAGCTGAAGGAAAACAGTTTGAACATTTGTTATAAAACTTCGTAAATCTGATTTAATAAAAATTATAATAAAAGAAATCCAACGACTGAATTTTATTTCAAATGCACCTAAAACCAACAATGTACTTTTTTTCCTCAATTAAGAAGTAGCAATTAGTATGTGTTATACCATTTTGGAATCCTGACTAAACGCGCCATCTTTTAAAGTTACTTGCCAAAATAGTGTAGTAGATTTTTTTTTCAGTACAGTCGGTTAAAGTTGGGTGATGTCATTATTTTGAATTCAATATTGGGCAAAAATCTAACATTTAATTTAAAACTGAGGCAGTTACGTTTTAACTTTTAACTGTAATTTACAGAAGGGTTATTCATGGTTAGATCACAGAGAAAAAAACTACCGAAATGTTAATAATGTAGTCACAGGACTTGAAAAACCATCACAGGGTGTCACTTTTTGAGATTTATTTTTGAATGCTTATAATTCGAAAAGTACATGACCAAGATTTTTTTTAATATTTTTCTAATAGCTGTCACGACTTGGCCTATTGCCCGTTTTCGGCTTGACGTTGATTTCTGGGACACGTTGTATATTGTTGTCAACTTAAACTAAATATCGGATAAAGTTGATATAATAACAATGAATGTAGAGATGGTACAAGACTGAATTCAGGTAAAAATTATTGCGAGTACAGACGCCAGCACATCAAGCTACTACAATCTGTCAGATTTCTTTAGTAGATTTTCAACTTTATCGCTAAAGCATAAGGTTCAAAGTTGATTGGGAAAATGTGACAGTTTCGGATAGCTTGATGTGCTGGCGTCTGTACGTCGCTAACGCTCCCAGTATACGCGCTGAGGCTCAGCCCAGGTTCACACAGGCGCGTTTTTTGTTTTGTTTTTTTTTTTGCGGAGTTTTTTTTACGCCCAGGTATGCGCTCTGTAGGATTCTCTCGGTTCAACATTGAGAGTTGAAAAGACTCAGGACGAGATCTATAAACTTTATTTAGCTCGTGCTTTGACTTAAGACATGTGCCCGTCTCTTTCTTGCACTTGTATTTTGACAGCTGTACGACAGTGACAGAAATAACGCTTTTCCAAAGTACGATCATAGATCTAAGCTTAAGTAACGTTCATAGATCTCTGCCTCACATTCTGCGCTGCTGAGACTCATACTTTTCGTCGCTTGTTATACTGCATATTATGCCACCGAGACACTGCATGAACATGACCTGTAATTGAATGATTACTGCTCGCGTAATTGGTAATTCAACACTACTTTCAGAGTAATCAAGGAAATAGTCCATTCGCTATTAAGTATTCAGTATGCGACAGTTGAACCACTTTTCAACCACTTTTCGGCCACTAGCGAGTTCGTTTTTTGAATGAATTCCTTTCTTACCTTTCTGCATCCAATCTCCAGCGGTACAAATAAAACTGGCACTTATTTCTTACGCGTAGTGTATCAAAAGTAACAAACACTATTGTCCTGCTTGATTTATAACTACCTCGCTCCTACTAATTTGCTTTGCCGGACGGGGTCCATAATGAATTCATTTTTAGGGTTCCGTACCCAAAGGATAAAAATTGAACCCTATTACTCCCGCTCCGCTATCCGTCCGTCCGTCCGTCCGTCTGTCACCAGGCTGTATCTCATGAAGTTAGACAATTGAAATTTTCACAGATGATGTATTTCTGTTGCCGCTATAACAAAAAATACTAAAAAAACAGAATAAAATAAATATTTAAGGGAGCTCCCATACAACAGACATGATTTTATTGCCGTTTTTATGGATGGAATGGTTCATAAGTACGGAACCCTTCGTGCGCGAATCAGACTCGCGCTTGGCAGGTTTTTGCGTGGATGTGACGCATGTTTTCTCCCAACTTGTTATTTTTTTTTTGTGTTTGTGTTCTTTTGATGCGTCATGTTTACCGCAAATAAACGTATTTTCTTTCTTTCTTTCTAAACTATTATTATAAAGAGAAAAGATTTAATTTTTGTATGTTTGTTTGTTTGTTACGCTTTCACGCTAAAACGGTTGAAAGTATTTAGATGAAATTTGGCACATGGGTAGACCATGACTTGGGTTAGGACATAGGACACTTTTATCGCAATACTGCCACGGTATCAAGACTTGTGCGGGCGGAACCGCGGGGCGCAGCTATTATTAATAGCAGTTTGCCACACATTATGAATGGCAATAAATGATTGAGTATGGCGTTACTCTTAAGCCCCGCTTGCAACACATATCACTAAACGCATTTAGCGCTAAGTGAAGTTAAAAAATGGTTCTAATTCTGCCAATCATTTGAACAGAGACAAGATGATGTGGGGCTTGTGGCTAAGTAATAACAGCCGCACGGTTCGTTCGATCAAGTTAAGCTATGCTTGCCGCGGTTGGTCCGTGGATGGGTGACCATCTTCATATACCAAGACCCCATCCTTGCATCGGAAAGCACACGTTAAGCCGTTGGTCCCGGCTGTTATTTGTGGATCTTTGACAGGCGCTACGGGTCGTCAGAAGCCCGAGTCTGACAACCAGTCTTACCAACGGGTTACCCACTGGGTTGTGGATGTCAGATAGGCAGTCGCTCCATGTAAAATACTGGCATCCAGCTACCACCAGTTATATTGCAAGCCGATAATAACATAGGAAAAGCCTAGGCAGAATATTTTGTGTTGTTGTGGCGCTAGCGAGCTATAGAAGCAACTGATAGACTCAATTATTTATTCAGCTGCTAATGGCATCATTATTTTATAAAGGCCCCTTAGATCACGTACAACAGAATTAATCACCAGTACGATTGTTTCAGCACAAAGGTATACAACGTGTCCCTGCATTAATGCACAACCTCATAAGGGGTCATTGTACTCATCATTATGAACAACTTTTACTATGGGACCAAATCTGAAATCGCGAAAAAAAAAACAGCTGATCCGTACATAATTTATGTTCGCATAACTCGTCAAAATGTAGGGAACAGCCGTGCGATTCTGTAACCATCTCACCGTGAAAACTTGGGTGAAGTGAGCGTGGAGTGAGTCGTCAATAGTGTAAATCCCTAGCATCGACATGACTCACAGCTCACTCTAAGCTCACTTCACCTTAGTTATCACGGTGAGATTTTTCCAGAATCGACTGGCTGGTGATTTTTTTTTTTTCGGGATTTCAGGTTTGTTCCCATAGTTAAAGTTGTTCATAATGATGAGTACAATGACCCCTTAAAAGATTGTGCGTTAATTCTGGGACATGTTGAATATCATCAAATTACATTTGTATTGCATTCCAACATTTTATAGAATATCAGTGAATGTTTCTATGGATAGTGACTATTGTATCACAACAATCGATATGTCACTGTGTGCTGTGTGCTCTTGTTATATTACCAAGTTCTGCCGGTCGATTCTGTAAAAATCTCACCTTGAAATCGTAAGTGACGTGAGCACTTAATAGTATTAATCCCTAGCGAATGGCAGCTTACTTCACGCTCACTTCACCCAAGCTTTCACGGTGAGATGGTTACAGAATCGCACGGCTGTAATCCTATCATACTTGGTATTAAAAAGCTAACTGTAACCGATACTCGTTAGATGAAGTGTATTCAATCTCAAAAGCTTAACAGAAATGGATTTCTTTACGATATTCATGATCGGTTTGAACGTTTTGACGTTTATATTCACTAAGTTATAGACTTACAATACAAATATATTTCGTTCTCTTTAGGTGATAATTTTAAAATACAAGTCCCTTCCTCATTAGGTTTTTAACTGATTTATGAAAAACGGAAAATCGATAGGTACTAAAACGTATTCTGTGTACACCTGTCGCAACATTGATCGAAGTAAGGCAGTCGGTTGGCTGCGCGCACGCAATCATGTCGTCTTATCGACGCAATCTCATTTAATTCACCACAATATTAACGCGATAACTTGAAACATAGTGTTCAATATAAAACATGTATTTATCACTGATGAAATCTATCACAATTGCTCCATTTTCTTGGTGTTTTCCCAATAACACGGAAGATGGGTATGGGTGAGTGAGAATTTTAAATTGTAAACATAGTTTCTTATTCTGTCTTGTTCTGTAGAGAGGTCCGTGGCTAAATAATAACAGTCACACAGGTCGATAGATCAGGCTAAGCTACGCTTGCCGCGGTTGGTCTGTGGATGGGTGACCATCTTTACATACCGAGACCCCTCCGTGACTCGGAAAGCACGTTAATTAAGCCCTTGGTCCCGGCTGTCATTCGTGGATCTTTGACAGTCGTTACGGGTAACTTAGACTGGAAGCCGTTAGGAAAAGGCAGGCAGATAGATAGTTTCTTATTCTGTTTAGATGTTTTTGTAACTAGTAACCGGCCCCTGCTTCTCATGGAAGCGATCTACAGATGTGGCCACATTTGGGAACATCAAGATTTCTGTGTTACCTAACTTAAATATGAATGCCTTGTAAAGATAAACCTTCCGTATTAAATTCTCTAGATGGTGAAGACTACATAAGAAATCGTTGCGTAGTTTAGTAGAATTAAGCCATCACACAGACAGACTCAAAACACTTTCTGATCTGTGAACTTTGTTATTGGAAAAATTGCATAGCAATTTACAAGTCAGTCGTGTGTGTTTTTTTAATACCTTACAAGTCATGGTAAAAATCGTGTGTTTTTGTTAATACCTACCGATACCTTATCGGAAAGATTTATGATTTTATCGCTCTTTCAAATTGAATCTTGTTTTTAGTTAAACGTTTCCATGAAAAACTGCTTTGATTGTAAAACTATTTTGTGATCATTTTAAAATAACAAAACAATATAAACCAATAATTTTGCCATACTGACTTCCATCACACTAATATTATGAAGGCGTAAGTGAGTGTGTGTGTGTTTGTATGTTTGTTACTTCTTCACGCTGAAACGGCTGAACGGATTTGGATGAAATTTGGTACACAGATAGTTTATAACCGGGATTAACACATAGGATACTTTTTATTCCGATATTCCCTCGGGATCGACACTTATGCCGGTGAAACCGCGGGGCGCAGCTAGTGTTATATATTTTCCATACTTCCATACTATAACATATTATTTTAATATTATAAATGCGAAAGTAACTCTGTCTGTCTGACTGTTACCTTTCACGTCTCAACAGCTGAATTGATTTCGGTGAAAGGAACACAGGTAGACCATGACGTGCACCCTTATTGCGTAAAACAAAAACTATCAATTTGAATCATTTTGAAGCATATTGCTAATCCATTGCTCCATATGTTGGAAAAATGTGTCCGCTCAACAACGTAAATAACGCAATGAATGTTGTTGAACTGTCAAAATGAAAGCCATAGCGACTGACGTGTTACGCAATTACCCCGCTGGGTTGGTTTGGTTGTTGGTTGGTAGATCGCAGAGAGCGATGAGGCCTCCCATTGTATATTTTGTAGTGTTTGATGTATTTTTTTGTGTTATGTATTTCTGTGAGGGGCTTGTGGCTAAGTAATAACAGCCGCACAGGTCGATCGATCAGATTAAGCTACGCTTGCCGCGGTTGGTCCGTGGATGGGTGACCATCTTCACATATCAAGACCCCTCCGTGCCTCGGAAAGCACGTTAAGCTGTTGGTCCCGGCTGTCATTCGTGGATCTTTGACAGTCGTTACGGGTCGTCAGTAGCCCGAAAGTATGACAACCAGTCTTATTCAGGGGTATCGAATTTCCCAGTAATTGGATTGTGGAGATCAGATAGGCAGTCGCTCCATGTAAAATACTGGTATTCAGCTGTATCCGGTTAGACTGGAAGCTGACCCCAACATACTTTGGAAAAGGTTAGGCAGATGATGATAATTTTTGTGGTGTACAGACGCCAGCACATTAAGCTACTACAATCTGTCAGATTTCTTTAACACTCTCAGCGCCATGTGGTCCGCCGGCCGCCCACAAAGCCCGCTTCTAAAAAAAATCATGGCGCTAAGAGTGTTAATAGATTTTCAACTTTATCGCTAAAGCATAAGGTTCAAAGTTGATTGGGAAAATCTGACAGTTTCGGGTAGCTTGATGTGCTGGCTTCTGTACAATAAAGTATACATACATAATAAATAAATAGTATATGTTCTTATCCCGGTAGTACATGCCCGTGGGATGATTTCCAAACAACACGCACTCTTAACCGCGGACAACAGAATGTTAATAATAAGGCACTATTATAACCACTGATCATGGTTTTAAATTTGCTAATTTTATTGATCGAACGTCTATAAAAAAAACAACCATCGCCCTTCACCTATAAAGGCTGTAATAAACAATTGTTAGCGCTCACAATAAAAATCGTCATAAAAACATACTTTTTGTTTATCAGTAACTGCTATTTAAACATAATTACAGCGGTACGTAATAGTAAAATGCATTTACAATAAAACAGGCATTCACAAGCAACCCCACTTTTTTTTTTTTCATTACAATTTACTAAACATTCAACCAACTCAGCCTATCTCAGTCCACTGCTGGACATAGGCCTCTCCCAGACTGCGCCACAACACCCTGTCCTCCGCCTTCCACATCCAGTCTACCCCAGCCACCTTCTTTAGGTCGTCCGTCTATCTAGCTGGGGGGCGTCCCACACTACGCTTGACGATACGCGGTCTCCACTCCAGGACTCGTCTGCTCCACCGGCCATCGGCCCTTCGACAGACATGGCCAGCCCACTGCCACTTCAGTTTGCTTACTCTGCAAACTATGTCGGTAACCAAGTGTACAAACACGTTGTGTATATACAACGTGTAACGTTAAATGCGCAAAACCTCAAACACCCCAACTGATTTTTAATTCAATTGACCTATTTCACAGAAAAAATAAGTCCTTAAAAAAGTTGTAAAGGTTTTATGTGCTGTTTTAGTTTTACTGGCCATTCTGATCGTTTCTTGCGTCTGCGACGACGCTTTATCGAGGGAGGAGTCGTCACCGGGCCGCTGCGCCGCGCTGATATTGGCTTGCTTGACCTATTAATAAATAGACACGGCAACGTTTTTAATGAAGAGTTTTGAAAAATGTGACCTATATTAAAAAGTGGTTCAATTAATTCTGCTCGTTATTCTGAACAAACTATTTTCAGGTTTTGCGCATTTAACGTTACACGTTGTATATGTGTGTAAGTGCAGGAGCTCTCGGTACCGTCCAAGACAATGGCGAAGTCGGAAGTGTCTGTGTGCGTGTGCCTGTGTACGTTATGCGCTGACGCTACTCGTGTTCACGCACACATTCATAGCCCGATTGTATACTTGGTAACCTCAAGTAAAGTGCGTGTCGCTTCGTGAGATAAAATTACTATATTTTATATGATCCATCGCAACACATACAACCACTGACCTGCAAATTGCAAAAACGTAAGAAAATTTAAATTTCGACAGGACTAAACTAATATTTATCTTCTGTCTTTTTAGGGTTCCGTACTCAAAGGGAACCCTATTACTCCCGCTCCGCTGTCCGTCCGTCCGTCACAAGGCTGTACGTCTCATGAACCGTTACAGTTAGACAGTTGAAATTTTCATTGATGATGTATTTCTGTTGCCGCTATAACAACAAATCCTAAAAATCAGAATAAAAGAAATATTTAAGGGGGCTCCCATGCAACAGACATGATTTTATTTTGCCGTTTTTATAGATAATGGTACGGAACCCTTCGTGCGCGAATCCGACTCTCGCTTGGCCGGTTTTTTTTAATGAAATAGAAAGAAAAAGATGCACTGAACTTAAATTTAGTTTAGTGTGTGAACAACAGAATCGGTACCAAAGTAAAAGTCGTCTCTTGGAAGAGTAACCACATGAACATTTCGGCCTCTCATGTTTTGTTAAGCAAGCCATCGTTCAGGCAAATGTTGTGTGACACCGTGTTTTATAAACATACTTGATAATTGGCACTCACAATGTTTATTGTTAAATGCTTTGAAAAATATGTTTTATAAGAAGACGCTCTTATATTCAATCTTTATGTTAAGGGGGATGTGCTAGGTAGCCCGCGCAATTCAATTAAAATGTTAAAAACACAAATAAAAACCACTATAAAGTAAAAAAATAATATTTTATGGTAATATTAGTTGTAGGAAATGTTTTGATCCAAGCGTCCTCGCGTCGGGGGACGGCTCTGGTCACGCAGTGGTCTCGAACCTACCGATTTTTCGGTATTTCTACCGATATGGGCTCACATAATTTATAACAATCATACTTAAGTATGACTGTTATAAATTAGTCTGTAAGTTTTTTTTTTAATAAATAAACGAATTTGATTGAATATTGTATTTTTTTTTTGTCAAATACCTACCGATCTCACTCTACGACGTTCGAGACCACTGTGGTCACGTGAAGTGTCGACCAACCGCTTGGCGATGTTTCGAAATACTAACTAGGCACTCGGACCCCATGGCACTAGTGTTTCAACCCCAAACGGCTCGAACATGAGTTTCAAAGACATTGGAGTATTTGGCCCGTTTGAGGTTTCCGCACCTGCAGCAGCCGCCCCAACACAGCCCACCGTTCTTGGATGATGGGATGGCGCAAGGGTGTCGACACACGTTGCACTTGCATCCCACACCAAAGGCCTACCTAACTTCCAAGGCATTATGGCCATTCCTTCTGGTCTCTTCCCATCGTCGCGTGCCAAGCCATTGGGTTCTAAAACAGCTGGCACTGGATGACAATACAACTTTCAGATTTGTTATAAGTATAGACATCATCGGCTATTTTCATTAATCAATTTCCCTCTTTCATCTTCCAGTTACGCAGTAGTCTCAGAATACTACGGACGCGGGCTGTTCAACAAGCTGACCGTTGTAACAGAGAGTGGGTCAGTAGAGCCTCCCACACCGGTCGGGCCCGCTCAGCCGACACCGCCTGCGCCGGCTCCCGTGCCGCAGCCGTACGGACCTGGCGCTGAGGCTAAGCTGAGGCAAGCGGAGGGACAGAGCAAGCAGGGTGAGTTGAATGAATGCCGTATTTTTACGACACCTAAGACCCGTGGAGGTCAGATACGCAGTCACTCTATGTAAGATACTGGTATTAAACTGCATACGGTTAGACTGGAAACCGACTCCAACATAGTTAGGAAAAGATCATCTGATAGAGATCTTTGTATTTAATCATATCAAACCAGTGTCTCTATTTTAATATGTATAGCTAAATGTCACCAACATCGTTATTTCACGTTATAATAGTACGCAATTATGAATAACATTTTAAACTAGTTCTCCTGTCGTGTTATCGACTTCATGTCATTAATTAATATTCTCTTATCAAAACCCAACGAACTTGCCATTAAAACATGGTCATTTCTATTTTTAGTTCAATATATCATCTTTAATAACGACCGAAAGAAGGCGTGAGTTTGTGTATGTATGTACTAACGACCTATTATTATTATTTCCAGTATTCGTATCAAACACGGCAAAACAACTGGCACCGAAAGGCACTACCGTAGTTCCCGTCCCAGAGGGCAGAATGAGACTAATCGAGCAACAACGATACAGCTCGAGCCTAGAAGCAAACCTGAACAAACTCGAGCCACCGGTCCACAAACCATCCCCATACTCCTCACCTATCACGGCTAAGAAACGATTTGAGGAAAAACCTCGAAGTACTGGAGTTTCACCCGTCGTTCATCATAATATTTCTGCAGCCATAAGCAATAAGTCAAACAAAAATCCTTTCGAAGATGAAACCTATGATGAAGCCAAAAATCCTTTTGCGGAAGAAGCTACGGAACCAAAGAACCCTTTTAACGAAGAAGATGATTATGACAGTAATTACAATCCGTTTTCGTGAAGCGAGTGTCAGTTGACTTGTGCTAAACTTTGAAGTGATCGGGCTCACTTGTTGTGCTAAGCCATTGCACTGAGTACTATTTTTAGTCGTACTTTACTAAAGTTACGAGAAATAGCAATGAAAAATTGTAACACATAAAATCACGGCTCCAATCTCCGAAGTGTTAGGCTGAGGTGTACCTGGGGGGGAAACAGAACAAGCACCACTTCAGTAAAGAAAGATCCGCCATCTAAACCTCCATCTAAACCGAGAAACTATTAGTTTCATAATTCCCCACACACCTAACTTGCTACGAGACCAGCCGTGCGATTCTGTAACCATCTCACCGTGAAAACTTGGGTGAAGTGAGCGTGGAGTGAGCGTCAATAGCATGAAGACTATAGATAAGGAGTCCAATCTCTGTATATAAAAGTTGTGCCGGAATTTTGAAAAAATAAGGTTGGCGCGCAGGGGGCGCTGCGGCTGCTAAGTTACCAAGGTTAGCTTGGATAACCATAGAATGGCGGCTTTGTACTAACTTCGCGCGTCTTACATGCCGCTAAATTCACTCGGTACACTACGTAATGCAGCGCGGCTGGTGGCTGGTTTTAGAACTATTGCTCTAAGAATTTTTCGGGACAAATTTTCCGTATGCGATGCCCTAGAGTTTGGACTCCTTATCTATAGTCTTCATGGTCAATAGTGTCAATCCCTAGCATCAGCATGACTCACAGCTCACTTCACCTTAGTTATCACGGTGAGATTTTTCCAGAATCGACCGGCTGTTCTATAAAAACATTATTTCACTTACCCCGGTACTCAGAGTCATTACTTAAAATTAATCAGTCATTAACTTTAATTGACAAGTATAAATTGTAACGCAGTCAGTCAAAAATATGTCAGATTGAAATAATTTTTTTTTGACAGGCCTGTTGGTCTAGTGGTCAGTGGCCCTGACTGCTATGCGCAAGGTCGTAGGTTCGATTCCCACCTAGGACAAATGTTTGTGTGATGAGCACGATCATTTGTTCTTTGTCTGGGTGTAATTTATTTATAATATGTATGTATTTAGAAAAATATATGTATGTTTATCAGTTGTCTAGTACTCATAGCACAAGCTCTGCTTAGTTTATATTAATATTATTGTATATACAACGTGTAACGTTAAATGCGCAAAACCTCAAACACCCCAACTCATTTTTAATTCAATTGACCTATTTCAGAGAGAAAATAAGTTATTAAAAAAATTGTAAATGTTTTATGTGCTGTTTTAGTTTTACTAGTCATTCTGATAGTTTCTTGCGTCTGCGACGATGCTTTACCGAGGGAGGAGTCGTCACCGGGCCGCTGCGCCGCGCTAACATTGGCTTGCTTGACCTATTAATAAATAGACACGGCAACGTTTTTAATGAAGATTTTTTGAAAAATGTGACCTATATTAAAAAGTGGTTCAATTAATTCTGCTCGTTATTCTGGTCAAACTATTTTCAGGTTTTGCGCATTTAACGTTACACGTTGTATATATATATTATTATTATATTTTTATTGACATTTGTGACAAGATATGCTGGTTAATAAAAGTTAATGATTGTTTAGTTTTATGTGAAGTCTCTGAGTGCGGCAGTTATTTCAGTAACCCTTAATTAGTCTCGTACGGAAACAGGTGGACTGCAGTGCTAAGTGTGTAAAGTTCGAATCCAGTCATGGATGAGTACTTTTTGCTAAATCTTATTTATATCTTTTTTCCTTAGTTCCCATTAAGATTATGTAGATGGCGTTTCGAATCTGGATGCTTCGAAATGGCACAAGAGGGATCTCTTCTCCCGTATTATCATTATACACTGGGTGTACCTATATTACACCGACATTGTAGGCAATACTTTGAATTTTGGTTGAACTGTGTAATCTACATCTTTGCATAATATAAATTAAAGTCGCTTTTCGTGTCTGCCTGTATGATCACGTTGTTCTTCTAAACTACGGATGCAAGTGGTTTCGATGCGGTTTCACCATCATTTTGAGAATTTATTCCGAATAATTTTGTTCCTATAAAACTTACATATACAACTTGTAACGTTAAATGCGCAAAACCTCAGACACCCCAACTGATTTTTAATTCAATTGACCTATTTCAGAGAGACACAAGTCATTAAAAAAAATTGTAAAGGTTTTATGTGCTGTTTTAGTTTTACTGGCCATTCTGATCGTTTCTTGCGTCTGCGACGACGCTTTACCGAGGGAGGGGTCGTCACCGGGCCGCTGCGCCGCGCGCTGACATTGGCTTGCTTGACCTATTAATAAATAGACACGGCAACGTTTTTAATGAGGATTTTTGAAAAATGTGACCTATATTAAAAAGTGGTTCAATTAATTCTGCTCGTTATTCTGATCCAACTATTTTCAGGTTTTGTGCATTTAACGTTACACGTTGTATATTCATTCACACAGGCATCCTGTTTGCCGGATCAATCAATCAATCAATCAATCAATCAAATCATTTATTTGCTATAAATATGGTACATGAGTTGTTATAGAAACAGTTATAGACCGAGACATATTTCACCTAAGTTACAGGTATGCAAATATTAAAGAATATAATTAATTAATAAAAACACGAATTAATGAATATTGACTTAAAATAATTATAATTGAGGTTCACATTATTAATTATATTACAAGACCAAATAGATTAAAATTAAACATGAGATAAAATTATGCATCCTTAAAAAAATTGTAGCAACATGAACTTTTCTTCAAAAAATCTTTTACAGAATAAAAGCTTTCCTCTATCAACCAGTCCCGTAAAACACGACAGAACTTATTATATGGTAATTCAGAAATGTGTTTGGGTAGGGAGTTGTAGATGAGTGGTGCCATATACGCACAGTTACGTCTAAACCGTTCTAATTTAGGGACCGGCATTTTGAGGGGTAATCGCGTTAACAACCGCTTATTTTTATTATCGTTACCTTCGAAAAGGAATGGATGGGCCTTAACAAATTTGGCGACTTCATAGATATAAAGACTAGAATACTTCAAACCGGATGCTTGTGAGAATATGTATATTTAAACACGTACACTAAATAATATATGAAATTGCCGTTTTGTATGAAAAAATTTAAACGATTTTTTTTCATGTATTTTTTATTTGTATTAATCGAAGTACTCAAAACTCAAAATGAATATGATTTTTTTTAAAAGCATGATTTTGAAAGGAGAGGCTATTTTCGATATTTATAACAGCGTAAATTACGCCACGTAGCGTAAGTCGGAATTATAATAATAGGTATTTACCTATGAAATTGCCGTTTTGTATGAAAAAATTTTAAACGAATTTTTTTCATGTATTTTTTATTTGTATTAACCCGTGAGAAGGCGCGCCTAATTTTCTTACACGAGTAGGCGCGTGCGAGCAAATTGCTCACACTATCATAAATGTTTATATTTTTAGTGTTTCTATATTTATTGGCTTATAATGTATTTAAATAAATAACACAAGGTTTAGTAAGTAAGAAAACAAGTATTTTAATCAAAACTATTAAACATAATAGCAACTTCTAACACAAATAACAAAACAACCTAGTATTAATTAATTTTTTTGGCACGTTTCATAAAAATCACAATAAAAACTGTTCCATAACAAAAACTAAAAAGTGTTATTCATCCATTAAATCTACACTAATGTGCCTCTCGAAACACACTGAACACATGTATTTTACATGTTCGGTGCAAAGTAATTGCTGGGCGCGTGATGAGCAAATTGCCGCACGTTGGTACACGGCCTCCACAAACGCCTTGCTGCGCGGTCGCAACGCCACTGAGCGGATCGAGAATTGCGTCAGGGGAGAGGGGGTGAATATTTAGGAAGGTACTTAAGTGCTTGAATTGGTGTGGCATGGGAAAGACAAAAAATTTTTGAATTAGATTTTTGTGTGAGCAAATTGCTCATAGCGCGCCTTCTCGTGAGAAAACCCGTGGGTTAATCGAAGTAATCACCCATGCAATCAATGCATCTTTGCCAACGCAGTGGCAGTTTATTGATGTCCTTCTTAAAGAAATCAGCTGGACGGGAGGCAACAAATTCTTCAAAGGCATTTTGTACTGCCTCTCGGGTATTGAATTTTTTTCCCGCCAAGAAGTTATCCAAATTCTGTAAAAAGTAGTAGTCTGTAGGCGCAAGGTCTGGTGAGTAGGGCGGATGACGGAGAGCTTTCAACCCCAGTTCTTGCAACTTGGAGACCGTCTGCTGTGCAGTATGAGGTCGCGCGTTGTCGTGCAGGAGCAGCGGAGACGAGCGATTGACCAATGCTGGTTGGAGATGTGCCAGCTTCTCCATCATTGTGTTCAGTTCTTCACAGTACACATCTGCAGTAATGCTCACCCCGTTTGGTAAGAAGCTGTGATGAATCACACCGGCGCTAGACCACCAAACAGTGACCATCACTTTTCTAGGGGTAAGTTTTCGTTTAGGGCATTGTTTCGGTGCTGAACCAGGATCCAACCAATTTGCTGAGCGCTTGCGGTTATCAAACAGAATCAATTTTTCATCGCAGGTAACAATGCGGTTCAAAATTCCTTCATTTGTGTGTCTGTTGAGCAGTGCAAGGCACGTCTCGACGCGTACTTCGCGCTGGCGATCATTGAGTTCGTGGGACACCCATTTGTAAAGCTTTTTTACCTTGCCTATTTTACACAAATGGACCAATATTGTTTTGACGCTAACGTCGAAAGCTGCTGCTAATTCAGCCGTAGATTGTGTATCATCAGCTTCCACAATCGCCTTTAATTCGTCACTGTCGACCAGTCTTCGGACGACCGCGAGGTTCATTTTTCAGGTCGAAATTTCCAGAACGGAAGCGAGCAAACCAATAACAGGTGGTGCGTTGGTTTTTAGTGTTAGCTCCGTAAACGTCGTTGATGTTGCGTGTCGCTTGTGCCCCGTTGCTGCCACGACGGTACTCATATTCCATAATTATACTCGAATTTTTAACGTATCCATGATAACGAAAAAGATTGAAATGCGATGAAAATGTAACACTAATCAATAAACAAATGACTACTTTTGGAAACAAAATTCCATGTTTTTAAAATAAAATTAATTTGAAATTAGAATTCTTAGCCAAACAAAAATTATTTTGATTTGAAATGGCCAGTACTGCAGAACGGCAATTTCATAGGTAAAGACCTAATATATGCATTCACACAAGCATCCCGTTTCCCGGATACTGCAAACGGGATGCTTGTGTGAATATGTGTATTTAAATACGTACACCACTAAACGGGATCCTTCAAAAAACCGTACCTGCAAAAAACGGGATTCGTCGGGCTCCCGTTTTTTTTTGCAGGATCCCGTTTAGTAGTGTACGTGTTTAAATAATATTCATACAGGCATCCTGGCTGCCGAATGATTGTCCTGCAAAAAACGGGATCTTGCCGTGGGAAAGA
Source organism: Eremobia ochroleuca (assembly GCA_949629135.1). Lineage (NCBI taxonomy): Eukaryota > Metazoa > Arthropoda > Insecta > Lepidoptera > Noctuidae > Eremobia > Eremobia ochroleuca. Next base: position 14,928,084 of record OX451402.1, on the reverse strand, counting down.
GCCCTTAGCGGTGCCGCATACGAAGGTTTATTAAGGGCTCGTGTAGACGGCACCGCCACCACGTGGACACCGCACCGCCGCCCCACCGCTGCGCTGTGTATACGAGACGCGTAAAACCCGCCACCGCGCCGCTCCGTAAAATCAAGCGGCGGTTTATAAGTCGACAATGATGATTTCTGCTTGAAATTAACCAAAACAAAAACTAACCAAACCGAGGCGGAGCTCGCTACGTACGTAAGTACCCCAAAGTAATGTGGAGCTGGAGATGTACATGGACCTTAACATAAATAACATGACGCCTTTAATCACCGAAGGGTTTGGCAGAGATATGTAGACGCCAGCATATCAAGCTACTACAATCTGTCATATTTCTATATTAGATTTTCAACTTTATTACCAAAGTATTAGCTTCAAGGTTGATTGGGAAAATTTGGCAGTTTCGGGTAGCTTGATGTGCTGGTCAGTTATGTTTGAAGGTAGTCTTTAAAATTGAACAACATTGAGATTGAAGTACATTGAGTGTATAAAATTGAATGTATAATTACAAAGAGTATTTAGCATGTGTTGTTTGCCTGTAATTGGTTGTGCAGTTAAAGACACAATTACTTGTATGTTCCTATCTCTATATTATCTGTAGCAACTGTTGGTCAACAGTAATTACGTAAATAAATAAATGGACTTGGCCGTCCTGGGAATCGAGCCCAGAAACATTAACCATATTAGTTGCTCATTAACTATAGAAAAATTGATCTCGGGTTATTGGACACTTTGGTTTCTTTCAGTTCAAATATTCAGGACTATTTTGAGATTTTTCTCACATCGTAATTAAGATTTTTGTGCTTGCTGTAGGATAAGTAAAAGAAAACAACGATTTGGAAATTTTCAAAGCATTTTATTTATGACCTTTAACACTGTGTATAATATATTTTGATAGTACATTTAGAGCAATGAGTAATATTACCAATCATTACATTGTTCTTATTTTCATAAATTGAATGAAATTCATAAATTATATATAGAATATATAATTTGTTTTCAATATCATACTCGCCCAACAATCAACAATCACTATCGTAATCACAACAGCGGCGCCGGCGCAGCCACTGTGACGTCACAGGCGGCCGCGCCGCGCACCACAGAACAACGACGCATACCAAATAAATTAGTTGAGAAACAAACCAAACGTAATCAAAACAACAGCTAGTCCTATAAAAATAGCAGTATACCTTAAACAGTATACTCTATAAAAAAATATAATCCAGCGTCCAGCTGTATCTCTAATTTAAAATGTTTTGTTTCCATAGAATTACAATAATATAACAACTAAACGAGAATCGGAAAACGAAACGTCAAAGGAAATAAAAAGCTATAAAATATATCTTTTCAGCCGCCTCGACACGCCCGTGGTTTTATCAATCTGCTCGCTATAACTCTACGTAAACACAATTTTGCTATGCAAAATACATTACCCTATTTATTTAAAAAAAAAGGAAATAAGTAATATACAAACTTTGGAATGTAATGTAAATACAACAAAAAAAAAATGACTAGAAAAGAAAGGTCAAAACAAACAAACATGTCATTCAGCTTGAGATCTCGTTCACCCTTTACAACACACCTATTGACGAAGTTACACAAATATTAATTTTGGTGAAGAAGTACTTGGACATAGTAATCTGTTAGATTCTTATATTTGTAAGAGCGTTTCGTGTTTCAATAAGCACACCGCCAAAATATTGAACCAGTCGGTCGATTCTGTAAAAATCTCACCGTGATAACTTGCGTGAAATAAGCTGTCAGTGTCATCCCACTGATGCTAGGGATTGACCAAGCATACATTTGCAATCATAATCGAGATTTAAATATTTTTTTATCCTAATTCGATTGATAGTTTTATATAATTACAAATCTAGTATTTTATTTGTCAAAACATTACTATTTTGTGGGGTTTTAAAATAAAATAGCAAAACAGAAACTTAGGCAGAATCTCAATGCTGTTTTTTTTTTTTTTCAATTCACAACATTTCGTGAATCGGGTGAAGTGATCACGCCACACAAACTGTGTGGGATTAAATTCTATGGACCGTCAGCTGACTAAGTTTCTGTTTTGCTATTTTATTTTAAAACCTCACAAAATTGTAATATTTTGACAAATAAAATACAATGAAATTATATAAAATGATCAATAGAATTAGCATAAAAAATATTATTAAAATCTCGATTATGATTGTAAATGTATGCTTGGTCAATCCCTAGTATCAGGTGGGATGACACTGACAGCTCACTCCAAGCTCACTTCACCTAAGTTTTCACGGTGAGATGGTTACAGAATCGCACTGCTGTACACGAATGAAAAATAAATTTTGCAACATTTGACGTTGTGCTGTACAAACTGAAACGGTTCTTAATCATTTTATAATCTCGACGACAATTGTAGTAATTTCAATTTCAAGAAATATTACCTATAACACACAGCATGTCTAAATTTTGGATAATACTTTTTGTTCTTATAGCTACGTTATTATACGCTAAATTATTATCAGGATATCCTCTAGTGTTAGCCGAATATGTCGTGTCTACAGTTAGTGTGTAAGCCGGTGTGACTGGACTTTTAACAGGAGAAAGCTATTTTTTTAATAATTTTCTGTAACCCATGTAAGTACCAAACGAAGTAAAATATTTACAAAGACTAATAAGTCTTAAGCTTACAAGTTTGTTACAATATATAACTATGTATGCTCGATTTCGAATGAAAAATAGTCACCTAGAAGCGATAGTATAGTGACAATTATTATATTTATTCCACATTTATCAAAGCGGTAACAAGAGTAAACAATTGATCGGCCTTACAACAGTGTTGGAGATAAAAAGTAATGCCTATAAAGATCATCCATATAAAACTACAGTCACATTCATTTTCTACCTACGATGATATTGATGTCGTATCTGTATAAATATACGTAGTACTATGGACTGGTGAGATGACGGGGACAGGGGGACAGGGGGTGCGGGGGTAAGGGACAACGTAACACTGAAACACGTATTAACACACTACTTTGTGATTGTTCGCAGCACAGCATTGAGCTACTCTACCACATACATGTACCTACACGGTATATGACTAGAAACGTACGGAATGCTCCGAACGGAATCATCGGTAATCGAGAAATCATCGAGATATACCTGAGTGACATCACATTAACCTACTTTATACATCCCATATAAAGAATTTCAAAGAAAACATCGTTAGACAAAACAATATCAAGTTAAATGATATTACCAACTACATCGTGTAGCGTAAATGATTTATAATGCATAGTCTACATTTAACTACAAATATTTAATGTATTTACAATCGATACTAAAACGTGAAACGAGTACGTATGACGTCATACGAGTTCGGACTACCGCCAACACGGCCTTTTGAGCCTCAAAATATAATTTTATACTACCGTTCGGGTCATACGTATATACAAGGTAAATTACATTAATAATGTATCCAACTTTAGAAGAAAATTTATATAGTTCAGTAATTTGTCTTTTCACAAGTACAATGCTTTTTTTTTTCTTTAAATTCTTAGGTATAGTCATGTTACAAATGGAGTCTATCAAACACCGCCGATAATATTTGTGCGCAACACAATTATCGTTTTTATTGCACAGAAGTTGTACGTAGACATACGCATTAAAATTTTCTACAAGTTGGCCGATGGACCACGATACATAAATGCTGGTATACTCTTATGGTGTCGTTATTATATATTTTTGACTACATATTTTAATGCAGCTATGTTAACATCGTGGTCCAAAGTTGCCATTACAAGATAGATTAAAATAAGAGCTTTAAATAGGCCTTGAAGACATTGAAACAGCTCGTAATCTCAACTAGACGTACATAATATAGTGTACGGATTTATAATCAATTTAAATATTATCTTTACCCCGTTCCTCTTATAATCAGTGCACCGGTTTGGTCCCGACTCGTTCGACCCTCGCACTAAACTATAAAATTCTAAACTTCAGGATTAATTGACCAGTTTTTGGCTAGATATTTGGCACTTGAATATTTTTGGTTAAAATAAACAAAATCTCCTTTCACGAGTATAATATTACTTTGTAATATAAATAGGAATTCAGCTACATACATCAATATTGTTTAATTTAAAAATACAGTTTTTTGTTTTAATCAGAAATATTTAAGTCCAATGTCAGTGCCAAAGACTGGTTCTTTCGCCCAATTAGCAAATATAATAAATAAAATATATACATATATATCTATTTACGTATATATCGTATATCGCATTAAATGCAGCTGCTTCATATAATACTGATAACCAAACTTAGATATGCTAAAATAATTGATTTATTTGCGTGCCCTCTGACTTTCTTCGTATTATCTTGTGGTCCCAGAATTGACGGAACAAAACAATAATTTATAGAAATAGTTAACTTCGTATAAAAAGTATGAAAATTCTCACTTACTAATGATGGTTAAAAATATCTTTTTTCGAATTGGTAACACCGCTATACAACCTTCGTCAATAATTTTGGCAACTTTGAATACGAAATGAACTATCTCACTAAATATTATATAAATAGACCACAGTAAATAAAACCTCTTCGTTGAGCGCTCAGTGACTATAGAATGACTATGCCCCACCAAACCAGTCACGGATATATTCCTCCATTAACGATTAGTTCACTCGGTCTATGGAATTAAACCTTTATTATCAATCACATAACGGATCTTTTACAATATCTAGATATTTTATTGTATGCAGCTAAAAATCAGTTTCAGAAAATACCGTTACATACCTCATTCTTCTGCAATCTTCGTGCATATCGTATATTTAATTCGACATAATATTTGTGCAACTGTTCGCACAGTGCGATCTATGATGATAAATAAATATTGTTAAAATCAGTCTAAAAGTAATTTTCTTTTACTTTTTGTGTACTACCCTAACAATACGCTAGGGTAGTCAGTCTGAATTTTAACTCTTCAATATAAGATATGCAGAAAGACATCATATTTCGCTGAAAACTTCTGAAACACAGTGAATTTAGAAACTTCATTTTCACTTAAGTAATAGGTATAAATATTTACTAATTTCCATAGATGAAACCGACAGATATTCTACAAGATTTTACAAGTAATTTTAAATAGTTTCAAATTCATGCTCGTTTTGAATTCACAATAACTCAGAAGTCTTCATTTTACCATCGACGTTACGTTTACATAGCTGCCTTTGTTCCTAAGATTTACATTGCATTTTCAGTACTCACTTGATCCCAAGTTTAATTCCACAAACCGAAGGTCCGAGCGGTTTCAATACCTTTGCAAGGCTTTGTGAGCGAGCGTTCCGTTGGAGACGCACTTAAAAAACGAGGATAGACTCCATGATGAGGGCGTCTCATGGTGCCCCGGCGGCCTTGTCGCCGCGTCGCGCCGACCGCGACCTGACACGAGACAACTTCACACGTGTATATTGATAGATCCGACCTAACTAACCCACTTAAGGGGGACCCAGTAAGAAAACCCGCGAAATTAAAAATTACTAACGTTTTTTTGCAATTTGCAGGTCAATGTTAGGTTGTATGTTGATCAAAATATGATTTGGGATCGAAACAAATATGTATTTACAAAATTATAATCATTGGGATTTTAAACTCTCTAAAAAATGGCCTCAAATGTCAGGATTTCATGAAATAGGGTCATTTGAACTTTGAGAGTTGTATTGATTTTAATGATTATAATTCTTGTATATAAACACTTGTTACGGCCGCGAATCATATTTCGATCAACATACAACATGTTGCAAAAAACGTAAGACAATTTGAATTTCGCGAGCTACCTTGGCGCTTTCGCCTTAACAAAAGGGACATTTTGACACTACTGGCTGAATGGGCTTAATGCTTTTGCCTTAAAAAAGTGGCTGTTAAGGTGGAGTACCTATGCCTAAAAGTTGACAGTAAAGGTATTACCTTTGGCTGTAGGGGTTGGTGCTTTTGCCTCAGTGGCAGTATGGCTTGGAGTCTTAGCCCAAAAATGAAGAGATAAGCAGAATATGATTATTTGGTAATAGTAAATTTAAGAAGTAAATTCAAGATAACTGTCTTTCTAGGTCAGGTCATGCATGTTATTAATATGAATGAAGGGATAGTGAATGTAACAGAGAAGGTCAACTCACCTGATTTGTCCGGCGAGCAATGGGTTGATGGCGTACAGCCAGTCATGTACTTCCTTGTCGCCGAGTGTTTGCAGCAAGTAGCCCCGTTCCTTGCTCACCACACTATAACGAGAATATATGACAATAGTTTATAAACACACACAGTCACACTTATAATTTTTATTCTGTTTTGTAGCTGTAAGTCTTCCATTGCCATGGAGTTGTGAGGACCAGCTCGTTTTACAATAAAATATAAGTTTTCCAGGGTAAATAAATATATGACATCGTTAAAATAGTTTTAATTGAGGACCGTTGTGCTATCAACAACTTTGTAGCGATGATCTCATCATCAGCGTAGCCTTTTCCCAACTATGTTGGGGTCGGCTTCCAGTCTAACCGGATGCAGAATAAATAAATTTAATTTTTAATTTTCCATTTTTTTTTTCTGAATACCAGTATTTTACATGGAGCGACTGCCTATCCGACCTCGACAACCCAGTTACTGGGTAATACGAAACCCCTTAGTAAGACTGGTTTTCAGACTTTCGGGCTTCTGACTACCCGTAACGACTGTCAAAGATCCACGAATTACAGCCGAGACCAACGGCTCTATTTTACCACGACCCTTCAAATTGCGTTTGAGGCATGCGCCTGCACAAGTGGACATAACAACGTCATCTTTTGCAATTTTTTATTGCATTCATTATACTTATTGAAGCAAACAAAATATAGGTACGGGGAAAGATAGCTGCCACGTTTTTGCCTATTGTCTTAACGACACGTAGGTGTGACGTCACGTACCTGAAGGTGTTGGGCATGCGGACCATCTGCTCCTGGTCCTCGGAGTACTCGACGTGCGCGTTGGCGAGGTTAATGACCGCGCGCTCGATAGGGTCGCGCTCGTCGCGGTATATGAACACGTAGGGTCGTCGGACCACCTAGAAATGAGAATTTTTAGTTTGACTTGGCCGCAGTCGGTAAAAATCCTTCGTCCATGCAAATTTTTTTTTCTGATTATTATCATTTTGGCTTAATTTACAATGAAATCATCATGGAAATATGTAACTCTTTTCAATAATATTGATCAATTTCACTGACTAATTATCTCATGAAAATTTTCTTGATATAGGATAGGATTGGCTTTTTTTTTAATTATTTTTTTCATAAAGAATCAATTTTTTTTAGGTTTATTACCTAAAAAAAACTAAAAAAAAACGAAAATTGATTGATTGAGCAATCAATGGACAATCTAATCATCATGAAAAAGTTACAGTATGAACATACCAGCCAACGCTTCTTCCAGCCATGTGTGCCATGCTGCAGCACATTGAGATGTCCCCGGCGGGCCACGGCCGCCGACACGCGCACCTCCTCGCAGTCCGGCACGTACAGCGCGGGCCCCAGCGCGCCGGGGCCCATGGCGCCCAGGGCCCCGAGCGCGCCCAGTGCGGCCCCATGCGAGCCCGCCCAGCCGGACATCGACTTCTCTAGTAAGCCGCGCTCCGGGGAGCAGAGTCTGGAAAGCGAAGTAATGTGAAAATTATAAATAATAAACAGACACTAAACAAATGAAGTTCATATTGTTTAGTGTTTTGTTTGTTTTTGTTTTTTTTTTGTTTTCATTGTTTTTGTTCAGAACAAATTCACCTGCCAGCGGGGGGATATCGTTTACTATCTGGGACAATGGCGCTGATTCCTTCGATTACAAACTAAACTAAATTTAAGTTCAGTGCATGTTTTTCTTTCTATTTCATTAAGAAAAGTACAGAAGATAAATATTAGTTTAGTCCTGTCAAATGAAGATACTCCATAGACAAGATTAGACGTGATTAAATAAATGGCTACTAAAAATAGTCAATTTACGTCAGGAGCTGACTAATTTGACAGGACTAAACTAATATTTATCTTCTGTTCTTTTCTTAATTAAATAGAAAGAAAAGGATGCACTGCACTTAAATTTTTAAATTTAGTTTAGTTTGTGAACAAAGGAATCGGCGCCATTGTCCATCAGTTTAAATATCAGCGCTCTATGAAAACTTCCTGCACGCCTTTTGTGCGTCACTACGCAATTATTTGAGCAGACCTGAATTGTACGGTGCACGTACAGTAAACGCTCAGAAGTCCATAAGCACGCTAAAGTTCACATTGCCATGAACAGTACGAGCGCGATACAGTCAGTGCGTGTGCGAGTGATGTCTCAACATTCCGCAGATAACACACACTAATGAACTGTCGTCGTAATAGACGAAATAGCATGATATATGAACAAGATAAAGAATATTATATTTCTGTCCCATTTCTTCCAATCGAGTAAAAACTTGCAAAAAGTCTACATATTCGGCGTGAGATTCGAACTCACGGCTCACTGATTCGCGCATCTATCTGCAGGCGCTTAGCCGCTAGGCCATCTTGACTTGTGTAGTTACGTTGAAATTATGAAGTACAATCACTTGTTGACGACAATGATGATACATGTGTCTATTCTTGAAAATAGAAGGTCGTAAGTCAAACTAAACGTCAAGCTAATGCTTTGTGAGAATGCCTATGGACTTTTGGAGGGCACTGTACATGGGTTTTAAAATATTTTTATTACAATAAGTTAGCCAGTAGCCTCGCGTATTTGCACTTTGGACGCGACCTACATTTGGCATTTGGCATTGACACTGACATATTGCATTGTTCCATGCATTTTATGTATATTACATTTTTAGTGTTCAATTAGACGTGGTTTGAGTCGGACAACTTGCATTTTTATTTAGATTCATCCCGTTGAGCATTCACTGACAGTTTCATGCATTTAAGTTTAAATTTGACATTTCACATTTGCATTGACATTACTTATGTTAGGGAAGCACCTACATGAATCCTATGTGCGCTACAGAACGGCAACCTATGAAACGCATTAAAAAAAATATCTCAATGAGGAAGTGTTAGGTACTCACTCGAAGCTGCTAGCACTGTGTATGGACGACAGCAGGCTGGGAGTGGAGATGTCTGCGGAGACCCCCTCGTCCACCGGCGTGGCGGGAGACGCGGCCGCCTCTACCTCCTTGCCTGAGGAACCTATCCTTCCTGTGAAAGATACCGAGCATTTACAGTGGCCTCCAAAAGTTAGTTGACATTTTTCCAGTTCAGCTTTAAGAGCGTTACTCCAGAGCGGCGCGCTGAGCGGTGGCGTGAATCCGCGCCGATTATATATCAATACTAAATAATTCATAGTAAAATAAACATATAAGTTATTAAAAAAATATTTGAACCATGTTTTAGAACATAAATGTCTTAATTTACTAGGTCTAAAAGAAAATATAAATATTTCAGATTTCATCCTAAACTAACACGTTTAATATCTCGAAAAGTGGCTACAATTGACACTTTTGAATATACTTTTCTTGAATGAAAACTTACAGTAATCGTGTTTTTTTTTCAGCCATGCACTAATAAATGTTATTATTTTTCATAAAGTAATGTTGTTATAAGTTTGTCGTATATGGTTTTACTAATATCTCGCATCTGCTTAGACCGTCGATCGCTAGTTTAAAAAAAGGCTTGCATAAAAACGGTTCTGATGAGAAAACTATACGAAAAATTGAAAATGTTTTTCAGCCATGCACTAGATTATAAAATTCCCAATAATATGACGTCAATATCTCATCTATAAATTAAACACAATATGGTTTTATTGTCCGTCGGAAATCATCAATTTTGAATCTGCAACATGGCTCTAACGGAGGAACTCTCTTAATACCACATTAGGGTTTAAAATGAAAAAATAAAATAATCAGGTACTCCTAAGTGATTATTGATTATTTTTTATGATAAGTCAAAAGTTGAATTAGTCAAGAATAACGTTATAGCAGTTCAGACATTTGGATCACTAGACCAATGATCGTTTGGATAATGTGGTGTGTCAAAGCTGAAGTAGAAAAATTTCAACTAACTTTTGGAGGCCACTGTAGCTTTCATTTTACTTTTAACCCGTCGCGAGCCAATTAACAGACACAATAATAAAAAAAATATTGTTATCTGTACACATGGTGTACATTCGACGTTTGAGAGGTTAATCTTGGGCCCAGCTCAGTCCAGTCAAGGCACAATGCTGTTGTCGATGCCAAACAAATATTAATATTATCTTAACCATTGCAATAAATAAATCGTAGGGTTGACTTTGTCAGGTCAAAGGAAGAGCAAAGGCTTGGGGCTGTTTTATGAAGTATTAACGCCATCATTATTCCATTGCAAAAAATAGATGGCGCTATCGGCCTTCTACAGCTCCGGCTATCTGTCGGCGAAAGTACTAGGAAGTGGTGAAGGGCGGGCGTTTTGGGGGACTGTCTTTTGTAATTTTGACGTTCGAAAAGTGCTGATTCTCATCCTACTTTGAATAAATGACTTTGGATTTGATTCTCATACTGGAAAAATGGTGGAACTGATATGTCATATTACAGCCCCTGGTATCTTGTCAGCTTTTTTTTAACTTAACTTAAATGAACTCTTGTAAATTATAGTTTTTTAAGTCCAATGCATCAATGATCAGCCTTAAACGTTCCCACTGCTGGGACATAGGCCTCCTCTCAGTGAGAGGGAGTGGGCCGTAATCCACCACACGGGCCAAATAAAGATTGGTAGATGTCACATGTCATCGAATTTTTAGTCCTAGGACATGCCGGTTTCCTCATGATGTTTTCCTTCACCGGTCCAATGGCAACTTGTTAAAAATCTACACTGCTTGATATTGAGGATTATGTTGAACAATATTTAGTTAAATTATTTTGTTTTTAAAATCTTTCCTGCCTGTACTTTCCCTCAACTGTCTCTTCTCGTCTGTTTCATAGTTATGCAGGTATTTATTAAAATTCACTAACAATACTAAATTTATCTATTACTATTTTTAACCCGCGACTTCGCACGCTTGGAGGTCGGACATGATCCAACGGGAACGTACTACCGAAATAAAAAGTACTCTATGTTCTAATCCAGGTCATAGTCTACCCATGTGCCAAATTTCGTCGCATTCTGTTCAGCCGTTTTAGCGTGACAAACAAATATGGAAACAAACTCTCTTTCGCATTAAAAACATTTTTTTTTATAAAACGTTGCCCCACACTTGGAATTTCTCCCGTACTGTGGGTGCGTTTACCCGTTTGGATGTATCGTACCTTGTATAAGTTTGATGTATTTGGTGGAGAGTTCTTTCTCGCGTGACGTCATGTCCCACGGCTCGTACAGCGACTCGTCGCGGGCGCAGTCCGCAGCCGCTTTAGCTGCCATGTTGCATACCTCCTGTTTAACAAACATCGTTATCATTTTAATGTTCTAGCTTAAATGTGTTGAGTTGGCCTACATCAGCTGTTTTTGTTTTTATTAAGCAAACAAAACCTAGGCTGGAAAATGTTGGTCTTTGAGTACACTAAGATCATACGCAATTTTTTTTTCCAAATCGATTAATCATACACTGTTCTTGTCCAAAGCGATGGCTCTCATTTTGACAGTGCAACAACATTCATTGCATTATTTACGTTATTGAACAGATAATTTTTTTCGAACATATGAAGCAAGTAGCTGCACTCCGCGGTTTCATCCGCATAAGTGTCGATCCCGTGGGAATATCGGGACAAAAAGTATCCTATGTGTTAATCCCGGTTATAAACTATCTGTGTACCAAATTTTATCCAAATTCGTTCAGCCGTTTGAGTGTGAAGAAGTAACAAACACACACACACACACACACTCACAAACTTTCGCCTTTATAATATTAGTGTGTTAAATGACTGATATGTATAAGACAACTAACTTCAGCTTTCATTCAGGTCGTTTTACTTGTAACCAATCCGAGCACATGTGTTAGCATAATATCCCTTCCTTCTTTATAATACCTTCTCTGTCTTGGTGAAGTCGTTGGGCGCGACAGTGTTCTCGTGTCCGTGACGCAGGCGCTCGCGCAGCGCCAGCAGGTGGCGCGTGCGACCCACCATCTCCAGGCGGGTCATCTTCTCTAGCTCCCACTGGGGACAAGCAAGGGTTTATTTATTATTGATAGGAATTAATTAAGGCTTTAGAAAATGCAACTATTAAGGTTCCGTACCTGAAAAGGAAACAACGGACCCTAATCCTGTCTGTCATTGAGAACGTTTTTGTTTTAAGGCCCTTTCACAAGCAATGCGCGAAATTCTGCGTAATATTTTAAAAAAGATGAACATATTGGAAAAAAAAAAAAGTTTTTGTTTTTTGTGCAAAATGTTTTGACTTAATGATTTCAGCAAAAATACTATCAATAAAGGTGCAGCTAGATTGCGGTAGATTATTGTGACACAGTTCCAATGAGTCTTTTCCTAAGGAGGAGAGCCGGCAAGAAACTTTCTTTTTAAAATTGTTGGCTTTTGTAATGTTCACAAATTACGGTGTTAATAGGTATGAGAGGATAGTGGACAGGCCGTATTACGAAGTATTAATACCATATAAGTGATTCCAGTGCGAAAAAGGGATGGTGCTATCGGTCATGGATAGCTCGTCCTCTCTCTTACACTGGAATCATGATGGCATTAAACGGTCATAATACGGCACCTGCACTATTCTCACCAACAACTTTATTAGTTTGTTTGTTTAACAGACACACTGAGGATTAAGAAGCAACAGTCCCCATACCTGGTGATCAAATATGAGCGAGTCGCCGCGCGGCCTCCAACCGTGTAGATTCTCCTCTCCGCGGACATATGTGCCACTGGTGTCCAATACACGACGCTGGCGACGTTGTACGCCTGTGCAATGATAGTACAAAAATGAGTAAATATTATGTTATACGGAAATATGACCGAACCCGACCAGGTCAAGGTTACGCCAAAGAAACACGGCATCATCTGCCTGCCTTTTTCCCAACTATGTTGGGATTGGCTTCCAGTTCTAACCGGATGCAGCTGAATACCAGTATTTTACATGGAGCGACTGCCTATCTGACCTCCACAACCCAATTACTGGGTAATACGATACCCCTTGGTAAGACTGGTTGTCAGACTTTCGGGCTTCTGACTACCTGTAACGACTGTCAAAGATCTACGGATGACAGCCGGGACCAACGGCTTAACGTGCTTTCCGAGGCACGGAGGGGTCTTGGTATGTAAAGATGGTCACCCATCCACAGACCAACCGTGGCAAGCGTAGCTTAACCTGATCGACCTGTTCGGCTGTTATTATTTAGCCAAGGATCCCTCACGCCAAAGAAACACGTCACGTCCAAAAACGTGTTGAGCTGACAACGTCGTCAAACTTGCGGGAAACACTTAGACGAACGACAACGGAATCATACTAAAGGATTGAAGTGGAAAGAGCTGCAACTAAACACGGCGAAGACCTTTTTTCACAATTAAACTGTGATGGATTGGCTTTGATGCAACATCCAGGGATCATACATTTCATAGTCAGGCCCCTTGGATTTTGAGCATTTACCTTAATTCTGTAACGCTGGCGACCTAGTATTTGGAAATGTTCCTAGTGATGATGAACTGCTACAGACTGCTAGCTTACAGAGTAAGCAAACTGAAGTGGCAGTGGGCTGGCCATGTCAGTCGAAGGGCCGGTGGCCGGTGGAGCAGACGAGTCCTGGAGTGGAGACCCCGTATCGGCAAGCGTAGCGTGGGACGCCCCCCAGCTAGATGGACGGACGACCTAAAGAAGGTGGCTGGGGGATAGACTGGATGCGGAAGGCGGAGGACAGGGTGTTGTGGCGCAGTCTGGGAGAGGCCTATGTCCAGCAGTGGACTGCGATAGGCTGAGTTGATGATGAACTGCTACACTACAGTACCTGGCTCCAGCGCGCGATGCAGACTGAGCTCGTACACGCCGGTGATGTGGTCGGCGCGCGCGGCTCGCGAGCCGAACAGCGCGCGGCGCAGCGAGCGGCCCGTGCGCGCCTCGCGCCCCACCACCACCAGGGACAGGTCCTTGGTGATGATGGCCGGGCGGCTGCAGTTGTCCACCTGACGCAAAAAAACACCATTCAAAATGCAACGGGTGTAAAAAGACGCTGAACGAAGCATTCAGACAGTGATATTTTTTTAACGAAAACAAATTTTAAACGTTATAACTTCACTTTAAATACCCCCGTAACTCTTATACCGTGGCATGTACCCATAAGCACTATGTTTTGTGTGCGTAAACCACGATTTTTCACACTAATAATAAAAGTCGTTTTCCCGCAATAACTTTTGCATAGTATTAATTCGTTTGGTAACGGCTCTCTGATGTGATTCTGTTGTATATTGACTTATCAATTACCAGGCCTGCTATTGGGAAATAAGTCGTCGAACCAGGTAACCACGTATATGCAGCTTACATACTTCACTACTGCTTTTTGATACCTGTGTTACAAATCAATTTCAATGACGATATTTTGATGACTATCTAGAGGAATTCACGGACATAGACAAGTTCTTAACATACTCATTTTGGTAATTGGACTCCAGACTTAATCACCAATGTTAAAAAAAGAACTCTTTTTTGCGAAGAATGCTTTTTACATGTCGGATTTTTTTTTCTGTTGTTTAATGTACTGACCTCCAAATAAGCGCTCAGTGTGATGTACACGACTTCTCCATTGGCGCTGACCCTGTTGAGTAGCGGGGATCCGTGCAGGCTACTATCCCAGGCCGCTTCGAACCTAATATCACCAAATATATTTTATATTAATAATAATAATAATATTCCACAACTTTCACACAACGCCATCTAGTCCCAAACTAAGCAGAGCTTGTGCTATGAGTACTAGACAACTGCTAAACATACATATATATTTCTAAATACATACATATTATAGATAAATTACACCCAGACAACACAGACACACAAGAACAAATGATTGTGCTCATCACACAAACATTTGTCCTAGGTGGGAATCGAACCCACGACCTTGCGCATAGCAGGCAGGGCCACTGACCACTAGACCAACAGGCCTGTCAATTATGTGGCAATAAAAAAAATATGTATAAAGATGATATCAGATGCTTCACTTTTTGTTCATTCAGCATCATTCACTCGAAGAGAAACGTCAGAACACAAAATGGCTCAAGTGAAAATTTAAGTCATTGGAGAACCTATCTAACGTTGTTTGATTCGGTCTTATCTTTCACTCGCATTCCGAATGAACTAAAAACGAAGAATTAATAAATGAGCACTTTATCTTTCATTTCCAATTAATTTCATCGGTGTCGAGTGAACGTGGAATAAAAAAAGAAACAGAGTATTTACTCGAGTGAAATATCTAATATCAGCTTTAGAAAGTTTTTTTTTTTCAGTAAGTATACTTTGTCGAAATCATACAGTTCAAAAATGGCATTTTGTCATCGATTCTATTATTTCTTCCACTTTTTACATAAAAAATGTTTTAATTGAATGTCTGACTGGCAATTCCTTGATTTTAAGAAACGTTTTTATTCTAATCTGCTAGTTGAGATTATATTGCGACTACATTTTTAACGTTTTTTAAGTACAGTAATTGGCCTTCTGAAAGCCAAAGTATTTTTATGACTATGATGACAATTTCCTACCTGAATACAGCCCTGTCGTCAAGCGTTGGCCTCTCTCCAGGGAATAGACCAAGAGACAGGGCGCCATCTTCATCTCCGTCCGTCGTGTCTTCATTCGCTTCGGGAGAGTTGCGGATGCGGCCTGCGACATCACATACTATTGTAACAAGGTATTCCGTAAGTGAAATAATATACGGAATCCGGTGTGAACTGGAGCTGGACTGAATTAGCGCGCCTATGTGTCCTTTTGTTCAACAATTCATTCATAATTGTAAAATAATTGGTTTTATGTTTTTTTTGGTCCTTTTGAATTTAGAGGCAGTCTTTTGAATTTAGTTCACATTAGTTGTAAGGACTGTCATATTCTCATTCGAGGTTATTTCGGGAACTTTGTAAAGCAATGGTTTGATGGGTTGTTTTATCTGGTCGAATACCACAAAAAGATCTATGTAAAATGGGTGTCTTTGAGGGTAGTAATTCCCACATAACTGCTATTCCTCAGCACATTTTTTAAATAAATCTATTTTTTTTATAAATAGAGCTACGAGTATTAACAATAAAATATGAATAAAAGTGTTTTTTTTTTCGCAGTTCCTCGGAACAATCTTCGCTTCAACTCTTTAAGTCCTAAGAAACACATACCAACAACCAGTTCCCTGACGTCAGTCCACTGCAGGTCCTGCGAGGGCTCGTGCAGGATGGTGATGCGGATGCGGCGCTGGATGCCCTGGTGCAGCAGGAACAGCCCGCGGCAAGGGAGTTCATCTGAGTGTTCTACCACCTGGAGGTGCAGAGGTAAGAAGTTTTATAGTGTTGTATTAAAAAATAGTTGGTCAAGCCGGCTTAAGGCTGATTGGACCAGTCAGATATCTTTTAGCTGCGGGAAATTGATTTCTAATACATTTTTGTGTGGAAAAACTGTGGAAAATTCAAAATTTATTCGCAGGATAAGACTTGTACTAGACATACCTACAAGTTTGGTCGAATTCACCCTTAGTGTGGCCAACATGATTGAAATTGTATCCTGATTGGAAGTTCTAAGTAATATTGTGAAAGTTATTAGAATTGATTGCTGATTACTAATTAAATATTATTTTTTCACTGATGGTTCTCCAACAGGACTGAGCTAGTTCTAGGATGTTTACCTTCTCGTCATTAAACTCTACCCCGGGCGGACAAGCGAGATAAGTGAAGAATTAAAATAATTGATTGTAGCAGATACTCACGGCAGGCACGTACTCGCCGCTGGGCGCGAGCTCGCAGATCTCGAACCACACGAGCAGGTCGTGCTTGGAGTGCAGGTGCGAGCTGCAGCAGGGCGCGGCCTCGGCGGCGGCGCCCCACTTGGGGGAGCGCACGGGCGCGGAGATGGGGATGGCGGGCGGCAGCATGCGGCGCGGCGGGGTGCGCCCGCCCACGGGGCCGTCCTGCTTCGCGTCCTGGGGAGGCGGGGATTTGTATGATCAAAACTTGTTAAATATTGAAATAAATACAATGTCTCGGTTTACAAGTTAGTCGTCGTTTTATTTCTACCCTAACCTAACTACATTTCAAACAAATTTTACAAAATATCCGAATCAAAGGACCTATATAAATAGTTTTTCGTCCCGAAGGACCAAAATGTATAGTTATCCGACTCGAAGGACCACATACAAATAGTAAACCGACTCTAAGGACCAAAATGAACAACATATCCGATTCGAAGGACCAAATAAATTCCCGACCCGACTGTAAGGACGAAAATTATGGAACGCAAATAAATGAATATGAATATGAAAATATCCAGACAGACTCGAAGGAATAAAACATTCAATTATTTAACGAAGTACGACTCAAAGGAAATTTTATTATTTTTAGCAAAGTTTCTCACTCGAAAGACCACAATAATTTAAAGAAACTTGCATTAATTTGATGTAAATAAGAATTATTAGAAAAATATACCTACTCCAAGAATATTTAGAATACGAATACTCGTTGGTATAATTTCTCTTCTATCTTCGATTTTACAAATCAATACATAATAGCTTCAACCATTGAAGTCTCGTTTGAAGGCTTTTGCGAGACTGACGTAACAGCAAAGTGTAAAATATAATTATGTTAAAACTTTGCACACTTACTAACCCCTCTCCACTACTATTATTTTATTTATATTTATTACTAGCCAATCTTAAATGATAACCAGTACTTGCAACTTTTTAGGATTTGCATACGCTTATTGAGTTCATATCTGGGTGTTATTACGCCTAAGGGCGTTTAAGTGTCCGTCAGTGCGTTAAATTAATTTTATATCTAAACCAATCATGCAGACACACAAAATTAACACAGTACTATGTAAAATGTTACGTACAATGGAGCTTACCTTGTGCAGCGGGTGTTGTTGATAATGTCCGAACACTTCGAACACGATCGGCTGCGTCTTTATGTATTCTACGAAGGATTTCGTAATGGGGACTGTGATCTGTCAACAAAACAACAATGTTTTAGAAAATATTGTAAGGACCAAAATATATAATCGGACTGGAAGGACCAGAAAATATACAAGGTGTAATTTATATAGCTGAAAACCGGACAAAGAGGGTGTTCAGCTATTTTGCAATAACTGTCTAGAAGGACCAAAATAAACCCCTATTTATCAAAGTAAATATCCTATTTATTTTGGTCTTCCTGGTCCTGGAAGGACCAGAAAATATAAACTGATAAATTGAAAAGGGGGGTTTCAGTTATTTCAATTACATCTTGTACTAACGGACTAGAAGATCCAAAATAGTATCAGATTAGTAAGGAATGAAAGAGAATTTTAACAGAATGGCATACATTTTAACAGAATATAGCGGTGCATGAGTTTGTTTACTCATTTAAAAAACCCTAAGTTGGAAGTAGACTAACATAAGTTAAGAAATAGGCTTTTGTCCTGCAATGAAACGTAATAATACAGAATGAGGGATAACAATGGATCCTTACATTCTGCACATGGTAGAATCCTAGCGGTGTGTTCTTTCCAGCATTCTTGACGGGCTCTGTCGAGAATGCATCTTCGTTGCGGTGTAAGAAGCTGAAACAAAACAATCATTTAACTCATGTTCTGAAACATCGTATCAAACAATGACTTGCGTTTTTAGCCAAAAATTTTACTAAGGGTGCGTTTCCACGGAAGCGGAGCTGAGCTGAGCGGAGCGGAGATGTGCAGGAATCGACCAATCACAATGGTTGAAATCCTCATCGCGTCACTCTTCTCGTCTGTGATTGGACGATTCCTGCACGTCTCCGCTCCGCTCCGCCGAGCTCCACTTCAGTGGAAACGCAGCCTTACAAAAAGATTGACCTAAATTACGTCACTGTTTAAATAGTTATACACATACATTGGATTCCATCTCTGGAATCTTTATGCCACGAACGTGAAATTTTTGGCTAAAAACGCAAGTCATAGGAATTAAGCACAGTGAAGGAAAACTCTGTCGAGCTCCAATTTTCGGGAAACTTCTCCAATTGCCAAGCAACTTTAAACCTTCTTCCTACGAAGTTTAGCCTTACGCTTATAGATTTAAAACTCACTTGAACTGGCAGAAGACATCGGCATAGTCGGTAGACACGCTATGTGCCTGTAGCACGGTGACGCGGAAGGTGAACTCTTTGCCAAGAGTCAGGTGTTCAGGAAGCTCTTCCTCCTTTAGTTCCGAGGCGAGGGAACTGTCACCGCGGCCGCTGTCAGCGTCGCATTCGCCCATTGCCAATTCTGTTATGGATGGAACAAAAAATATTACATTTTCAGTTACAAGCAATCAAAGCACCTTTTCATGGTGCATAGCATGGGCATTTGTATAAAGAAAGAAAGAAAATACATTTATTTATAACAGACTATAAGACACACACTACACCTGAGATATACATCAGATAAAAAACAAATAAAAATCAAATAAAAAAGTGTAAAGTCCGATGTAAGAAATTAAACAGGAAAGTGTGCCTCACGGATGCGCCAAAAAGGACCAGCAGTACAGCAAAAATGCCAGACAACTCTATGACCTACAAGTAGTTGTTCCGGGTCTGGCTGTTTGTATATGTGACTTTAAATGTTTGTAAACGAGCCCACAATACAGGAGAAATTCCTAGTGTGGGGCGTCGTCTTTTATAAAAAAAAAGGACTAGCCAGCGAAAATGCTCGCATTTAGCCCAATAGTTTTGTGGGATACCGGTCACATTAAGATATAAAACAAAGTACATCATCATGTTCTTCATTTACAGTAAAGATTCTATACTTAATCATTATTTAAGTGTTCAGTTTTTGCATAGAAAGTTTAAACTTATTGTTGTGTTTTTCTTGTGTATAGCAGGGTTTACTTACAAAAATATTTGGACCCCTAGATCACTACGTAAAAATTGGCTGGCAACATCCAATGATCTCAAAGATTACAAGAAATACACAAAAAGTATTCCCGTATATGCACATCACAAATGAATTTCACTACTAAATGATAAAAAATCCTGTAATAAAATCCAATAAAATCATGTGTGTTTAGTCTGCATGTTACACGCCGAATATTACAATATTTCATTTTCCTAAAATCCATGTATTGCCTACCCATATATTTGTAAAAAAAAAAAAAAACTATTATGATTAATGACCTTCAATCTTAATATTAGAGTCAGGCACATCAGTGATGCGCTCGTCGAGGTTGATGGCGTTGTTCTTGTCAACAGCAGAGAGTTTGTTGCGACGCGCCGGCGCCACGTCGTCGTCGAACGAAATCTTTGCCGACTGCTTCACGCCCGCTGCGAATTCTGCGTTGTCTACAAAATCGTTTGAAGGCTTCAGAATAGGAAAGGATCAGATTGTATAGAGGGGTTTTGGTGGGGGATTTTGGTTGGGAGCAAGAATGAGTTAGAAAAAGGGACAGGTCTTTCTTTATAGTATTATTTTACATGTGATCACTATGAGTTTTGTAAGGTATAAAAAAAAATATTGAAAATCGGTAACTTGGCAACGAAAAGAAGGCAAAGTCAAGGAAACAAATTGCTAAGCAAATTGACACTCCAAGATTTGCCGTATCATAGTCATTTGATCCAACTATCCAGGAATGACAGCTTTGCTTTAAATACACGGACAGTTTAAGTTGGTCTTCTATTTGCTTCAAATTGGCGCCGATTCACTTGTTCACAAACTAAACTAAATTTAAGTGCAGTGTATCTTTTTCTTTCTGTTTCATTAAGAAAAGGACAAAAGATAAATATTAGTTTAGTCCTGTCAAATTAAGATACTCCATAGACAAGATTAGACGTGATTAAAAAATTGGCTACTAAAAATACGTCAATTTACGTCAGGCGCTGACTAATTTGACAGCACTAAACTAATATTTATCTTCTGTCCTTTACTGAACGAAATAGAAAGAAAGAGATGCACTGAACTTAAGTTTTGAACCAGGGAATCGGTGCCATTGTTAAGTTAACTTTAATTTCCCGTCATGATATTTTTTTTTTCTAGTTATTATTTTTATATGAAAAGGTTGGGTTAGGTTAAATGATTTTTGGTCTTATGATACTAAATTTGGACAGAAAAGACGAATTGACAAATTTCAAATTCCAAACCACTTGAAAGCATTTTAGTTTTGGTTCAAAGGGAAAAAGGACATAAAAATTTTGTTATCGCTTATCAAAAAAGATGATAATTGTACTCACTCTTCTCAGCGTCGATAACGGCCTGCACGGCCACCCGAAGGTACCCCTTGACGTCTCCTTTCTCGTTCACAATGGCCACTTTGTGAATGAGCGGAACCGGGTACAGCAGGTTCGATAAGTATACAAAACTCCTGTGAACATGTTGTAAGCGGTTAGACCAAGGAATATTATTTTATTTTATACAATGAATGTATAACGATTAAAAGGATCTTTTGGCGCGTGGCCAAAATCGGAACTAACGCCACTATCTTGTTTTGTGAATTTAATTTCTGTGTCAATTTCACAAATGTTTACCAACAACGTTCCCTTCTCAATGTCATCCAGGCAAACGTCAAAAGATCTCTGTTGTAGCACTTTAGATGTGAATTAATGAATGAAATCAATGTGTGTGTCTTCTCGAAATTGTTCCTTCCGCTAGTGTTGGTACCATAGACATATATATATGGACTGGAAATACCTACGAAAAAAGGGTGCCTACCTACAACTCATATTGTCTCAAAAAATGGCTGCCATTGCTAGGGTTGTATCAATCAAGGAACATTGGTGTTACTATAACGAGTATCGATACTAAATACGAGTCGTACTAGTTATCACGTTTGGATCATAATATAGTATACTAACTTATAGTCCGTTCTAACTAAGGTTGCCTACTTTATAGTAACGTATCCTAGTTTATTTTCGATAAACATACTTTATAATTTTGCATAAAAATACAGTAAGCGAAAATACTTTATTTCTAATCTTTTGTTATGCGTAAAAGACTCATATGAACTATTTATCGATAGGTACAGACTCCAGCACATCAAGCTACCCGAAACTGTCAAATTATCATATCAAATTATTAAACCATTCTTTATGTCGGGGATTAATATTTTCTTCACCAATAGCCTCTAACCACTTTTTCTTTAGTCCTTCCTTTTTAGGAAACCAATAAAAAGTGCAAGTATTTTTATCAATAAATAATTTTGGTTACAGCTATATTATATTAGCATATGAAACTAAAATCAATAGGAAACGTCAGAAGCTATGTGCACGGTTCCAATTGGTGGTTTCTATGGAGAAGAGTCGGCAAGAAACTCCACGGTTACTCAAAATAATTGGCTTTTACAATGTTAATAGGTAGGGGAGGACAGTGTAGGCCTGTCAACAAGTACCAGGTACTTAAAAAAATAGAAGACATTGTAAAAGCCAATTGTTTTTAAAAGAGTAACCGTGGAGTTTCTCGCTGGTTCTTCTGCATAGGAAACCACCATTTGGAACCGTGCATCTAGCTTCTGACGTTTCATAAGTGCCCATGTAGGTTTATGTGAAAGAAAATATTTTGATTTTGGTGCTGTGAACCACGGGCCGGACCTAGCAAGGTCAATCGGAGCTAATAAGACGCAGGACTATTTATGTTAACATAGCAGAATATACCGATATCGTTCCAACGGAGGAACTAGTTCCGGAAACTATTAGGCAACGGTACAACACTATTCTATTATGACATATTATTGTAAACAAACGAATGAATTAACAAAATAATAAAAAGGTCTGTTATACGGAAATTCACTCAAATATCAATACTTTAGCCATAAACTCATGATCGCGTTACAATTATATCATCGAATGTCTATTATTGTATGTGTTATTGCATGAAAACCGGCTACTAACCTGTGCAAAGAAAGTTGAGGTTGATTTTCATTCTTCCTTGCACCACACTTCACAATACAACACACAGGCATGTTGAATTGCTGTTTTTCAACATTTACATGCAGTTTTAAAGGTAAAGTCCTCGTAATTTTCTCGCAAATCTCAATAATACAAAAAATAAACAACCATTTGACAGCTGAACTACCACGAAACTTGGCGACAAAGATGGCTGCTCTGGCACCTACCTACAACCGTGTATAGAATAACAGGGCATCTCCTGTTATATCCCATCTCAATGGTTGGTACGTATAGTTGTAATTTTGAGCTTTGGATGTCGTTAAAGATCTGCCCGGTTTTGTCAAAAGTATTACTTTAAAAACTTTTTGATAATGTGCAGCTTTCACAAAATATGCTATTTCCAAGAGATGGAAACTTATCAGTGTTTTTAACTTGCGAGCGTGGGTGAATGCGGTTTTATAAATGCCTTAAGGAAATGCGTTATGTTTAGATATTTTATCGTTTATGAACTTACCGTCCAACTAGACGGAACCACGGGAATCTGTCGTAGAAAGGATCGCCTCCGGTGACAGACTCGATGTTGTGATCCGGCGATGTGGGAGACAACTCGGCCTCATTGTGGTACATCTCCCGCATAAGCTCCAGCCTTTGTCTGACGAATAAACACGGTATGTTAGGGTTTATGATGTTTTTGATAAGGGTTAGAGTTGCATAACGTTACTTATTTTTTTATGTAGACTGTAGTTTCGGGAGGTAACTTAAAGCTGCATGTTGAAATTGAAACGCGATATTAGTTATTATTGTAATTGAGTTACGGTTGAAAGTTGTTTGAAGACAGAAGATATATTAGTGCATGTATGGGAATGATCTGTACAAATACTAAGCTACTCTTTGTGCAGCAGTTGTGTCGTACGCTATTTTGAACGCTAAGTTATTGAGTGCAAGGGTCATAATAAGTGGTGCTAAATATACATGTGATGGTAGGATCTAAGTTTCGAATAAAGCTGTACTTAATTTCTAAAAGGGGATAGTTTTTCTTATGTAGCTACCTATCTTAATATTATACATGCAGTACAGGTATACAATGTACATTTAAAGGAGTTAGCACATTGCAAGCAAGAAAACAATTGAACTCTCGAAAAAATATTGTAATCGTTCTACAAAATAAAAGTTTACAGAATATAATAGAAATATTCACATCTAGTGCTATATTAATATGGATTTATCTAAATTTAAAGAGTAAGTGTATGTTTACAGGTATAAAAAAAACAGGTTTCACATACTATACGATTAGAAAAAGAAAGGGTATATGTACTGATTTTCGTTGGAGGACATCCTTTTACTATTCTTACCAAAAGCAATTCACGAATTTCGTTTATATGCTGAAAAATCGTAGTACAGTGAAAGGTAATTCTTATTTTTATCTCATGGTAAATAATTTTAACAATCATTCCAGTAATGTTCTACAAGGCGAACAATCGGTCAAAATGGCATTTGATATTTTTTTAACCAAATAATTAAATAAACTGCTGCAGCGTCTGTACCGAAATCATGCAGTTTTAATACATAAGTTATTCTTGACTTTTTTTGTTTTTGGATTTTTTTTTACTATTCATTTACAGGACTAAATATACTGGATGCTTTTTTTACAGGCTCCAATTTTTTACAGGCTGTTCTACCCATGAATATGAACAACTTTCACTATGGGACCAACTCTGAAATCACAAAAAAAAAATCAGCTGTTTCATACATTTTGGTCAAGTAAAAAGACCAAAATGTATGAAACAGCTGATTTTTTTTTTCGTGATCTCACAGTCGGTTCCATAGTAAAAGTTGTTCATATTCATGAAAAAAATATGCCGTATTTATCATTTAGTCAATCATCATTTTAACAGATTGTCTTCTTACATAATTACAAAGGCGACAATTAATCTATTCCCTCATTTGGTAATGTATTTAACAGATTGGTATTTAATGAATGGGAATGGCATTAAGTTATGTTATGATACATTTAAACAATTCTATACTAATTTTTGAAACTAAGCGTGAGGCCAGACTAACGTTATTTGGGCGAAAAACGTTCTCTGCCCACTTAAACTTTTCACAAATTAATTTCAGGAGAATAGCGTAATTTCCACTGCGCAAATATTTAAATAACGCTAGTATAGCTTCACCACAAGTATAATTAACGTGACAAAAGCACTATATTTCAACTACCTTTCACAATGAGTCCAGGTTACATGAAAAGCGTGGAGTCGCCAAATAAAATCTTGCATTTTTCAATACTTGGGAGGCATGAGAAACTACTTCTGTGATGATAAAGAAAAAGCTATCATAATCTTCGCAAACAGCTGCTGCAGTTGAAAATTGATATTAATCATTCGAATTTCAACCTTATCTCATTATACATAAGCACTCGTGTCATGCAGCAACTATATTAGGTATAAATACACATAAGTGGGAAGCTTCGTAAGCCTTGTGAATATTGGACAATTTACTTTGAAAATACACATATTTCTCAATTCTACTGCCACAGTCCATCTGTTTGTGTGTATGTATGTACATGTTGCAAGCTGTCAGTGCATGGCACACGTAAGTCCTCAGTGCAACAACACTGCTATGGCACAGGCGTCCTTCGCGCGCAGCCTAGTCAGTCCTAAGCTCTGCGTCCCTGGTCTGTCTGTCTTTGAAGCCCGATACACCTTGATTGAATTTAGCGATTTAACTGGACACTTATGCCTTTATACCTCCCATGAAGTATGGAAGAACGGTAAAGAAAGATTTCGTTGTTCGTTAGAAATCCCATTTTTTTTTTCTAACTTCTCTGTCAATTTATGACTGCAAACAGTTTTATTGAACTATGAGAACGTACAGAAACATCAGTTTACCTAGCTGAATCGCTATTATTAATCTCGAGGCGAATAGGGGCTTAAGCGAGGCGCAGGTCGGCGTTCACAAACCTGGAGGGCAGCAGGTTGGCTAGCGAGAGGCGCGTCTGCTGCGCGCACGCAGATATACAGTGCAGTATGTCGGCGGGCGGGGCCTGGCCAGCCTGGCCCAGCGTGTGGCCGGGGATGGCCGGCAGTGGCGGCGGGGCCAGCACCATTGGCGGCGCTGCATCGTCCTCCGCGCATGCACTCTCGTTCATGTTGTATATCTGACGCATGAGCTCCAGTCGATGGCTACGGACAATACAGCCATGTAGCCCGCCGCTGCCCTACCCGACCTATCTTTTGACCTATGGGACTTTTGAGAGGATATGCCTCTCAGGTATGTGAGGTTCAAATCCTCATGGAGTTCTTCCCAGATTTTTTTATACAAACGGTATCTAATTTATAAAAAAAATAATAAAAAAAACTAGAAAATTCTAACACAATATTTCTATATTAAAAGTTAAAAAAAATATTGGTCTTACTACGCTAATCTCGTAAGGAGTAGGCATGCCCTCTCATTTTGATCGAGCAAATGATCAGAACTTCATCATGCGAACTTCTCTTGGGTTTTATAAGGTGAAAGGATAAAAAATATGGTTTAAAAAGAGTATTTATTAGTTCGCTGTTACTAAGCAAAAATTTATGACAAAAATATGTAATTAATTCTTTTCATTTGCTAACGTAATGATTTCGTAAAAATGAGGGTAAACTATCGTAACTTTGTACCTATATAAATAGCACGTTAAAATGAGAAATTAAAATAATAAAGCAGCAAATAAAACAAGCGCTATTAGAAATGGAATAGACATTGCAACTACACATATAGTCCTATTAAAATAAAGTGTACTTACCCACCCAGTCTATTTATATACAATGTCTATAATACAGATATATAACCAACCTTATATACAATTAAGTACATAAAGAAAATTCTCAACACGGCACCAGCAAAACAGGTATATTGAACTCTCGAGGAATATAATATTCGGACGAAAAGACCAGAACACAAAATGCAACAAAATTAACGAAATAATGAGTATGAATTCATAAATACATTTTTTTTTACGAGAAACTAATAAAATGGAACTTAAAATAAGTAATAATAATATTTACCAGAATAATACATAAATGATTGAAGTAGAGCTGAATAATTTTCGATGGTGTAAATAATATGATAAAATTAATTATCATTTATGAAAAAATAATGAATTTTATTTCATATTCAGCCATGGTGTTTCTATTCCGAATAATTATCTTGAAATCAAAATCTTTCACTTCACTTGAAATAATGAGAATTTGTGGATTATGTGTGAATGTATCTGAAATCTATTCTTTCCCATAAAGTATTCTAACAAAATCTAGGACTTTTCGTCAAGACCTTTTTCTAAACAGAACTGTTTATGCCGATATGATATCAAGGTAAATCATCTCATCCAAGGAAGGCTTTGTCTTTGTAGAGCTGGTTATTATACCTTGTGAACAAATCGTTAAGATTACTCTAGCTAAAATCTCGTACGTAATTAAGTCTTTGCTAATGATCTTCATCTTCCCTAGTTTCATTTTTCTCTATACACTACTGCTATTCTGCTATTCTGTCTTCTATCTCTATCGATTTCCCAACCATTTCCCCCCCACTTACCGTAACTTCTCCAGAGTCCAGTAATGCGTAGCTCCGTTCTTAGTGTCAGTGACCTCCACAGCGACAACAGTGGGGGCCGAGGGGCGATATTCGTCGTCCGCGTCGTCGCGAGGGGCGAGTTCGGCGGGGAGGGGCGAGTAAGGGGTGTCCGTCAGAAGAGTGAACTGGAATTGGACCTTCTTGCGCAGTTCTACGGAGATTGCATTGGCTTCCTGTAAGGACGAAGGAATTAGATAAAGATTTTGTAAAAAAAAAAAAAACATTTAAAATTTCCGAAATCTCAGATCTCAGAATTTACTACTTTTTACATTCGACCTTCTAAAGTTCAAATTCGTAGTCATCAAAAGCAAGTTTTAAGTGCCTTTTGGCCGAGTTATACATATATATTTCTTTTGTCAGTAAGGCGACTGAGGAATCCAGCCCACTGGACTATTTAGCCTAATAACTTCATATTGCGATTATTTATCAATCATATGGTGTTTATTTATAGCATTAATAATTATGATTTATGTTATTTTCATTCAAACTATTAAAGCTGTAAGTCTTCCATGTGTTCAAAAAATAAATATCACCATGTGTGGTCGATTAAAAAAAAAAAGCTTGGCCTATTAGGAATTCTATGTCCAATAGGGAACATAAACGAATTGTTATCGTCAGCTTACCTTGAGGAAGATAGCGTTGCCCCACAGGTCGTCTCTCAGCGAGGTGAACTGATGATACTTCCACTTACGGAACGCCCACGCAGCCAGACCCACCTCGCGGGCCGACCAGCATTCTGTCTCGAACAGTGGGTTCACTACACAAAAAATGTAAATATTGAAGAAATGTGAAGATTGCCATTTCGTTTTTCACCGAGCTACTAGGAGTAAGGGTATCAAATCTAGAAATTGGATGCAAAACAAGATAAGTTAATCATCAATCAATCAATCAACTCAGCTTATCGCAGTCCACTGCTGGACATAGGCCTCTCTCAGACTACGCCACAACACCCTGTCCTCCGCCTTCCGCATACAGTCTACCCCAGCCACCTTCTTTAGGTCGTCCGTCCATCTAGCTAAGGGGCATCCCATACTACACTTGCCGATACGCGGTCTCCACTCCAGAACTCGTCAAGTAAGTAAATCATAACTGGATTCAACTGACTGAATGGTGAATGGTTTGCTTCGGTGGCGTCGGGATAAGTTCTTATAGTAGTTGCAAATCACGAGCACGCGTTGACCTTTATGACCATTGACATAACATTTAAATTAGTATTATTAGTGCGTGGTCATTCAACGCGACATTTTTACCAACCCGCTTCATAAAACTAC
This sequence comes from Eremobia ochroleuca, assembly GCA_949629135.1. Classification (NCBI taxonomy): domain Eukaryota; kingdom Metazoa; phylum Arthropoda; class Insecta; order Lepidoptera; family Noctuidae; genus Eremobia; species Eremobia ochroleuca. Next base: position 14,899,197 of record OX451402.1, on the reverse strand, counting down.
GGCAGCATCGTTTAATAAGTGATGCGTTTATGACATTGTTCTTCCGTAGCAGAATGAAAGTGGAAAATTTGAGCACCCAGCAATGCCAGCTTAAGAAATACTTACCAAATATGTCCTCATCGTTATGGAAGTCTTCAGGCGTGTATGAGCTGTACATAGACATGGTCACGCTTTGCTCTTCGACCTGACGCTGTAGAGCGTCGATACGGGCTTCGTAGTTCTAGAACAAGAATTTGTGAATGTAGAATTTGATAGAACATTAACTTAACCAAAGATCGTTAGGTTGAAATTAAAATGAAGAAGTCAGAGAACCAGACCATGTCTGAAGACCAGAAAAGGAAAATATATTAAAATTGTTTTTTTTTTTTTTAAGTGAACCAAACAGAAGTTTAGTTATGTCCACGAATTCATCCTCGTATTTCCTTATATTAAAAATGCACCCTTTGGCTCTGTTTGTATGACTAAAATTATTTTGTTTCTACGTATCGAACTCCTTGAACATATTTATCTTGTTATTGTTATTAAAAGAAGTGATTTTCAATATATTAAAATGAGAGGGGATCTACTACACAAAATGTTAGTTTAGAGATAGCATGCAAATCTCACCTTGCGCTGTTCCTCAAACTGCTGGTCCGCATGTTCCTTCTCTCTACGGAACTGCTCCTCAAGGGCCAGCAGTCTCTTCTGCATCTCGGCCTTCAGGTCGATGCCCTGCTTCTCCAGCAGTTCGCACTGCGCGTAGTCCCAGTCTACATTTTTACCGTCTGCGTCGGTACTGCCGGCTGGGGTGGAAAGTATAAAGGTTAAATAAAGCGTTGTTATTGGTAGATAAACTTGTGGGGGGTAAAAATTGTAAGGGTTCTTGAGCATGTACGAGTTACATATGCGTTGTCTGTGTAAGTCACTGGACCCGCACACATTTTGACGCGGTCGTTCATACGATGCATATGAGGAAGACTATAGGCTATTTAACATCACGCTAGGACCCTTACGAGACGAGCAAAAAGAAGAAAAGTCAGAAAGAACGTTAAGCGAAAACAAAGTGATAGCGCGGGCATGTGATGCGATACGACGGGGTGGGTCGGGGGAAATGCTAGTCGTTTATAAATGTTTGATTGCTTCAATTGCTCTGACAGCTTGTCATAACTATGTACTAATTTTACATAAATAATTAATCATTCTGTTATATACTTCAGATTCATATTCACCTACACTCTACAGAATTGTACAGACGCCAGCACATCAAGCTACTACAATCTGTCAGATTTCTTTAATAGATTTTCAACTTTATCGCTAAAGCATAAGGTTCAAAGTTGATTGGGAAAATCTGACAGTATCGGGTAGCTTGATGTGCTGGCGTCTGTACATTAATTGAATGTAGACTTTTTTTTTTTGGGTGGGAAATTATCAAATAACCTCTCCCGGTCTGGGCGGAGCGGGAGGGCGTGTCAGACTTTTACTGACTAAAACCCACCCGTGTTCCTTCAGTTGCTTGTGCCAAGGGCCACGGTACCTCTTTCGAACAACCCGCGACCCTGGCAAGTGAATGTAGACATCATTGTTTTGCTTAGCTGGCAGTCGAGAGTACAGACGCCAGCACATCAAGGTAGCCGAAACTGTCAAATTTTCCTAATCAACTTTGAACCTTATGCTTTCGCGATAAAGTTGAAAATCTATTAAAGAAATTTGACAGATTGTAGTACCTTGATGTGCTGGCGTCTGTACCTTAGACACGTGTTTCTTACCCAGGGTATGGCATAGTAAGAAGACTTGATACTCACAGTCGTTCTCACCATTGCTGGCGGTATCGGTCAGTTCTTTGTTCTCCTTGTTGATGGGTTCCTCTCGCGGCTGTCCGGGGTGCGTGAAGCGGAACACGTGGTTCTTGCCCAGGATTACGCGGGAGCCTGACTTTAAGATCACTGGTTCGGTGAGCTAGGAAAGAAAAATTATCATTGGTAAATTGGTTTTACCAGATGGAAGAAATCAGAAAAACAACTGGATCTTGCCAGCCAAGATTTTTATAATTTCTAACACTGCATTATTTTTATAGTACCCGACTACAATGCACTCAAGTTCTATAAGAGTGGGAAGATTTAAATCTGTAATAACGAGTGTGTTACGATTGCTAGTTTTTCCAATTAAAAATATGACACAAAAACACAACAAAATTCATGTAAAAATGATTAAATATATTATTTTTAACCTTATCTTAATTTTAATCTTAATTATTGTAAACAAGGCTAAGATAATGAGTCGGTTTGTAGCTTGTTTTTGTTTTCTTTTTCCATGAGTTTCTTTCACCAGGATTTCTAAAGCCACAGACAGAAATTGACTTCGCCAAAAATCTACTTATGCTTTAGAAACATTCAAATTAGGGCATTTCCTTACCTCTCGGCCATTAACATAGATGAGCGCGTCTCGATGAGGGATGAGCAGTATAACGCCATCAGTGTTCTCGAAGATGCAGTGTTCGCTCAGGATGTGCGAACCTGACAGCTGGATGTCTTGCGGGACGTTAGCCTCGGATGTACCGACACGGGTCACGCCTGGAGATTGAAACAATAAATTTAATTGAGTATTTCGAGAGAAATGATTCTTATTAATTCTTTGTTCAGAATTGCCCTGAAAAGGCACTTAGCAAAGTGATATGATTTCAAAGTTTGCTTGCATGGACAAGTCTTTAGGTCACGAAGATTTAAGGACAACGTAAGAGTTATTACTTTGTTCATTCTTTCTTTCCAGAAAGTTCAGATATAATGAATTCTTCTAGGGAATATCCTCGACAGAAAAATCCCATCACATATTATTTTTAGCAACATGATGCCTAACTAAGCGCTGTGGTTGTTTAGCCCCGCTTACAACTAATAGTGCTGATATTTCAATCACCGCACAAGCTATCATCACCCTTATAGATGACCAGAGACAAGAAGAACCTGGAATTGTGACTACTAGGACTCGAGCTCGCTAAACGCGCACCAGAATGCAGGTATGACAAGTAAGTATCTATTGAAATTAAGGCCAACGTAGATTTAGAAGAAAATTTCATTTAGTTTTTCATAAAGAAAATATTTAAATTTTTGCTAAATCAATTACAACTTCTTTTTTTTGTGTTTTTATCAATTTTATCTAGTCAGCTCATATACTCACCGTCCTTAATATAATAGATGAGGCACTCCGACAGATTAGGATCCTCGTTCAAGTTGACCAGATGTGGCGACTTCTTGGGCGAGTAGATGCCGACAGTGACGCCTCCTTCCCTCACCGCGAGACCCATCTCCGCGAACACAGCCTCGCGCTGTACCCGGATCTGTTCGGTACGCTTGAGCTTCTCCTCCCATGTCTCGTTTAGTTCTGTTGGTGATGGAAAATATTTAAGGTATATGAATTTGATATTGTGTTATGATCTGAGCGGAATTCTCGTAATTTTAAGAACGTTCACAGTCTGATCTGACTCAATCTGTCAAAAATACCTCTAATTTCCCTACATTTTTGTTGTTGTTGTTGTTTTGATTGTTGTTGTTGTGTTGTTTGATTGTTGTTGTTGTGTTGTTTGTTGTTGTTTGATTGTTGTTGTGGTAAGATGAGATTGCGACTAGGTTTTGAACGTTTTTATTTACGGAAATTGAGGAATCAAAGTAAGGCTACTGTCTTTTTTATTAGGACATGCCGATTTCCTTACGATATTTTTATTATCTCCATATAAAAGAGGGAAGGCTATAATATGATCTTTAAATTGTCTCCATAGTATACAAACTTACCAGCAATAAGTTTCTCCGAAGCCTGTAGCTGGTCGACGGCCTCTTCGGCAATAGTCGTGGCTGCTCGGGACAACTTAGGGGACAGCACCTCTGCCTCGCTCTTCTTGCGTTGAGGCGAAGAGTTGTTCTCTTCAGCTGTTATAATCATAACGTGAAGAAATGTTTAGCTTTGTAGATAAATAGAAAGTTCTAGACTTTGGGGTAGGGTCAATATTATTTTTTTATACCAATTCTTTTTAATGTTTTTTTTTTTTATGTTATCGACAACTTTCGCTGTTACTGCACTGTATTGTCATTTAATCGATTCCTTTTTTTTTTACGGTATTATCATAGGCGCTCTAGGTTATGCTGGACATATAACCTCTAAATCACGGGAAGCCTATGATACTATGTCTTGAATCCAACATGATGTTGTAATTAGAAGCATGCTTATATTGACTATAATTGGTTAAATATTTTCATTTTCAAGTCGAAATCTACGATTTTCTATTCTAATTTGATACTTTTTTACTAAAGTACCTATGCACTTATTTTTCTATAAAACACCTTAATTTTGCACTAAGTGGGCTATAGTGCAAAATAATGTGCAAAATCACGATTTTTATCATTGTGCAAACGATTGCACGAGTAGACAAGTCTACGATAAAATTATTTTAAAAGTGATTATAGTACTACACAAAATAAATATTTGACACCAAAATTATCTGACACAAATATAATGGGAAAACATGCAAGGCTTCTGAAGCTAGGAAGCTTTTATTGTAGCAATGCAATATATTCACAATATAATAACCGTTTGGCGACCAAAGATAATTTTGAGCCAACATAGTTACTCTTCGAATGCCAATGTTTGTGATATGGACGCCAACGGACGGTTTGACAATCGATTTTGAAGATGTGTTAGCTAAACTGCAGCAAACTGAAGAATTTTGATCGATGTTAGATAACAGAAACAGAGTTTGGCTCGCTACCAAGGCGTCGCGGAATCAAATTTTATCAATACGAAATAGTTGTACATAGTAATAATTTAGGTGAACTTTGGCGCACCCCTGTGCGCCAAAGTTCACCTAAATTTTCAACTCTGATAATTGGAAATCCGAAAATGTTCTTCCTAACATTTTTCATCCTAAAAATCACAATTCCTAACTACTCTGTCTCTAATGTTCATAATTCCGAAGCATTCAACTTCATAATGTTAGTAGCAATAAACATCTATTATACTTTTATTTGTTTTCCTATATTTTCTCAACATAGCCATCTTTTACACTATTATTCAAAGTCATTAGGTCTAACGTTTAATATATACAACGTGTAACGTTAAATGCGCAAAACCTCAGACACCCCAACTGATTTTTAATTCAATTGAACTATTTCAGAGAGAAAATAAGTCATTAAAAAAATTGTAAAGGTTTTATGTGCTGTTTTAGTTTTACTGGCCATTCTGATCGTTTCTTGCGTCTGCGACGACGCTTTATCGAGGGAGGAGTCGTCACCGGGCCGCTGCGCCGCGCTGACATTGGCTTGCTTGACCTATTAATAAATAGACACGGCAACGTTTTTAATGAAGATTTTTTGAAAAGTGTGACCTATATTAAAAAGTGGTTCAATTAATTGTGCTCGTTATTCTGATCAAACTATTTTCAGGTTTTGCGCATTTAACGTTACACGTTGTATAAAAAACGTCATTATGGTTAACACCCCGACACAGAGTACCCCGACTCGGATAGGTTAGGTTAGTCGCCTTAGCCTTCGTGGTTATTTTTTTTTAAACCACCCAGAAATAGGAGCCCCGCGAAGCGGGGCTCCGTCGACCTATCTTAGCGCAGGGCCAAAGTTCACCTAAATTTTCAACTCCAATTATGTTTAGGGATAAAAGCGTTATGATAAAAAACAGTAAGAGTTTAAATATTTTACATTAATGATATTATTAATTACAATTTTCGGAAACATGAGTGTTATGAACATCGCCGGTAGCACTACAAATAGTATGAATGAAAATTTTAGGATGAAAAATTTTAGGAAGAGTGATCATTCGGATTACAAATCATTAGGAAGAACAATTTCGTGTAAAGAACTTTAGGTGACCCAATATGGACCCAATAACAAGTCCGCACGTTAAAATATTTAATCGGTAAAGCAAAATCGAGTATCTGGTCGTTCAAACAAAATCGATTGTTTTCATAATGCGGAACTGAGCATTATAAAATAATAATATTCTATTGATAAATACATTTTATATACGATAAATAAAATGCTCAGTACAATACATACACAACAGCACACCAAGTATTATTTACTACATACATACACTATCTGTATATAACCATGTTCAATAGTGTTCCAGACCAACACCAATAGAATATAGTGATAGATAAGCGCAGTTATATATATATATAGATTATCATTTATATTTATGGTATGACCCACACCATAGTTCATATAACATTCGTATGTATTCGTGAAGTGATATACTATATATTTTATGCCTACAAACGCCACAAGCGCTGGACAAGGTGCAAAATAAATTGCTTTTTTTTTTCATTAAAGTGTCAGGCTGCCAGATCATTGACCGAGAATTGTATCAAAAAAGTTTGCATATTTTTTTGAGTCTGGCAACCCCGATTCAAAATGGAGGCCAAGCGTACAGGTGGGGTGTACAGATGCAAAAATGCGCAAGCCTCTTTATCGTTGTTACTTACTGGTGGGCTCTTGTTTCTTTTCATAAAGGACTTTACCATCTGGTCCTAGTTCGTGTGGATTTTGGAAACAGAATCAAGTTTTAGTATCAGGAATATGAGACTTAATTCAATGGTTATATTCGTAGCGTTAATTGTAACTGGTGCGGCTTCTTCGCTATGAAAAGATCACACAAGACGGTCTATCATCACAAGACGTCTAAACATCCTAACTTGCTGCCAAGGCCGAGAATAAGCTATCATGAAGGTCGATGGATAAACTGACAAGGAATACAATCTTTTTAGGGTTATGCTTAACTTTCAGACTACTCTGGTACTGATAGCTGAACTTAAACAACGCACTACCAAAAAAAAAAATTAGCTGTTCTCTACATTTTGACGAGTTATGCGAACATAAATGTACGGAATAGCTTTTTTTCGCGATTTCAGGTCTGGTCCCATAGTAAAATTTGTTTATAATGATGAGTACAATGACCCCTTAAGAGGTTTTGTGTTATTTAAGTTACACCTTGTATATACATAATACTATAATTTATCTGAATTATGACGCCATCTTGCCGGAAGAAGAAGCTAAAATTACAGCAAAATTATACCTTACTAAATTCAATACTACATTTTCTGAAAAATTCGTTCAGTATTTACCTACCCTTTGTCAACGTCTCTCTCTCTCTCTCTCTGCGAAGCCTAATCCCATTACATTTTGAGTCAGAGATACTTATAGCTTATCGCAACCCCAACATTTTTCTCATTAGATAATCAGTTTATCCATAGACCATCAACACCTATAACTCTTGCTACACCCACAAACACAAAGACCTACCTTCTTCAACCTCGATGCCTTCTGCCTTGAGTAGTTCCCGTAGCTTGAGTATCTCCTCCTTGAGCTCTCTGATGAGCTTCGCGTTGGCATCCTCGTTGACGACCGCCTTGCACACGATCTGTTTGGCGCGGTCGGCGTATCTGTGGGGGGTAGGGATGTTTAGGATTGTGTTGTGAAATTTAATAGGGGAAAAATCGTAATAACTGCATGGTGTCTTGTTGTGAGATGTAATTTAAAAATTAGATGGTTAATAGTGTATTTTAGAAGATTCATAGTCGCTCCGCGTTATGACAACCTACACAATCTTCTTTTTCTGTTCGAGTCGATGGTACTTTTTAAATTAGTTTCACCTATTGGGACATGTGATTTCGTAACGGACCAGTAATCATAATGGCATTCATTTTGCTAATTCTATAATAGGCGCTGCTTTGAGATGTATCTTTTTGAGTTTGGGTACGACGCGTTGTTGAACTGTCAAATTGAGTGTTATTGTCATTGCAACTGTAAGTGATAATGAAATAAATGTTTTTTTTTTTTTTTCAATTGTACTCTTAAAATAATATGCTCTAGTCAGGTATTTCAATCGCTCTGCCTTTACGACACACATTTTTTATGAAACTACTAGCTTTTGCCCGCGGCTTCGCTCGCGTTAATTTAGAATTTGACAATTTGAAAAACCGGTCTATCGACACTCTAGACTCACAAAATGTATTAGGGTTAAATAAAAAAAAACTAAACTAAAGTTTCTAATACAACTCAATCATGATTCGAAAGACACGTGGTGCCATCTATTATCATATTAACGTTTTTGTTGTTTTCCTCGGGAACAGCACTTTTTTTCGGTATGAAAGGTACCTTATGTCCGTTTCTGTACACCTGACAATGTATATGCAAAATTTCAGGATGATCCGTTCAGTGGTTTGGGCGTGAAAAGGTAACAAACAAACAGACAAACTTACTTTCGCATTTATAATATTAGTTAGGATGAAATGTCATGCATGTTTACCTGAGTGTACTCAGAGTCTCGTCAAAGTTGATATCAGCTGGCGATATAGCAGCTATCATAGCCGTCTTCGAGTTGCCTCCGAGGTTCTCTCGCAACAGCCACGTGAGCACGGAGTCACGGTACGGAATGAAGTCTGCTTTCTTCGACTTCTTGCTCTTTGACGCCTGTTGGGAGAAGATTATTGTTATGAAGCACAGGTAGAAGCAAAGCTGGTGAAGCTATCGGAAGATATCGGTGATTCGCTTCGCACGACGAAAATGTCGGACGTTGGAACTATACGCGCAAATACGCACAATTAACTTACACAAAGTGTACTTCTTTAGGATTTGGACGATTGGGATCTTCGTGCGTTTTCATGCGTATTAACACTACTCAAATTCGTACGAAAATGGGTCCAAGTGCGGCTGGCCTATTTCCCTCGAAAATATCTACTTATTTAATTAAGCCTTTGAGAATTATGTTTTATTATTCGGAAGGAATACAACGCAGATATTTTCCGATAACTTTTAATACGGATAAGGCATGATCTAAGTTACGTGTCTTAGTTTAGATCAAGCAGTCTTAAGCATTAGGCCTCGTACAGACAATTGCGCGACGACGCACATTTTTAAAACCTGCCGAGTTTTTACTATAGAATGCTTTTATAGTAGGATTTACTTTAAAAAAATATATACAACGTGTAACGTTAAATGCGTAAAACCTGAAAATAGTTTGATCAGAATAACGAGCAGCATTAATTGAACCACTTCTTAATATAGATCACATTTTTCAAAAAATCTTCATTAAAAACGTTGCCGTGTCTATTTATTAATAGGTCAAGCAAGCCAATGTCAGCGCGGCGCAGCGGCGCGGTGACGACTCCTCCCTCGGTAAAGCGTCGTCGCAGACGCAAGAAACGATCAGAATGGCCAGTAAAACTAAAACAGCACATAAAACGTTTACAATTTTTTTAATGACTTATTTTCTCTGTGAAATAGGTCAATTGAATTAAAAATCAGTTGGGGTGTCTGAGGTTTTGCGCATTTAACGTTACACGTTGTATATTTTTATTTTTTCTTTATTTTTTTTCTTCTTCTATGCATAGAGCACAGAACTTACTATCGCACGATCATCTGAACTAAGACGAAAAGCCAAATATTGCAAGTGAACCAATGACACAAAAGAAATTGGTTTACTAAATTTGAATTTTCCAAATGTGTATTGAATAAAAGCAACAATAGCCGATTGGCTAAGGCGTTGGTTTGGCAACTTTAGGCCATAAGTTCGAAGCTCACAGTGCAGTGAACCCACTCTTGGCACAAGCATATTTAGCTTAGTTGTAAGCGAGTTTTCCCCCTGGGTCGTAATACAAAAAATAAAAATAAGAATGACGTCAACTTCATTTTGACAGTACAACAAAACCCATTGCTTCGTATGTTTGAACAACTCATTTGCTGGATGGCTAAAATAACGCAATGGATATTATTGAATTGTCAAAATGACATTGAGATTATCGTTGTGTATTACGCAATTAGTGTGAAGCCGATCTATTATGTAAAAATCTTACCGTGAAAACTTAGGTGAAGTGAACTTGAAGTGAGTTGTCAATAGTGTCAATCCCCTGCATCAGATAGAATAACAGCTCACCCCACCTTAGTTTTTACGGTCAGAATAGACCGGCAAGATGACTACCTATCGTCAAACTAGGAACTCTCGCTAAAGGGGTTAACAAAATATTAGTAATGTGCACACACACTCCTAGTATTCTATTATAAAAACCAAACTCACCGACTATATTATAATTTCCACGGAGATACGGGGCATTAAAACAAACGTCAATATTTTTGTTAGTTTAGCGTACATCTACGGATAAAGCACGGTTCACTAGCATGTTTAGTGGTGCAAGTATACTAGCACCAACGACTTGCACGGTAAAGTTCCGAGTCAATGTGCCGAAAAAGAAAGAGATGACGCTATACGTCCCGTATAGCTCCATCTCTTTTTCGCATTGGAATGCTGACTTTGAAACTTTCCTCTAAGGTGCAGAGTGTTCCGAACCCTGATGTATGTAGATAGATCCACAAAGCTACACGGTACAAGTGGGTTGTGAAAGTAAACTTGCCGAATCAAACCTACTAGTGCACACCGAGCTGTAGTTGGATATCTAGAAAATAGCAACAATCAATCAAAATTACAAAAATCTTGCGGTCCGTTGGAAATTATTGTCTTAAAACTATATAGGTATATACAGTAATCTAAACACAACACCCACTGATAACCAAGTCCGTTATTTCGCCTCTTTGCAATGACAACGTGGCATCTTTAAAAATTGCAGTTTTTGAAATATCACGTTGTCATCGCAAAGAGGCGATTTATTTAAATACTTTGGGATTTAACTAAAAAGGCTTTAGCGCCAACTTTTGGCTACCTTTGATCAGCCAGTCATTTCTGCCACCAGAGTTCGTACTATGACGTGTCAGTGCCATCATTGTACCGTTGTGAAAAAGAGATAGCGCTATTCATTCTGTATAGCTGTATATCTGTATGACACTGGAACAACGATGGCTTCAACACGTCATAATAGTAACCCAAGGGCCGTATTATGAAGAACTATTGCCATCCGAAAAAAAAGATGGTGCTTTCGGTCAAGTATTCCTATTCAATTCAATTACTTTATTTCAATCAATAATTGGAACATATATACCATTAGGTATATTAAATAAAAATTATTAGAAATATAAATACAATTAAGACAAAACACAGCACACTTTCATTATTACTTACCTACACATTGAATTGGCAAAGTTAACAAATTAAAATTATATATATTATCATAAATGTTAAATATTTAAAAATAATAACTGAAAATTATTTAATAATTATTATTTATTCAACATTTTCATCGTCTCCATCTTGAATTTGAATTATGATGGCATTAAAACGTCATAATACGCCACTAGCCTTCCCGACTGACTGTTTATTATCGCGGCATTAGCTATGCTATGATTGTAGTATGGCTAGTGTCGACTATGGAGAAGATACGTCAACCATACAAGTTATCTAGCACCATTTAGTTACTCTATTTAGTCCCACAGCTCCATCGCCCTACACAGAAAACTTTTTTTAGTTATTTAGTGATGACACTCATATTATGTGGTACGCACGACGACACATGAAGCTATGCATTTCCAGTATAAGCTGATATCTCATTGTACAGACGCCAGCACACCCGAAAACTACCCAAAACTGTCAAATTACCTCAATCAACTTTGAACCTAATGCTTTAGCGATAAAGTTAAACATCTCAACTTAACTCAAAGCATCTATTTCAAATAAACCAATTACAGGCACTTTTCAATTGTCCATTCCAAAGCGTAGTAGGTACCTATGGAGAAGAACGGGCAAGAAACTCCACGGACACTCTTTTAAATCATAAAATTATTACAAAGTATTGGTTACATCATTCATGTTGAAATTATACATGTGAGAACGATGTAGAAAGACGTGCACGTTAAAAGCGTCCGTACTAAAAAAGGATAAAAAAAAAAAACAGAAATGAAAATAAATTAATATATGCCATGGCGGCTAAGAGATGACCAGTCCCTACTGACGGCGCCCGTTCACGAACATGACGTATGGATCAGCACCATTTAGCTCAACCATTTTGAAGGGACCATAATAATACATCTATTAAAGAAATTTGACAGATTGTAGTATCTTGATATGCTGGCGTCAGTACTAAGAAGTTTTGTCATTTTCCAACACTGTAAGTTGTCATCCATCTTTGTCATATCGAGCTTGTTTGTTAGAATGTCATCACTGTAAATGTTAGTCCATTAATAATCATTTTCATCTACGCTGGATAATTCATCGAAAATCTTTAGAGTTTTTAAGCTAACGCGAATTTAAAGACGTCTTTTCTTTGTGTCTTCATCGAACTAAACTTTCGTGGCCTTATTACAAAACAAGATTTATCTTTAGACCTAGGTTTATACCATCGAGCCATTTAAAATTTCGAACTACAATCTGACAAAGTTAAAGTTCTTATTAAGAAAATTTACTTTAAGCCCGACTCTAAGGTGTCATTTTGCATTAAGAACTTTACGTATGTCACAATAAAGTTCAAAATACAGTAACTGTCTCGAAGGTTTAAGCTTCGGTCAAACCTGCGGGACTAAAGCGACTGCTAAGCGGGAGCGTCAGTCGCGCGGCGGACGCTGCTCGTGTTTATCTATGGCGATTTGCACACCTAAGCGACGCTGTAGTCGTGCAGGTGTTCACGTTTATTTTCGCATTGTTGACGCTCCTGCTTCGGGTCCCGCGCCTCGCGTACTTGTCGCGCAGGTTTGGCCGAAGCTTAAGGCTAAAACTCGTTTTGTAATAAGACTGACGAGGTTCAGCGATATCGAAAATGTTTTTCTAAAGAACTGTCCTCTAACACAAAACTACTTAACTACCACCAAATAGAACATATCAAATGACAATCGACTCACAATCTCAGCAAGCGCAGAGATGACTTTTCCGAGGGTAGTCAGAGATTTGTTGATGTTCGCGCCCTCCTTTAAACGAGTGCCTTTAGCGCCGGTCGAGTCAGCTCGCTCGGATCCTGCTAAGTCCACTAGGGAGATTTTGGAGACCTGAAAGAGAAAACATGTTAAACTCAGAAATTAAAGTAATTTCTTCAATTATCTATTTACAGGACTTTTGAATCATCAAAGAGTCGGTCAGTCAGAAAGAAGCTGGTTGAATGAAGCTCTGTAGGACCTTTGTCCTGCAGTGAGGCATTTACAGGCTGGTATCATCGATGTTATGCCAATTCGTTCAAAATCTAGTAGCAATCTCGTCTCAGCGACAGTCAATGTCAAAAACTTGTCAAAAATGTAGGAAAATTACAAATATTTTTGACAAATTGAGACTGAGATCAAACTGTGAACGTTCTTAAAATTACGAGAATCGCCCCTCTGTTATACTATCTATGTAGAAGAACAAGCACTAATTCCATGGATACTGTTATTGTACGGAGATTTCTATGTTTAAGCAGAGGCCTTTGTTTTACAGTGGGATAATTCTAAAGGTTCTGACATAATACGAGTACCATGAAAACCTATTAAGTGAATCGAACTCCTTACCTGCCGGTCGATTCGGGAAAAATCTCACTGTGATAACTAAGATAAGTGAGCTTAGAGTGAGCTGTGAGTCTTGCTGATGCTAGGGATTGACACTATTGACGACTCACTTTACCTTTGTTTTCCCGGTGAGATATTTACAGAATAGATAGGCTGGATTAAATATCATAATTTCAGCTATCTGTATACAAGAGCTGTTGGAAATACTTTATTGAATAAAAGAAAAAACGTATCTCCAAGATGTTACTGACAATATACAAGATGACTTGATGATGATTCAGCTGTAATCTCCAAACACATAAATCATCAAAGTTATGAAGGTATAATAATGTGTCTTACCTTCTCCGACATAAGATTGGTGGTCTGGTCATGTCTCTGCTGTGTGAAGAATATGGTGAAGACAGCGTGAGAACGGGACGAGGTCTCGTTCATGTTCGTGGCTGCCACAGTCCTGTCAAATGTTACGTCAAGTGTTATCATTTATAACGCTACAAGGATCTTTTTTAGCGTGGCCAAAATCGGAACTAACGCCGCCATCTTGTCGTTGCTGTTGTTGTTTCATTTTGACGTCACTACCCATGATGAAAAATTAGGCAAATTTTCGCAGCCGCCATCTTGAATTTTCATTTTGACCTCACTATTGGCTTCAGCACCTTTGAAAACCATGAAAACTCTCTCTCTCTTTCTATTATATATAATAAAAAGTCGCATGGAGAGGGCATAAGCATAACGCTACGTTACGTTCGTTCGTTACGTTACGATTTCCGTCAGTTTCTTTAACTTCGTCCAATAAAACATTATTATCAACGTAATCATAAACTGTGCTAAACGCGAACTTCTCCCACCGGATGCTAGTCCATTCATAGTTATTTTACCTCTGCTTTTGTATCACTGTCAAAACCACAGTGACCTTTATTGTCGTTACATTAAGGATGCTGTTGGGTTGCTGTTGTAAGGGGACTGTAGAGAATATTCCTGTACAAGAAGCCCATGTCCTACTTACTACCAAAATGGTTTACTATCACAAACCAGAACATTCTACACACAAACAAAATTCCTGGCTGGAAAAAAGCAAGTACGAAAAAAAGTATTTCTCACCTAGCCTTGTTGCCCTCATCAATGAGGTCGTATATGTCCTGGTATGAGGTCACAGCGAGTTTGCTGAGGTCTTCCACGTAGGGTCCCAGTGCTGGATGTTCACGCACCCTAAGGTTTCCTTTGTTCTTAGGGTTGAGCAGATCTCGGACCCGCTCGCAGTATATCTCCATGTAGGATACTTCCACCTGTTTTTCGTAAAGAAAACATAATGTGAAAACATAGTGTTACGAACTAAAACATAAATAAAAAAATTGTGATGGAAGGCTTTTCACCATTACTTTATAAAGCTGATCATCTGATAAGATGCCAGGGTCGCGGGTTGTTCGAAAGAGTTACCGTGGCCCTTGGCACAGGCAACTGAAGGAACACGGGTGGGTTTTAGTCAGTAAAAGTCTGACACACCCTCCCATTCCGCCCAGAACAGGAGAAGTTATTTGATAATTTCACAACCCAAAAAAAAAAATCATCTGATAAGATAATGTATGTTTAGGTATCTGTGCCCTTCTAAAGTTCGTTTTTTAAACCCACATACTAATTTGACAGGTGTAATGTCAAACTTCTATACTAAAAAAACGCAAAACACAAAAGACTTAAATGTCAGATTAGTAAAAAAAAACGAACATTACTCGATACTAAGAAAAAAAAAAAAAAAACCAGGGTTGTAACCATAAATGTCATGTTTCTCCTTACAATAACAAACACGCAATCACCAGTTTTTATTTATTTGTTTTTTTAATGGCAAATTTATTCTCTCTATTTTGGGTATGATGGGCAATCTTTCAAGCAATCCTGAGAAGTCCATTCAGAGAGATAATATAATCAAATAAAACACAGGGAATTCATTAGTAACATAAATCTACAACCATAAAAATAAGTCCCCTTTTTTTTAATCAACGTCACTAACGTAAGTTTACTCATAACAAATTACAAAAGGTCTAGTTGTTCAGGAAAAACAGTTTCTCTCATTTATAAAATACTAATTACTTAAAAGGATATTTCCTTCTCGTATTTCGGAAGTGTTACTAACCTTAAGACAAGTAAACTCAATTTGAATTGCTAACGATATAATTAGAATGAATATAAATATTCATGCAGGAATCCTACTTGCTTCACGAAGAAGAACCGTTCATATTTCGGACAGTTGGTAACATCTGTCGTTTTGAATAAAACGTTGAGCTAACTTTGATTACAGCCAAGTAAAGTGTGCTAGGAGTCTGCCTATCCAGTGCCCGGTAATTAAAGGATAACCTTGAAATGGCTTACATAAACGAATGACCATTCAAAAATAAAACTATTTTTATTGATGTTTGAGTAATAGCTAGCTCTACATTCTATCCTCGGTCTAGCCTTTTTTGTTGTTAACATCAACAATAAACCGATGAAATTCAATCACTTGTGGCCGCTGCGTAAGATAATTTAAAATAAAGCGAATCATCATCGGCCTAGCCTTTTCCCAACTATGTCGGGGTCGGCTTCCAGTCTAACCGTATGCAGCTGAGTACCAGTATTTTACATGGAGCGACTGCCTATCTGACCTACACAACCCAGTTACTGGATAGTACGATATCCCATGGTAAGACTGGTTGTCAGACTTTCGGGCTACTGACGACCCGTAACGACTTTCAAATATCCACGAATGATAGCCGGGACCAACGGCTTAACGTGCTTTCCGAGGCACGGAGGGGTCTTGGTATGTGAAGATGGTCACTCATCCACGGACCTACCACGGCAAGATCGGTCGACCCGTGCGGCTGTTATTACTTAGCCACAAGTCCCTCAAATAAGCCACAAGCCCCAATAAATTGTCTATTTATAAAAACCTCTCTGTTAATTCTTGTCGAGGTACAAAAAAGTATTTTGTTTTAACAGCTCGGGAGTCTGGACTTTTACACGTTTAATGTCGAAAGGCTCACCTTCTATTATATGGGACTTGAACACAGCAGGCGAAATGTGACTGTATAAACGCCAGCACATCAAGCTACCCAAAACTGTCAAATTTTCCCAATCAACTTTGAACCTTATACTTTAGTGACAAAGTTGAAAATCTATTAAAGAAATTTGACAGATTGTAGAAGCTTGATGTGCTGGCGTCTGTACCATACACCCCTTCCACCTTTGCCTACCACTTAAGCGAACACAGGGGGTGCAAAGTTATACATAATTCCTTGGCAATCCAAAGTAAATAAATAAACCACAGTCCCAGTCTAACTACGTCATACAGTGCTCTGACGTGGGAGTTGAAAAGGGAGGTGGGCGGCGATATTTCTAGAACCCTTGCATAACAATCAATTTTAAAACCGTTTTAACAGTACACTCATGTAATAGGACTAATACACACTATGGTTTCAGATAATAGAGAACACTTTCCTGTACAAGGGCATGGCAACGTAGGGTATGCAATAACGTCACTTATGCAAATGATGTAATATTTCAGGAGAAGCGTTTAAAAATTCGCCATCCTATTATAATGTTCTTCTTCCTCTTCTTGACTAAAGAAATTAACTGGTAATAAACTACAACTTTCAACTTCATATTAAAGTTAAAGCGAACATCTCACAATTTTGTAATAAAATAATGTAAACTTTATAATTTACAACCCTCCCAAATTGCATAAGTGACGTTGTTGCACCGTAGGTGCGAATTTGTCTGTGTTACTAACAAATTCTCAAACTCCATGTAACTTTACATACAACGTGCTGTCGTCTTTCTGTCGCTACGTTACACTTTTTAGGGACAAGCTAAGGCCGAGATTTATAAAAATTACTTTGGCTAAGCGTTATTTCTGTCACTGGCGCCGATTCTGTTTTTCACAATCTAAACTAAATTTAGGGGATACATATTAGTTTAGTCCTGTCAAGTATCTAATTTGACAGAACTAAACTAATATTTATCTTCTGTCCTTTTCTTAATGAAATAGAAAGAAAAAGATGCACTGAACTCAAATTAAGTTCAGTTTGTGAACAACAGAATCGGCGCCACTGTCGGACAACTGTCAAACTAGAAATGTAAAATAGGCACGGCATCTGTGTAAGCTCAGCCTTAGATTTAATGACGTCTTAAAAATTGAGTTTTGCATGTAATGCTACAGTTACAGTGTCGCGATAAAGCGAACTACACTTCGCGCGCCCTCTGTTGTACAGCGGGTCGTCGAGTTGTGTGCGAGAGCGCGCGAAGTGCAGTTCGCGTATTCGAACGTTTGCTTTATTTGAACTCTGCCTAAATGCAGTAAGCTAATAATCAATCTATTGTTAAAGCCTATTCTAGTGTATCCATTCATAATGCATGACCATATCAGCAACCTAATTGCGTAATACACTATTTCTTTCAATTTGAATCTTTTTGAAGCATATTGCTAATCCATTGCTCCATATGTTCGAAAAATGTTCTGCTCAACAACGTAAATCATGCAATGAATGTTGTTGAACTGTCAAAATGAAACCCATTGCTACTGATAGTGTGTTACGCAATTACCCTGTTGGGTAAAAGTGTACTACATCACGTCTACGGCCCTCTGAACTGTAGGGGAATAATAATAATTAAATTGTTTCTACTTTGGTTTGTTTCATAATCGGCGAAGGCTTATTTCTATCAGTAGGTATTTTACTGACCGAATATTTGAGATCGTCGGAGGAGGTCTGTCTGATACGCCTGAAGAGATCCTTGCAGATCTGCGGGATTATGCCCTCCTGGCCATCTTTTCCGGTGCCCATCATGGTATAAGACTTGCCCGCGCCGGTCTGCCCGTACGCGAATATGCATATGTTGTAGCCTGTGGAATAAATGATATTAATACTTAGTGCATTAATTAAAACGTTGAAATTTGAATGGTGGAGCATGTTTTGGAATAATGCGTTTTTGTTTTGGTCGGATTATGCAGCACAGATTTGCGTCTGATAAAGAGCCTTGCTTTCACAGTTTAATTAATTGGCTAGAATTGTGTAAGCTGCCTTATAGAAATATTTGTATGCATTAAAGTTATTACTAAAACCAACTACAACCCTTCCTTATCTAAGATACGATATATCAATAGATATCTTAATATCCATCGTATTGCGGTTTGACATTTGATTTTCAAGTAAGTATTGAGATGAAAACTACCGATTGTCGGAATCACACGAATGTGTAATTGATGCTACTATAGTTTAAAAGTAAAACGACAATCTAATTGAAACTAGCGGGTGTATGGACCACTCTATGGAAGTTTATATTTTTTTAAGTATCAAGTAAGCTGTTAAACCCCTTTTTTGATTGATTAGCGGAAACCAATTTATGAATAAGTATAAGTGTGGGTCGGATTTAAAATTATGCTTTATCTACTTTGTTTTACATTGTATTTTGTTTTTTATTCAAAGGAGGATGGCGAGTTTGGACCCACATTATTTATAAATTAACCAAGTGACGTTCACTTGCAAGTTCATATTTACTATAATTAACAGTTTATAAGAGGATTATATAAAAAATATTGAGTCACTAGATGATGGGAATTAAAAGTTAGAAAACATTTTTATTTACATAAAAATAAGTCATCATGCAGTAATTAAACGCACCGTGTTTCGTATTAGGAGTAGAAGTCGGTGATTATACGAGTAGTTTCATCCTATATCAATCCAGTCTATGCTTACAGTATTAATTTCAATTTCATATCTCGTTTTGACCATGTCACTATTTTCTAGTTCCTAGCTTCCAGACGTATTTTTTATTTTAAGTAGGTATGTAAGTACCTACCTATATTTTGCTAGAGAGACTGATACAGAAACACGATGGTAGTGTTGGTAAATATTTCTATTCTGTTTGATCAACTTTTTGAAACTACATAATACATAAACAAGATATTGTATTATATTATTAAATAAGCACTATTAGATTCGTTTTAGGTTATAATCTTTTACATTGCATATCTTTTTTCTCCCAGCCTCTACGACTTACTGCCCATTTGCTTTTTTGCTAGTTTTATATAGTTCTACAACTAGGTATAAGTTTCCGTACTGCACGATACTCCTAACAGTGGGTCCCATTGTACATGCAACCTCGCCATCCTCCTTTCCTATCAATTAAACACGAGGTATATTACCCAACTGACTTATTGGTCTAGTGGTAAAGCGCTATTGCTGAGCCTGAAGTCATGGGTTCGATTCCCAGATCGAGCAGTGTTATCAGGTTTTTTCACCTAGTTTCTCAGTAGCAGCCCGAAGTCTGGATTTGTGCACGGTTGATAGCACTAGACTCGCCCCCTATTGGGACTTAAAAACGTAAACTTGTGAAATATGGGTGTTCCAAACGGTCGCTTCGGCCTTTCCTTAACCTTCAAGCGGGCGCGCGGTCATTTGTAACGCCAGCGGTCGCGCGTAACCTAAAAGACCTATAGGATATTTCAGGGATTTAAAACACTAATTATTTAATATTTTTTGTATTTATCACATTATCATTATGTTAGGACATAAACAAAATTATAAAATCAAAATAAAATTCTAATTTTCTTTGAATTTGTAAGCAATTTGGCATCATAAATGTATCGAGGATCGATCGAATCGCGGTCAATTCGACGCCGCGCGACTGCTTGAAGGTTAAAAAGGAGCTACGTCTGCCAACAATGGCTTTGCAGTTTGGCAGAGGTAGTAATATATTTTGTTATTTCTGTGAGAGTAAACACTAGTTCATTTCATTTTTTTTTTTCGGAAAAACAATGCTTGATATATTTTTTTTTTTTTATTATTCCACAACTTTCACACAACGCCATCTAGTCCCAAACTAAGCAGAGCTTGTGCTATGAGTACTAGACAACTGATAAACATGCATACATATTTCTAAATACATACATATTATACATAAATTACACCCAGACAGAACAAATGATCGTGCTCATCACACAAACATTTGTCCTGGGTGGGAATCGAACCCACGACCTTTCGTATAGTAGTCAGAGCCACTGACCACTAGACCAACAGGCCTGCCGAATGTTATGTTATGTTATTTCCAAAATACGTATTACTTTATCCTCATTCCTCATGCAGCGTCAAACATCGCCACCAAATTATTCAACCTCATTTAACTTAAAAACATATCTCCAAAAGTAGATCACAAAGATATGCAGACCTGAGATGCACAGATATGGCAATTCGCGAAAAGAAAGCGTAATTATTAGTGTGTAGTGGGTGAAAGTAGGAAGGAAAGGCGAATGGTCGTTACCGTCGAAAGCGTGTTGCAACATCTCCTCGCCGATGTCTTTGTACACCATGATTTGTGAGGAGAACTCCGGGTCACTTGGCTGTAACAAAAATATTGGTTTAAATAGTCAGTTACAAGAAATGTAGTACATAAATATTCTGCCTCATATCTGTAGGTTGTAGAGCCAGAAATTAGGAAATTTATTTATTTATTAAAAACTTTATGCACAAGTAAAAAACAAGTACTGTACAAAGGCGGACTTAATGCCTGAGGCATTTTCTACCAGTCAACCTTAGGGTGATGCAGAGACAAAATATGGTAGGTGCAACATACGGGATAGATAGCTAGGAAATGACTATCAAATACAAAAAAAATGATGTTTAAAATAAATAATAACTAGATAATGATCACTTATTTTAAACATCATTTCTTAATTTAGCACCTATAGGCGCCTGTGTATTTGTTGAGCTAAATTAATGAATTTATTATTAATTTAGCGCCTATAGGCGCCCGTGTTCGTATCCAGTTATTATTTATATTAAACATCATTTCTTAATTTCTGGGAATGTCATGTTGTGACATTTAGCAATTGTAAGTAAGTACTAATTCTAATGAAAAGTTGTTTCTGGGTAGCCTTGCAACTTGGGCTATACGTAGGCACGTACCTACTGAAATTTACAAACTAAATATTTTTTCAAATTTCAAACTAAACTGCTTCGAAGCTACAGCCGTTTCTTAATATCAGAATATTTGATTATCATATGAATACGAAAAACTTCTTAACCAAATAAAGATAACAATTCGAAATTAGCAAAACTAAGTAAACTAGATTATGACAGTAACATCTGTGAGCACAGACTTACTCGCAGACGTATGAATTAATCCCATTCCCGAATCCTTTCGTTAAAATTGCAAATTAGGTAAATACCGCTGCTCTTTGCCGTTAACTTTGTTTAATGTAGGTATGCGACTCTTTTTTGTATGTTTGTTAACAAAGCTGTTCTTTTTAGATTCTGATCTGAATTAAATGTTTATCTCTGAACGAAATTCTATCTTTAGTAGGGGTTTGTTCTCGTATGAACATTATAGCATATTTAAAAACATACCGACGCTTGAAAAACATAATTGACTAAGCGGAATCGGGTTGACTTTACAGGAGAACAGTTTAAAGTTTAAATTTTCAGAAAAAAAAAACATAATTTCTGAATCAGCTAATAAAATAAGCTTTCCAAAACAGTAAAAAATTCGCCTATAGGGGCTGTAGGATGATTCCAAGAATATAAATGATTTTTCTATCTGAAAATTTAAACTGAGGGGCAATTCTCGTAATTTTAAGACCGTTCACAGTCTGATTGTGAGTCTCAATCTGTCAAAAATATCTGTAATTTCACTACATTTTTGACGTATATTTGTCGCCAAATGAGCCTCCGACTAGATTTTGAACGTTTTAAATTACGAGAATTGGCCTTCTGCATAACTATTCACAACCACCCGATACGCTTCCGTACCGTATCGAACATCAATCAATGTAATTACCGTAGGAGTCCTCTAAAGGCTGTTCACAATTCCAAAACCCGAAAATGTTATGACAGTTTAAATCAAATAGACGACCGCTATTCTTCTGATAGCTGTTTGCTGTCAAGGACATGGTAAATAAGGTAATCGAAATGTATCATTTTCGATACGATAGCCTGTCGGATGGTTGTAAATAGCTATGTTGGTCTCCTGTAAAGTCAACCCTTTCAAGCAAACGGACAACCTAATTCTTTAGCGATAAAGTTGAAAATCTATTAATGAAAGGAGAATGGCCAAAAAAAACCCAGGCCCGGCGCTAATGTTTTATATTTCAGATTTTAAATTTGAATTAGTGTAGTGATTCTCAGTTGTGATCATTGCTGAATTCAGTGGCTAACATATTTTATTTGCCCATAGTAGTTGCTTAGCTGGCGCTCAAGGCAAACATTGCTTTTTTTTTAGTAAAATTATCAATACTTATTTGTCATTATTTATTATGATTATCGTATTAGGTAAGCCTGCAGAGTTAAGAGTTGAAAGTTAAAAGTACTGATATTAGTACTTAACTTAGCCACAACGCTACGCACGCGCCCCATTGTCGCGGCATTTGCGCTGCACATACGTTCGTCGAACGCGAATATAGTGGGGTCTGGCCCTAATAATAAACGGTCCCTAATAGGGGAGTCTGACCTCCCCAAAGCTGTTTAACATCTATGTGAATAAGCTGATCGAGGAACTCAGCAGCACTGGCATCGGATGCACGATTGACGGTGTGTCCTTCAATAACATCAGTTATGCTGATGATATGGTGCTGCTGAGTCCGTCGATCAGTGCTCTTAGGAAGCTGTTAAATATATGTGAGTGCTATGCTGGAGCCCATGGACTAAGGTATAATGCCAGGACAAGTGAGCTGTTAGTGTTTATGGCTCAAAACAAGACCTATAAAGTGGTACCATCAGTCTAGCTATGTGGTGCCACTCTAAACAGAGTCAAACAGTTTAAGTACCTTGGTCACTGGGTTACAGAGGATGGCACTGATAACTGTGATATTGAGAGAGAGCGTAGGGCGTTGGCCGTAAGATGCAACATGCTGGCCCGCAGATTTGCAAGGTGCGACAGAAATGTCAAGATCACTCTGTTTAGGGCGTATTGCCAGACTTTTTATACTTGCAGTCTGTGGACCAGATACACGCAGAAGACGTTCAATGCCCTGCGTGTGCAATACAACAACGCTTTTAGGATACTGCTGTCGCTGCCGCGTTTCTGTAGTGCATCAGGGATGTTCGCAGCAGTGAGTACAGATGACTTCTTTGCGACCATTCGTAAAAGATCCGCTTCACTACTGCGTCGGATGCGGGGTGGCGACCACAGTCTTCTGAGCGTTGTTGCTAGTAAGACTGAATGCCGCCTTGTGGGGCACCTGTGCGCAGTGGATTTACGGTTGCCACGTGTCTCCGTGAGGTGGCGCAATTAATATATTATTAGGTTGCTGTGTGTTTTAGTCTATTATTATACTAACATAGGTTAAGAAATACTAACAAATGTATGGGTTCTACCTGAATTAAAGATAAATAAATAAATAAAAAAATAAATATTGTAATTATGTCATTATTAGCCGTCATTAGTAGTCATTATGTAATACCGTTGTAAAACTTTTTTAAATAATGTTTTATTAAATATGATACTACAATACTTTTGTTTTTTTTTATGTGTCTATATTTTCGTAGTAATACAAGTATTGTTTACTTTCTACAGTCTTTTTATATAATAATCATATGAAATAATGTCAATTATTGACAATTTATAAAAAAATACATTATTTTCCTTGAGCGCCTACGCAACTTTAACGGGCAAAAAAAAGATGTTAGCCATTGAATTCAGCAACGATCACAGCTGAGAACAACTGTACTAATTTTAATTTAAAATCTAATATATAAAACTTTTGCGCCGGGCCTGGGTTTTTTTTCTATGGGCCGTGGCCATTCTCCTTTTACAGATTGTAGTTGCTTGATGTGCTGGCGTCCGTACTTTGTCATTAAACCGAAACCAGTAAAACAAAGCTATAGTTTGGCCCCGTGGCCCCATTACTCATGGTGTGCATGATCCCTCAATCATCCCCGAATCGTTATGAGTGCCAATATCAAACCATGTGTCGTAGTGAGATGAGACCACAAACCGAGGCACCACGATTGGCCACGATTACACCCGAATGCTACAAATTAATCATCACGGTGCAATTTCCATGCTATCAAATGGACGTGGTTTCTGCGGTTGAACGTCATTTGCCAACAATTCTGATAGTTGTGTAAGTTTATGTATAGGTAATTATTTGGTAAAATACAAACATTGTTGTCGTATGTTATGAGGGGACCGTGACTAAATAATAACAGTCACACAGGTCGATCGATCAGGTTAAGCTACGCTTGCCGCGGTTGGTCTGTGGATGGGTGACCATCTTTACATACCGAGACCCCTCCGTGCCTCGGAAAGCACGTTAAGCCGTGGGTTCCGGCTGTCATTCGCGGATCTTTGACAGTCGTTACGGGTCGTTAGAAGCCCGAAAGTCTGACAACCAGTCTTACCAAGGGGTATCACACATTAACTGGTTTGTGGCGGTCAGATATGCAGTCGTTCCATATAAAATACTGGTATTCAGCTGCATCCGGTTAGACAGGAAGCGACCCCAACATAGTTGGGAAAAGGCTAGGCAGATGATGATCCTCTAAAAAGTTATTGACTTAGAGAATGATGGGCAGTTTTTAAAATTAACTAAGCTCTAAAAACTTTTCGATTAATCTAATCCATGAAGACAACAAAGATCGACATACTTCATAATGCTACAATTAACTTTGTGTCTAGGTACGCTCTTACCCATTCTCCGTCTGGTACCCATGTTTGAGAACCAGCCAGTCGATTCTGTTAGAATCTCACCGTGAGAAGTTAGGTGAAGTGAGCTGTCCTTCCATCTGATGCTAGGGATTGACACTAACGACAGCTCACTTTATGCTCACTTCACCCGAGTTATCACGGTGAGATTTTTACAGAATAGCACTACTGCTTTGATATTTTTACGGCATTACAGAATGCTACGAATGAATAAAAAGGACGGCAGCATTTGGTCAATCCCAAATTAATCTACACGAAAATCCTATGGCCAATCCAATAGCCTATTAATCCGATAACAATATAGCCTGCATCCAATATGGCTGCCGTCCAAAACTGAACAAGCAGTAACACTGGCAGACAATCGCGTTACCAGTCGGGTAGCCGTTAACATCAGAATTTATCGATTAGCATAACGATCGGGCTGTAAAGTAATAACGTGCTTCATTATCGTTATTACCTATTTCAGCAAGTAAACACCATATGCTGAAGATGGATATACCAATCTATACTGAATTTGAAATGTCTGTTTTTAATGTCAACATAACAGCTAATTACTAAATGCGTATGAAAGTAACAAAAAAAACAACTTTTTTGTGTTTGTCTGTTTATTCCGGCTAATCTCCAAAACGGCTGGACTGGTTTTGATGGGTGTTTCACTGGATGACTGATTTTATTGGGAATAACTTAGACTATTATTTTTGATGCAGAACTAGGGATCCACGCAAAAAAAATTATAATAATACAATACATTTATTTAAAAAAAAACCCATGAAATGACATTTCTTTTCCGACATAAACGCGAACGATGACGCAGGCAAAGCTGTACCTACCATATAAATGATTGGTCCTTTATAGGGAATAGGTAGGACTGGCCATACACAGAGCAAAGTAATTTTGTAGTTACCTACTGCATTTCGAAGATTTTTAATGATTATTGCTTTCGCTTTCCGTGCGTTACTAACAGACTTAGGCCTGATTTTTCGGTCATATAATTTTTTTCTGAGGAACTAATATTGCGGCTTGACAGCTTTTGTTTAGAAATTATGTCAAACTGTCATGTTTATTCTTCAGATATAAGTTATCTGACTATTGAAAAATCAGCCCTAAGTCAAACTAACATTGAAAATTGGTTTTCACCAAATAAGATATTAAGCTCATTATCACATGTAATTAAAACTTGTGTTTTGTAGGTAGGTTAGGTACAGCAGGCTAATTGCGTAACACACTATCAGTAGCAATGGGTTTCATTTTGACATTTCAACAACATTCATTGCGTTATTTACGTTGTTGAGCAGACACATTTTTCGAACATATGGAGAAATGGATTAGCAATATGTTTCAAAATGATTCAAATTGAGGGTAATAGTGTGTTACGCAATTACGAGTAGGGTGCTGTTTAGTTATAGATGCCATACAACGGATCTACAATATTGTGAAGTTCTTTGATATGGAAATGAAACGTTATTAAACGTAAAATTAATCTAGGGCATTACTAACGACGCTGTTATTAGCTATCGATCCACAAATGAGCATAGGAGTCTTCCACGTGTAGTCTACACGCATTAGTAGGTACTCGACTTAAATATAACTGGCCAAATGTGGGTATACTATAGGTACACCTCTGCCAAAACCCTTCGCGGATTCCAGGCGTGATGTTATGTTATGATATAAACAGGGTCCCATTAAAATAGATGGACAAATGTTAATAGCGCTCAGTACGTTTAACCAAAGATATCCAAACAAAAAAAACACTGAATAATGTGTTTTAAAAAAAAACACTGATTAAGTTTTGACCTAAAATAATAAATTGCCGGCACATTAGTGTACTTTCGTTAGCTGATTATTTTTCTTGTAAGTATCTAATGCGTTTTTCTTATATAATGTTTTCCATTGTCCTTATTTTGGTGGTCTGAATGATTTCTAAAAGTTTGATCATCTATGTATTTAAATGGGACCTTAAACCATATAGTAATACAAAATACATTTAATAATATTTTTTGTAATAATTTTATGATTTAAAAGTGTCCGTGGAGTTTCTTGTCCGTTCTTCTCCACAGGTACCTACTACGCTTTGGAATGGGCAACTAGCTTCATCTTTCTGACTGACCGACCTATTGACAATTCACAAGTGCCTGTAATTGTTTTCTTTGAAATAAATGCTTTGAGTTTGGGTTTATATTAAACACCACAAAAGACTTGGATATAATATACACAGACAAATAATTACGATGTATTTTAGCATTAGTAAAGATGTCTGCCCAAAGTCTTTGTTATGTGCATAAAACATTCCACCAATGACTATAGCACGACATGCCATCAGTGTTTGTTGTCATATCTACAGTGCATTTTAATTAAAAAAAAATGTTACTAACACTTAGGTTTTAAGTTTTACTAACAACTATGAGTTTTTCTGTGAACTTGAAATAAACGTTTATTTAACAATAAACGTTATTATTATTATTTTTCTTTACATGTCTATTTGGTAAACAAACACGGTACGAAAACCCTGAGTTTCCGCATCATTAACACACCATGAAGTAAGAACACCTTGATCCTTCTTAGAAACTGAAGCAGTATTATATAATTACATAAACGAATGCAACGAATTAACCACTTAAACATAAAAATTTTCTCAAAATCCAAATTTTAGGACGCCATATTTGCTTATCAAAACGGAAATATCAATAAAAACACACTTTACGTAGTCTCTGGCCAGTGCACAGCATAGCCATCCTCCCTTTAACCAAATAGATGACTATTTCGCCACGTGTACGTGTGTAGGGAGTTTAGGTAGTTACTGCAAAACCAATAGCTATCAGAATGTCGGACTTTGATTAACTATGGTATCGCATCTCCGGTGCAAGGAAACGAGCCACGGGGAGCCAATTTACTTACTATTGATCCAACTGCTACGCGATTGGTTCCACACCGACTCTGTTTGAGCGAGTTGCTGTGTAAATGTTTAATGTTATATCGATTTTGAGGTTATATTTAGCTGTTTGGAGTGTGATTTTTGAATAATTTGATGGATTTATTTTTATGAGAATGATGGTCCAGTATAAATTTATCTTCTTCGTATTAAGACAAAGTTTTTACTGTTTTGTTCGTGTGTTTGTTCTTTACATTTAAATGCAATGATTTATTTCAAAATAATTATTATTTGTTTATAAGAAATGAAGGAAAACTATTAGGAAAATATTTACAATATTTTTTCCGGAATGTTATTTATTTCCTGAAATCGATGCCTATAACAGGTATTTATTTATGAATACTACGCTGGTACTAATTATGGTAATTCCTAATTTCCTTTTGAGTATTTCAGTATATTGGTTTTAGCGTAATTTGCACAGCATTGAATAAAGGCCGCAACCCAGCCTGAGTTTCGAGATAGGTATAAATAAACAGAAATGGTTCAAAAAAATACTTACATTGTGCGACCAGTATGAGAAGTCGAAGTTGAAGCTTTTGGCGCCATCCTTGCTACCAGGGGGTGCCTTCGG
Organism: Eremobia ochroleuca; assembly: GCA_949629135.1. NCBI lineage: Eukaryota > Metazoa > Arthropoda > Insecta > Lepidoptera > Noctuidae > Eremobia > Eremobia ochroleuca. Next base: position 14,870,645 of record OX451402.1, on the reverse strand, counting down.
GTTTACTATCACTGGAACAAAAGAAAGTCAACATTTTAGTATGAAGTATTCTTAGGCTTTAAGGCTCTTTGTACACGGCACGATTTCTTTACGGTACGGCGTATAAACCGTGAGGGGCCCGTGGCTAAATAATGACAGCCGCACAAGTCGATCGTCCAGGTTAAGCTACGCTTGCCGCGGTTGGTCTGTGGATGGGTGACCATCTTTACATACCAAGACCCCTCCGTGCCTCGGAAAGCACGTTAAGCCGTTGGTCCTGGCTGTCATTCGTAGATCTTAGACAGTCGTTACGGGTAGTCAGAAGCCCGAAAGTCTGACAACCAGTCTCACCAAGGGGTATCGTATGACTGGGTTGTGGAGGTCAGATAGGCTGTCGCTCCATGTAAAATACTGGTATTCAACTGCATCCGGTGAGACTGGAAGCTGACCCCAACATAGTTGGGAAAAGGCTAGGCAGATGATGACGGCGTATAAACCGCGCCGTAGAAAACACGCATCCGTCAACAAGCTTCCATAGTGATCCATACAACAGGCGACCGTGCCCTACTCACGGCGAATAAATCGTAGTTTTTCACGGCAAGAATAACGTGTGTGTAAAAAGGCCTTAAAGCCTCACTAAAATAGGTAGGTATTGTTGCAAAAGAATACAAAATGCACGGAATGCACTCGCGTCTTGTTAGTCAGTTGACATCCCATACATCGTTGTTACATCGTAAATGTCGCAAATAAAAGCGCATTCCACATCTCCGTTCAATAACTTGACATTACATAACATAACAAGGGCCACATGGTCATTGTCCTTTGTAAGAAACAGTCAATACTAAACATAGTTCGTGCCCATTGATGTTGGAAAACTTGAATCGACTCTAATAACATGCAGTGCTTCAAAAAAACTGAGTGGTCTCAGGAAATGATTTATTTATTAAAAGTACAATAGTCTTATTCCTAGAGTTAACTAATGTTACGTAGTATGGACACAAGTTACCGAGATACAATATTTACAAGACCAAGTTGGAACACTTAAACGACTACGTAGCGACTACGTGAATCCGTACTATCGAAATCAGTGATTCCTGAAAATATTATGCTCCTCTAAGATGTTAAAAATGCAGTATAATTTAAAAAACCGGCCAAACGCGAGTCGGATTCGCGTCCGAAGGGTTCCGTAGCATTATCTATAAAAACGGCAAAAAAAAAAATCATGTCTGTTGTATGGGAGCCCCCTTAAATATTTATTTTATTCTGTTTTTAGTATTTTTTTGTTATAGCGGCAACAGAAATATCTGTGAAAATTTCAACTGTCTGACTATCACGGTTCATGAAATACAGGCTGGTGACAGATGGACGGACGGACAGCGGAGCGGGAGTAATAGGGTTCCTTTTTACCCTTTGGGTACGGAACCTTAAAAAACAGTGAGTCTGATCCTCTAAGTTTATTCTAGACACATAAGACAGGGTCATTAATTGTGCACGGGTGCTCCTTGCCTCATAATCCTATTCAAGTCCGTCATTAACCAGCTCCGTCTGCCACTAGACGAGATACTCAGGCTCGCAACCTCGTAACTCAGTACTATCAACACTTGAACAACGAAAACCGACCTTGCTGCTTCGAAATTAAGGCGCTATCAAAGTTCAATTGTAGCCTTGGACGTGCGGTTGCCTGTACATTTCACGTTTCGCACAAATGTGAGTAGCCTAGGCGTCGCGACGTATCGACCGTCGACGTCGTCGCCGCGGCGCCATTCGCTTGCATTCAGTAAGGACTGGTGTACACGAAAGAGTGGCGCTTTGTAAAGAATGCGTCAACGCTAGGATTGCTGTGAATGCCTTGATTGCTTGCGTTTGTGTTGCCTTCGGTAATCACTTTTCAGCATTGAAAAGGATGTTTTCAATTCCGTAACGTTTTTAATTGAAAAGTTGAAACATGTGTGTAGTTGTTTACTGAAATTCTATGAAAGCCTGGAAACATTTACAATCATAATCGAGATTTTAATAATATTTTTTTAGCTAATTCTATTGATCATTTTATATAATTTCAAAGCTAGTATTTTAGTTGTCAAAACCCACGTTTAATCCCACGTAGTTTGTCGCTTGTCCAAGGGGATGGCGAAGTAGACCGGGACGTATCGCGCCGAATCAACTCAGGATGGATGAAATGGCGACAGGTCACTGGAACAACTTGTGACCCACGGATGCCCCTCAAGTTAAAGGGGAAAATATACAAGTCCGTGATTAGGCCTGTCCTACTGTATGGATCAGAATGCTGGGCTGTGAAAAAGGTGGATGAAAAACGATTGCATGTAGCGGAGATGAGAATGTTGAGATGGATGTGTGGAGTGACAGGAATGGATAAAGTAAGGAATGAGTATATTAGAGGAAGTTTAAAAGTGGCGCCTGTTACAGAAAAATTTAAAGGAAGTCGTTTGTCTTGGTATGGACATGTAATGAGGAAGGATGAAACGCATGTAACGAAAAGAGTGATGAATATAAATGTAGATGGATGGAGAGGGAGAGGAAGGCCAAAGAAAAGATGGATGGATGGTGTGAGGAATGATATGAAAGAGAAAGGAGTAAATGATGCCATGACGTCTAACAGGGAAGAATGGAAGAAGAAAACGTGTTGCGCCGACCCCAAATAAAATGGGACAAGGGCAGGAAGAAGAAGAGATTGTGTGGCGTGATCACTTCACCCGATTCACGACTTTTCGTGAATCGGGTGAAATGATCACGCCGACTCGTCAGGACTAGTGTAGGAAAAAAAAGAAAAAAAAAAACAATGTTGAAATTCTGACTAAGTTTCTGTTTTGCTATTTTATTTTAAAACCCCACAAACTAGTAATGCTTTGACAACTAAAATACTAGTTTTGAAATGATATAAAATGATCAACAGAATTAGCATAAAAATATTATTAAAATCTCTATTATGATTGTAAATGTATGCTTGGTCCCTAGTGTCAGGTGGGATGACACTGAAAGCTCACTTCACCTAAGTTTTCACAGTGAGATGGTTGCAGAATCGCACTGCTGTTCTCATAACAAATTCTGCTCTACTTGAATATAAATGAAATTCTAAATAACTTAAGACCAACTTTTAACCTTGCCTCCTTCAATGCCAAACCTTAGATAACTTAGCCTATCATGTTCTAACTTACCTAGTATTCAGAACAGACTCAACGGGTTAATTCTAAAGCGCTACATAAAGTTGCAATACCGTCTGTATATTCACTTAGTCCCGACTTAGGACCACTTAACAGTTGGTTTGATTTCAGCAAAGTTCGAAGTTAAAGGCAATTGGATCAGGCGTCTAACAGTTTAGACAGTAGGAATCTAAATCGAATTCTCTTCAGGAAGCTGTCAGTTAGAACAAAAGTAAATACTTTTAATAAACGTGTGTGGTCGGGGGACCGCCAGGAACGAAGTTCCTTACGCGATACTTGCAAAACGACACTCATGATGAAAAATTTGAAAATTTTCGCAGCCGTCATCTTGGATTTTCATTTTGGCTTCACTATCGGCTTTAGTACCCTCGAAAACAATGAGCTCTAAAAAAAAACCCGGAGAAAGTCGCATGGAGCGGCTTAACGCTTTTTCGTTACCGGACGATTTCTACCAGTTCACACCTACCGCAAGCCGCGTTAAAGTATTTGTTCCAAAAAGATTTGAGATTGTCATCTTTTAAATGGCTGCCATTTTAAAATTACAAATCAAACTAATATATGACCACAGATAAATGCATCCAGCATCCAATAACGTTAATCCGTAATAGCACATAACCCACAAGCCATCAAACTCGGCCCCCACAATACCTAATTTAATAAACCTCCCCTAGCATCATAAACTTCAACCGTAAAATAACGTGTGAATCAAGCGCGCTTTACCTACCGCCGCTCTTCTGCACCGGGGTTTATATGAGTCACAGGTGCAGCGCTGCGATATGTATTGTGTGCCAAAATATACAACGTGTAACGTTAAATGCGCAAAACCTCAGACACCCCAACTGATTTTTAATTCAATAATAATAATAATAAAGCCATTTATTTCAGGTAAGTATCACCCATTTCCAAACAAAAATGTACAAAATTAAAATAAAATAAAATAAATAAAAACATCAAATAAAATAAAATATAACCTACAATCTCACTAAATCAAATATAATGCAATTAAATAAAATCAGACCAAATAAAATACAAATCTAAATACATCAAATCAAAATAATATAAATTAAATTACAATTCTAAAATTAAACTCATAAAATAAAATAAATAGTTAGTAGTACGCCTGCCTTTGTGTCATTTGTTTGTTTGTCATTACATTAACCATATAACAATGGTTGATGTACTGACAATCAAACCTCAAAAACCGACCTTCAATTGACCGTTTTTAATGAAGATTTTTTGAAAAATGTGACCTATATTAAAAAGTGGTTCAATGAATTCTGCTCGTTATTCTGATCAAACTATTTTCAGGTTTTGCGTTACTCGTTGTATACAATCTACTGAAAGCCGTCTCTGGCTGAAGCCGAAATGATGCAAAAGCGAAGAAGGTAATTAACAAACAATAGAATATTTTAATACCTAACAAATGAATAAGAACATATATGCGTGTAGTCTGATTTTGAATTCAGTATACACATTATCATGTTATGAATAAGCGCGCTTCACCGCCTCTCTTCCGCACTGGGGTTTATATGAGTCACAGATACCGTCTAGGTCTTGGCTGGAATGCGAGGTAATAATCAAACAAGACAATTATTTTAAAACAAAACGTCACGTATATGAAATAAGAGGAGCGTAAGCCGTATTTTTAAGAACGTTGGCATTTTAATCATAGCTTTCGTTTACCTACATTTTTGACATCTTTTTAACGTGGGTCGTCGTTGACCTCATGTCAGCGATTGCGATTGCGACTAGATTTTGAACGTTTTTAAAATCGGGAATGAGGATTTTCTGAAATGACGTTCACTAGGTGGCAGCACTGAGACGTCAGGTCAGAGCACCTTTGAAAAGTGTCAAAGCGCCTATATTTTCTTTAGTCCTGACTGAATGAAAAGAGAATGAATAAAACGAATGATGAACGTCATCATATATTTTAAATTCATTGTCGAAATGGAATATCTCTTGCCAAAGTGGCGCCAACTGGTGGCGTAAATTTTTATGAAAACCCTCATTGGCCTTAAAGCCTCAAGCGCGCTTCAACCTTCTTCTGCACCGGGGCTTATATGAGTCAAAGATGCAGCGCTGCAATATGTATTGTGTGCCAAAATATACAGACCCGGCTTATACAATCTACGGAGACCAAATGTCTAGAGTTTACGTCTTTGCTGTTAGCTGTTGCATGATTTCGGCTTATTAAAGCCCGCTGTTATGCAAGAGGAATGTAAAGTACTGTGTTGTTAATAACTAAACATAACAACGAGAAAGGAAAAACAAGACATTGTAGGAAATAAATACCAGCAGGGTAATTGCGTAACACACTATCAGCAGCAATGGGTTTCATTTTGACAGTTCAACAACATTCATTGCGTTACTTACGTTGTTGAGTAGACACATTTTTCCCACATATGGAGCAATGGATTAGCAACATGCTTCAAAATGATTCAAATTGAGAGTAATAGTGTGTTACGCAATTTGGGTGCTGGTCCGTCATACATCAATGATTTTGTTAATTCCATCATCATTCTTCTGCCCTTAACCAAATTTATTTGGAGTGTAAAGACAAAATAATTATGGCCATTCAAAATGTCATTCTATTATTACTTTAGCAATCCGGCTATTGTCGCTTCAGCCATCAAAACACGTTTGTGTACAGTAAACAATTGCTGTGAATCAAACGCGCTTATTCACTGTCTGTCTGTTCTCTGCCTTACATAAAACTATGAGTCACAAAACTGCATCGTTGCAACCAGACAGACTGGGTGCCAGGGAATAGTTTCTGTCTTAGTGCTGGCGCGGGGAAAGCAATCTAATAGAGAGTAACGTTATTACCCTCTTTGTTTCTAGACGTATTTTTGAGAAATTAAAAATTCTCTTCATATTTATAATAATTTGATGAAAATTTGTATAAGTAAAGAAAAAAACAAAGTATAGAGTTGAGTAACAAGTCACTATTTTCCGGATATGTTTCCAGGGTATCTCAAGTAAGATCTGTATCTATAATCAAGCATAATCTTAATTTGGAAGTCGTATCTATAGAAAATATTAATAAATAAAATATCATTCATAGAGCAAAATGTTTCATAAATTGTATTTTCCTATTCGTCTATGGACCAATTTTACCAAACTTTTCTACCGTCTAAGTAAGTAAGTCTTATCCCGAGACTTTAATTTTATTTCACGGATAAGAGATGTCTGACTTTGGTAAATTCAGCCCTAAGCGCTGATGATGTAGCTAGATGCACATCATTTTTAATTCTAAACTTAAACAGCGCATGAATCAAACGCGCCTCAAAATCTCCTGTATAAACCTAGCCTTACTTTATGAGTCACAAATGCATCGCTGCACTGAGATACAGTTGTTTTACTCTCCCTATCTCCCAGGGGTGAGCAATCACACTGAGAGCAATATCGTTATTATTTATTCTTTGCTTTATGACGCTGTTTTATGGAAAGGAAATAGAGCATTCGTTTTGCTTGGAGATGGTGGCGTGAGTCAAGCGCGCTGGTTTTATAAGTCAAACTTCAATACTATGTCTAACTACAGTGACTCATCGGCCATTGATATTATGTCGGTATATAAATGCAGTTCCATGGAAAGTTGTTGTTTTAGAAGACGTTCGCACGAACCGTAAGAATATCGCGGCGGGATTTTATCGCGCAGTGGATTTTGAACGCACTGTGTAGTGCCGAGAGTTGAAAATCCAACAGTGTGGTTTTTGGATGCGCTGGGATGCGCTCTGTTGGCTCAACACCGAGAGTTGGAAGTCCAGTGCGAGGAAAATTCCACCGTGATATTATTACGTCCATGCGAACTTTGGCTAAAACAACAACTTTCCATGGAACTGCATTTTTGTAACGGCTTACTTCCCCTTTTTCCGAGTGTCAGCAAGCAGTCAGCTGAAGGCAATGACATTACCATGCTCAATGAATCTATTAGCTATGATAATACATTATTAACTAAGAAGATGGTTAAACATTTAAAATATGAGAAAGGTTTATCTTGACTTGCGCATCAAAATATTATTTACTGCGACCTGCCCCTGCTTCGCGCGGTATTACGACTGAACAAAACATCGAGATTTCTTTATTGCCTATATTTAAGTATGTTTTATACACATAAATCTTCCGGAATAAATTCTATAAATGACGATGAAAACTGCATCAAAACCCGTTGCGGAGTTTAGAAGAACAACACACGAAAAGACTGACACGAGAAGCGACTTTAATTTGTACTATGTATGAGAGATGTTGCGGGTGTCCTCTCCAAAAACTTCGAAGAGAAAATTAGTATAAAAGAAACTATCCTTCACCTAGTCAACACAAACCTTTCTAGTATAGGTATTAGAATGCAACAAGGGTAAATCGGCCATGTTGTCGGCACGGGCGAGAGGCTTCCGGCATCGGGAGCCAGCCCGCATTGAACGTTGCAAGGTCGACGAACAAAGCATTCGATTGTCACAACAAAACTTGAAGTTATAGTATGGATAGATCTCGTGAGTGGAGGACAATGTTGTTTGTATTTATGTATCGAAACTATAAGTGTTTGTTGGTGTAGTTTTGCAATCACACTAATATTATAAAGGCGAAAGTTTGTGAGCGTGTGTTTATATGTTTGTTACTTCTTCACGTTCAAATGGTTGAACGGATTTGGATGTAATTTGGCACTCAGTCTATAGCCAGGATTAACACTTAGGATAATTTTTATCCCGATATTCTTATGGGATCGACACTTATGCGGATGAAACCGCGGGGCGCAGCTAGTGTGTTATATTAATGAAACAACATGGAGCATAGATAATGAAAATACTTGGGTATCTATATTGGGTGGGGGCTCGTGGTTAAGTAATAACAGCCGCACGGGTCAATCGATCAGGTTAAGCTACGCTTGCCGTGGTTGTTCTGTGGATGGCTGACCATCTTTACATACCAAGACCCCTCCGTGCCTCGGAAAGCACGTTAAGTTGTTGGTCCTGGCTATCATTCGTATATCTTTGACAGTCGTTACGGGTCGTCAGAATCCCGAAGGTCTGACAACCAGTCTTACCAAGGGGTATCGTATTACCCAGTAAGTGGGTTGTAGAGGTCAGATAGACAGTCGCTCCATGTAAAATACTGGTATTCAGCTGCATGCGGTTAGACTGGAAGCCGACCCCAACATAGTTGGGAAAAGGCTAGGCAGATGATGATGATGACTGGGTATCTATATTGTTAAAAGTGAACATTTTAGATTAGATACTACCCATAATCAGCCCTTACTGTTCCCACTGCTGTGACAAAGGCATCCTCTCTGCAAGAAGCAGTGGGTGTATTCACCATGCGGCGTCAGTGCGGGTTGGTGTTAGGTACTAGTTTAATATTACTAGGCCTATGCACTAAGTAAAGGTCGGCTTGGAGATCAAAAAACTCGATACTCGTACATATTCTACCCCTAATTCCTTACTTTACCAAATTGTGTTTGTGTAAACAGGGATAGAGCAATCAGTTTTCTTGACATTTTGTTAAGGAATGAATCCTTAACAAAATGTCAAGAATACTCTTGTTCGATTTTAGTTTGATTTATAAGTAGCCACTTTTAAGGCAATCACAAGATGTCAATCAAAAAAATACATTCAGGGCACGAGGCTGCAAGTTAGCATCGTAAGGCAACTAACTAATCGTAAAAAATATTCAATAACAGCAAAAGAAAGAACATTAAGTATAGTGCCGGTGTCAAAATAAACAATTTATCACCACAAAGTAAGTCGTAAGTCAGTGAACTGTACAAAAAATATGAGCGTCATGAACTACGCATAGCGTCCAATAATTGGCTGTACCATTTTATTTTACGAGAACTGCTACCAAACAATCGTTTCATTGCTTGCTCCGATGAAAAATGGTGGTAAAAGTGAATGAGGCATCAAAAACCGAAGGGTCAAAGTACCAAGTGGTATAGTGAGGGTTGTGATTGTGAAGACATTATGCGGAAAATTTGAGAACATTCTCATTGTTCTCAAATTTTGCGTGGTGCGGAAAAAAATAAGAGCAAGCGACGTGAATCGCTTTCCATCAGGCGTGATCGAGGTCGAGCGCAGATTAGCTTCTTTTTTATTTTTTGACTGGATCCAGCCAAAAAAAGAGGCTAATCAAAGAAAAGAAAGATTGATTGTGTGAATGATGACTATGAAAGAAGTAAATAGTGCGACGACAGCTGACAGAGATGTAGGTATAGATGAAAAACCCCAAATAAATTGGTATGAGGGCTGGAGAAAAATTATTCCGTTCTGTTGCCTTAAATAAAGCCTGCTACAAATATTTGGCCGCCAAGCCCTACTATGAACTGAATACAAAATACTGGAACACTTTTGATCCCTCCATCAAAAAAGATTCACTTCACAAATGATCGCTCATTCCCGAGAATATAAGGCGAAACGTAATTAACGGTGACTAATTGCTTTGATGCCTCAAGAGCTTTCAGAGAGAACATTTACGTCATTTCCAAAGAGAAAAATGGTGCTTTATTTTTTTTCTTCTCGCCAAAAAAACAAAGATGAACTTCGTTAAAGGTTGATTAGATTTTGTGCTAATGGAATTAAATGATTAAATACAATAAAAAGATTCTAAAATGATTGGTTTTCTTAATTAATTATTTACTATCACAACAGGTTTATTTTATTTTTTGGCAAGATTCATAAAACGGTATATATTAACCATCCATTGCAATTGTATTATATTTCTCACAAACACCAGATGAGCATCGTATCATGAAACACAACTTCAGACCTTGATCAATATTCAACCTAAATGCTCATTTCAGCATAAATTGTAGCCAAGAACAGGGTTGCGTGCGGCCGCATGCTCAACATAACATGCTCTGTGCCGTAAACTATATGTAGTTAGTATATCAATTTGGAATTTTAAAATGGTTTTTAGTTTATATTATAAAAAGCAGAGCAGTTAATAATAAGTCATGAAGAAAGTGGTATAGTTAAAAATGGACTTGTTTTTATAGGTACCTAACCAAAACAGTTAGATCGTAAATAACAAGCATTCCTACCTAAAGTGTGTGATGAAAGGGATCATCTATCAGAAAGAACATGTAACCACCGTATATAGGACTAAATAGGAACCAAATATGTAAGTGCATACATACAAGGCTACATATCTATATACAGTTATCCCGACAAGTGAGTAGAATGCTACAGACCAACTGCTGAAAAACTTCCTTACAGTACGTCAAAGTTCCACAATACATAACCAACTTAGACCTCACAGCCACAGATGAAGGTACAGCAATATATACTTAGTTAACAATTTTAACGAACGCAACCACAACGTGTCCGACACGTTTCGGACGTAACTCGTAGAAAACGGTAACTTAATAAAACTTTATGTGACATTATGGTTTTATTTGCGTACATGTAATCAATACGCCAAACACGTACTCTATAAAATAATGAGCCATGAAATCTATGAGGTTTGTTTGGCTTGAGTACGGGAATATTAAAGCATATATTAATTTTGTGACTACAAAAGAGAAGCATAAAAGTTTTCAAGATGAAAATCAATGAAACCGTTAACAAACTAGAAGAGCTATGCAATACATACAAAGAAACTAATACAGCAAGGGTACCTAAGCATTAGGTAAGGCAAGTATTTCTCGATTTAATGAAAAAGAAAAATCCAACTTCAAATATTCATCCCATCAAATTCATTTGAAAGTAAATGAAATGAAACCACGCGAATCATTTAAGAGGCCGGAAGCGAAACTGCGCCGAATTTACGAGAGGCATGGAGCAGCCCATGGACAAGGTTTATGGGTCATTATAGGGTTTATAGGCCATTGAAACGCATGGGAAGGGAGCAGTGGCGTAGAAGCGGAATGATTTTCAGATTTTGCACACCTGGCCACGAAATTCAAGGCTGGGTAGGGTTTGGAAATGAGTCAGATTCGCAAGCGTAGTTTTTTGTAGAAAATAAGTGACTCATGTCTTTCGTTAGAAAATTTAATTTGCGTGGTTTCATTCCTTTGAATACGCACTTCATTAAATCGTGCCTACACAATGTGATGTACAGACGCCAGCACATCAAGCTACCCGAAACTGTCAGATTTTCCCAATCAACTTTGAACCTTATGCTTTAGCGATAAAGTTGAAAATGTATTAAAGAAATCTGACAGATTGTAGTAGCTTGATGTGCTGGCGTCTGTACATAGAATATGCGTCGACTTCAAGCAACATGAGACTCCAGGAGATGTTGGAAATTCATAAGTAATTATTGCTGTATCTGAAAATGCCATGAACATCGTCAGTAGCTGGGTGTGAAAGCTTTTACAGTGTCCGTGCTAATGCATATTAATGGTATCCGAGCTTAATACTTAGTATGACGCATGTTGTGACGTCATGTCTTGCCCTTTACGAGGCGTCGCTTTAACACCCCCATGTTGTGGAGACGTGACAATGAACTTGAAAGTAGCTGATCATACGGGATTATTGTATTTGGATTAGCTGTGGTCTGTGTACTATTATGATGGTGGAAATACATAGTGAGCGTTACATTAAATTCATAGATTTGTATCATCCTTATGAATTTAAAGAGAGATCATCAGATGAGAGAGCACCTATTTGTGATCCAAAAGCATGTTTAAATAACAAACAACATAGTTCACAAAACATTGAAGCCAAACATGTTAATACGAAGACACTCATCAATGTAGATCTCCACGCTAGGGAAAACATTACCAAAAGGGAAACGTACATAAATATGTACGTAGTTTAGCACTAACGAGGTTTGAGCTCGTTAGGTGAGCGCACTGCACAGAAATGGGAGTTCCGTCGACTGTGACGACACATTCAGGCCAGTTGCCGAGCTGTTAATAGCAGTAATTGGTAGCGACCGACGACCACAACTCTTCACTGGGAGAAACGTAAGCCAGAAATTCCAAGGATTACATTTCGATTTTCTGGGCCAAAGTTGTTGAGGGTAAAGCTAGTAATACTGAAATTGTTTAAGATCATTGTGTTAACGAAATTAAATTGTCACAATTGAAAGTTAGTTTTTCTGCCAATGTAGTAATTTCGTTTGCCTTATAAGTTTTAAGAACTGCTAATGATCGGAGCGAAACTGGAACAAGGAATACAAGGAATTAAGGTCAATTCTACAACATACATTAATATTTGTCTAAAGCAATTATCTTCTTTAGTGACAGCCGCATTAATCTCACATCCAGGGAAAATGAATCTTATAGCTTCTTCATCTAGTTTCCCCTTTGACAAGAAAGTTTTAAGAGCTTTAAACTTCAATATTAAATAGTGCAATTCTCTCGGTATTACGTTTTATCGTTCATCGCCTAGAACTCTATAAGGTTCAGTAACTTTAAAGATGAGAGCTGAAACTGATTGAAAACTGTTTCTTTTTACGATACTTTAACACTTAACTTTGTGTTCAAAATCCTCAAAAGACAGAAGAATCTTAATTTTATTTTCAGTGAGGTATTCATTAGAGAAACCATCTTTTAAGCGGGATCAGACAAAGGCTTTAATTAAAAATGATCCTATAATACTTAGTAAGTGCTAACAGACAAAGATAGTTGTTTGTTCTTATTGTTTAATAGAACGCGATGTTTACATAAAAGCTAAATTCTAGTAACAATTGTTTAAATAAACTAACTTTTATCTAAGTCTAACAAAATGACTGTACTGCGTAAATAATTTACAAGCGGCACAAAATTCTAACTTCGGGTGCGTCAAAGTAAAATGACCTTTATAAGATAAATTCCAAAGTTGAATATCCAATGAACAGAGCATATTAAATTGTGTGAGGCGAGGGTAATAAATTTAAAACTTGCCACAGTCAAGTACGGAGCACTCCACATGAGTCGGCTTTCCCTCGAGATATTTCCCGAGAGCCCTCGAAAATTACATGTTATTTTTTGTAACAAAGAACGAATTCTGCTAATAAGGAGGGTGTGTTCTTTAGTGATGAAATTCTAAAGGTATGTTGAGAATTTGGGACGGTCTGGCCCAATTTTGTTGAAACGTTTTTGACAGACTTCAATATGAGGGAAAATTCAGACATGGGTTCAAAGAAGACAAGATTTTGTGATCCCCTGAATTTCTGGTGGTCATATTAAATGCTTTTACTAAATATTTTCGAAGTTAATAATATGATACTAACTTGTAAGTACATTTCCCTCCCTATTAGTAAACAGCTCGATTGATTTCTGCTGACATTGCTGCCTTGTATGGTTTCGTTCGCGACCTTCTAAAAGTACTTCGCGCACGCTTTGTACTGCGCATATAAATCCGAAATCTTTCTATTTTACTTTTATTTCATAAAAGAAAAACATTTCTAAGAAGAACTTTTGTAATTCAGCTTGCGTTGAATTTTATTGAGATTTATAAGACCTTTATTTTCTTTACAGACGTAGATGGAGCGTAGATATTTATTTCAAAGCGTAAAATTTTACTGAAATATTTCAAACAATTTAATGTGGTGTAGCTAAACTGAATGAAATTTTAATGGACAGACATTTAACTCTATAATGAGCTTGGAGAATAATTTGGAAATGAAATAAAGAGAAAGGTAGGAGCCATAACGATTTATCTTTAGAATAAGTGTAAAGATTCGTTTTCTTAAGGAATTACTTGTGAATCTTTCAGAGATGTTTTGTTTTCTAGTCATGACATGTTTACGCCACATACTAAAGTCACTCAAATCTTAAAGCCCTAAAAAATCTTTAGTCTTTATGAAAGATAAAGACTCTTCAACGCATTAATCAATTTCCATCAAAGGGCCGGTTTCCTCAACCTTTATTTCCACAAATTTATAGGTACCTAAGGGCAAAGGGCGGGGTTTTAGTGCAATGTAAAAGTCAATCTTCGTTATCTAGGGCTGCGTGGACGGTGGCTAATTTAAAAGCCTTTCAAGGTTACTTGTATAATAAAAACCACTGAAGATTTAAGAGGTTGATTGCTGGATAGTAATGGTTTTTGTCTGACGGATATTAATTGTTGATAGTAATCTTCTTGATTAAGAAAGCCGTATTTTAAACCTCTACGAAGATCCTACTACTATCTTACTATTTGGTAAGTCCTTACCAAATAATATACTTTCTATTGTGTCGTCAAAGTAACACATTGACATACAGGCAGCAAATCTAATATAATGTATTTATATTAGATTTGCGACCTATTTGACTATACTGTTAATTATTCCATAATTATTATTCTTCTTCTTTTCATATCGACGGTACATCTTATGTATGTTGCTTATTATACTGTTTGGGCCTAGTAGGACGCCACGTTAATTGCGGCGTCAGAGGCATTGCTCAAATCGTCATTTTTGCTATGAATCGTATCAAATAAAAAGTTTATCCACACAATCTTTACAAATCATAATATATACAACATGTTATGACTTATGAACAACCCAGGCGGTTATAACATTGAGATTGCGTACTGTATCACAAAATGGTCATTACAGGTATTATCTAAGCTCTGATTCATGTTATTGTTATATTGGATACATAAATCAGGCGATATGGCACTCAATATGTTTTGATAAAAACCAAAAAGATAGATAGATACTCGTAACATTTGTTTTTTAAAAATCCGAAATTGTATTCAATGGTTAGACTACGTCTCAAAGAAGTGTTTTTTTCAAGAAAAGTACGTTTTCCTGCCATCTGCTTTTCATCGTCCTCTCGAGAATTAGGATGTATTATATAATTAATTTAGGCACCTTTTTATATGGTTTATTATTTCCTTAGATGAAAGGAATGGTCCGACGATAGAACCTTGGTGAACGCCGGCGATACAATGTGTATAGAAAAACCCTTTGTTCAAAAATTGTGTTAAACGCAAGAATAGCAAATATAATTGGACTATACTTGACCTTTTTACCTAAATAATAAGTTTTAATTCTATAACAACAGAACACCAAATGAGTTATTTCCATGGAATCATATTTTAAGCTTTAATCAAAATTCAGTCTCTTACTTCGAGAAAGATGTTGTTTAGCAATTTTTTCTTCATTATGTGTTGTGTTGGTTACTGTCGTTTTAGCTAATATTGCCCTCGAACTATTTGATATCCGCTTTGCTTATTCCTTTGTTTATTTTAAACTTAAAGCAGAGAAATATACAGAGATGGACTTTATTCAGTATTTTGTTTTACATGGATTTAATTCTTCACGCCCCATGCCATGTTGCCTGCTTGCGTATGTTAACATGTCTTTGTTCTCGTTTATCGTATAACAGATACGCTTGTTTTTACTTATCATTTTCGTAAATCATAACTCTTACCTGTAGTATTCCCGGTCATCTCAATGATACATTTGCTTTCCCGGGCAATCTCCCGAGAGTTGAAGGGGCGAACCCTTACGGCCACCTTTACCGACGACATGGCGGCTGTGGCTTCTTGCTCGCTCGTCACAACCACTAGTGCATCGGTACGGGGCCGGATTTACAACTGGAACAAAGGACCAACGTTAGGATATGGTGAAAAGATTTAAAAAATATTTATTGGAAGTGTGATGGATTGGAATTAAAAGAGAGTTGCAATTGCGCAGCAGTTCCAGGCTTCAGGATTCCGCTATATACGTTACGTTTTTATATCTCTATGGAGTATATTGGTACTCTACAACAATAGAATGTCTTGGAGAAAGACCACCCCGAAACTTAGGACCGAAAACTAATGCTTAGATAGAGAATATCTTTCGGACCCGACGAATTGATACGAATGCAGTTCTTAAAGCCATGTTTCAGATTATCAAGAATAAATAAAATAATATAAACATCTTGAAAAGTATCGGGAGTCATCGACTCGTAACGTAAAAATTCAAATGAATAAAAAAAAATCCCTAAAAGTTTATTCATTTTCCAAGAACGACGTTGAGATGATCGTAATATAATTTTATTATAACCCGAACAGCCTAATGTAATTGAAAATATTTTCTAAAATATCTATCTAGTGTAGGTCACACGATTATTGACCTTAGGAGGGACTGAGGTCAATAGAGGCAGGCTCAAAGATTTGCAAAACTATCATAGTAAATTAGCCAAAACTTTAGTCACATAATCGTAACAACAAAGTTTTTAACATTAGCTGTTAGATAGATATTATCCCGTAACCACCTACCACCGGTCCCTGAGACCGCAACGGCAACTAGTAAATAAAGGTTAAGGTAAGTTTATTTTCATTGCACACATTAAATGCAATTTGTGACTATTGTTTTTCCTAAACAGAGGATGTGTAGAAAAGGTATATAGACGCGCACTGTCCTACGACACTTACAAATCGCAATATTTGAATGCAAAAATACGTTGCGGTCTCAGGGACCGCGGTGGTAGGTGGTTAAGGGTTATAATGCATCATTAATGGCTAATGGCGTTATGATTATAGTAAAAGGGCTTTTGATCTAGTTTGTTTTCATTACTGACCTAATCTAATAGATTAAAATAGTATCGACTACAAAGTCGATTAACAACTAGGTTGCAATCGAAATCAGACCTTTATTTAATACTTTTAACGTTCAATTTAACCTAACGCGACCTTTCGTCTCCGCCCTACTGTCATCGACCCGAGTATTCTGTATTAACCAGTCGTTAAGGGTAAAATAGAAAAGCAGCTGCATTATTTAAGTCATTATTTGATTCTATTCTAATAAAAGCTTCTAAGGCTTCAACTATTGTAGTATGATTATCAGAAATCATGTTACCTTCAAATTCACATTTTTAGTATAAAGGGTCAGTGGAAACACGCAAACGGTAAGGACGATGCCGTGTTAACCAAAATACTTTCGTCCAAAAATATAATTGAAATCATAAACTAGAACAGTGGCATAGCTGTTAAAGCACTCAGTATGTTATCTTTTATAACAATCTAGAACAAAGCAGCAGGTACATCCAGATTTTGGCTCTTTAGTGGCATCTTGTTTTTGCTCAGAATTGTTTCTAGAAGTTACGAATGTTTAAGATTCCATGGTATAATCTTCTTATAGTTTAAATTTTATATTGTGCCAATTATAATGAAAGATTATGTCATTCTGCACAAAGTCAAGTTAATCTTCTCGGAGCAAGAGACGGTTATCAAAAGGAGCAAACACGAACAAGCTCTAAATACTCATGAAACCGAGAACTACGCATTTAATGGTCCTAAGATCCGGTTCAAAGACGTTGGAAATAAAATAAAAACGTCGACAATGACAAGAAGATAAAGGAGGAATAAAAGTCTTGGCATAATAAGGTCGTTGTCGCATGGGAGGGTCGTTGGAAGGCAAATGCTAAATCCTCCAGGCGATTTCACAAGCAATAACAATTATCCAACGTTCTGGAATTACTGGAAATGTGTCCGTGACGTCATTGAGACGTTGCCGCTGATGGCATTCCGAGATTCAAAACTGTTTGTAGTAAGGGGTGATAAAGTTTTTCATGATCTATAATAATGCATCTGATTCTTATGTCATCTTTTGAATGCCGAATTTATGTGTTTATCGTTTAATCGTGTTTTATTTCATTCTGATAACTCCAGTTCACACAAAATTTTGCAGCATTGGTGGACTTCAAACGCCCAAAAAAACGTCAGCATATCATCTCCCTAGCCTTTTCCCAACTATGTTGCGGTCGGCTTCCAGTCTAACCCGATGCTGCTGAATACGAGTATTTTAAAAGGAGCAACTGCCTATCTGAACTTCACAACTCAGTTACTGGTTAATACGATACCCCTTGGTAAGACTCAGGCTTCTGACGAAACGTAACGACTGCGTGAACATTATTGATTTTCTTTCAGAAAAATATTTCCTAAACACCTTTCCAATGTTTACACTTTACAGTTAGCCTAGCCTACTATCCTTTCATACGTTAATTGACATTTAATGACACTACAATCGATTTACGACTACCTCCAGAAACACCATTATATTTTTGAGGTCGTTTCTTATGAGAATGTTTCCATTACGGTTTATTTTTTGCGCGTTCGACGTTCAAATCTAACTGGTCTAATTACCGAACGTCACGGCTCGCGCATGCGCTGTGACCGTTGCGCGGGCGTCTCAGCTGATCCGTATTTTGCCCTACAATGGCATTAAGTAGAGTATTGTGTTAGTATGACTAATGTCAGGTTATTTACGTTTACTAATTAATTATTTGGTAATCATGTGTTGTTTGGATAAAAAACCTGACATTAGTCATACTAACGTATGACTAATGTCAGGTTATTTACGTTTACTAATTAATTATTTGGTAATCATGTGTTGTTTGGATAAAAAAACGTAGGAAAACTGATTTTTACATAAGAACTGTGCGTAATTTGTGCGTAATGCTCGATACGCATTGTTATAGCATCGTGCGTTCAATTAATCATAAGAACTACAAGGCTACAATCACAATAAAAAACCCGCCCCTAAAATCACCCTCTGACCAACACAAATCATCATGATTTCTTCTTGTTTTGGTATAATCATTATTATTTAATTAACACTGATTTTGTTATTAATTTTCCACAAACGATCAAAGATTGTCCAATGAGTTGCAGTAAAATATTCAGCCTATTTAGTAAATAAATAAAATCGTTACCTACTCTTTTGGTGTCTCCGATTATGTAATTATTAAACGCAGCACAAACAATTAATATAAAGAGGCGATTATATTCACTTGCACAATAGAACGATTTCACTTAAATATTCCGGCGGTATTCTGGGCACAGTAACGTATGGAGTCATGACGTTGATCACAAAACTCACAGTTGCTCCCGCGAGCGCCGCGTACAAAATGGTGAATGTTTTCCTGAAAACGATCCTCGCGTGCTGTAATTGGCCGCGGTCGAGTGCGCGCCGAGCGTATCGAAAGCGTCGGGCACCACGGCCACTGCACTACCAACGCACTTACGTAACATCCACTGCAAGCAACATCTTCCAAAACCCTCAGCTAGCCTACAATCGTACGCGAGATCGAAGGGGCGGCCATGAAAAAACGTGTCGCAGAGATGACTCACCGCGCGCACTAGCGCCACCTACAACCCTCCAAGATCGCAGATCGGTATCCGGGAAAAGCACATCGGAAGCCTTTAACCTTGGGCACTGCACTCGGCGCGATTATATGAGGCGTTAACGGATCCGCTACGAACTTACCCGAATCCCCGTGCGGTAGCGACCGATGGCGACGATTTGAAACGCGATTTCACAAGGTTTGTTTTTCAAGAGCTGGTAGCTCGGTCAGGTAGCAGCGCCGGCCGACATGGCGCGTCGCGTTTGGTTCCGCGGTGCGACTGCGGCCGCCGGCCGACTCGCCGGAGAGGCCGCGGCGGAGCATGCGCGCTGCGCCCCCGCGCCTTCGATCTAACGCCGCCATGCGCGCACCGCTGTCGCGCACCCTACACCGCAAATAACACAATCCTCACTAACTTGACTATTTCAACTGCCCGATAGCTGACCAAGCGTGTTCCAATTGACACTAATTGTTATTTAAAATGCCCATACCTCATATAACATTACTTCATACTTCATAGCAAACATCAACGCTGAAAGGAACCCTTTTGCGACGCAATCGTATTAGTTAAGGTTCGTCGCAGTCTCCGCCTCCCCTACACTCCCACATATGAAGCTATTTGCTCAAAAGCTTGGGGCGTGATGAATTATGGCAACGTCGTCTTAAATAAACATTTCATATCAACAAAGTATATTAAGTATTAGCACTTAGCAGGTATCTAATTGAAAATGCAAACAAGAAGAAAGGGGTAACCAAATCTGGAATGTCGCTGAGAAAATTCTAAGCACGTACGCTTTGATTCCAGTAGTCTTGATCAACTTGATCGGTGACCTGTCTTGAATTTTGATGTAAGCAATTAAAATGAAGCAGTATTGCACTCCCTAGCTACGTCTTCGAACCAACCCTTACGTACCCATAACTTGAAAATATAAGCATCGTCGGCTCTTCAGCGTATGGACAAAAATAACATAATATTTAAGAATGAAAAATAAAATTATTTTTAGTAACACAAATAATTGAAACTCCGTACACAAGGACCAAACAATAACAAAACCGTTTCAGGTCGTTACCTGAAACGGTAACAAGTTAACAGAATCAACGGAATTAAGTCTCAAAACACGGAAACAGGACGCCCAAAACTAAATTATTCAGAACCTCCTGAACCCCTCGAAACGTCCGCTGACGCTGGTAGACACCATAAATCATTGCGTTGGCGAATCTTGGGTCAAAGGACTAGACAAACTACGCACTTACACTGTGGGGCTGAACGGGCGGTGACGCAATTGAACGTATCGATTGGACTCACACCGATATCTGGACCTGTGCTGAAATACACCAGCAAGCCAAGACTACATTTAATTAAGTCTTAGTAATAAAAGACTAAGTTATAATTGAGACATGCTACGGTTTTCAGTAAAAATGTGCACGCCTGCATTCTAGAAAGATGACGCATCGTTGCTACAGGCGCCGACTTCGAATGCATGTTCGTACATTCTCGAAAACTGTAGCATTGTAGAGTGTTATTAAGCTACGTAGGTATACTTGAAGAGAATAAATTAAGTATTGAGGGGATGGAAAAGATTGTAATTACGACGGTTTGTGGTAAGAGTAATATTATAGATTTTGATGTAAATAATGCATATGACAATAAGCATAGAATAGGGAGGGGTCAAAAAAAAAACGATGGATAGGCTGTGTGAAGAGGGTGGCTATTGAGATAACAAAAGCGATAAAGCGATAAGGCCGCCCATAGTATGTTTTGTATTGATAATTGTATTTTTTGTTATGTATTTTCTGGTGTACACAAAAGTGTATGTAATAAATAAATTACGTCGACCCCAAATAAACTGGGTTAAGGGCAAGGCAATGAGGACAATTAACTTTGCACTGATTTACACACTTCACTTCACTTCACTTCTCGCACTCTGCAAAGACATTTATTAAGACCTTCCATCCAATATATACAATTAATGACTAGCAATAGCATCGATTGACATCACTGCTTCCATATTAGGCGTAATGCCTTTTGGGCACGCATTGTAACGTAACGCAGTCATAAAAGATGTTCATGAAGGGCCCTTACCACGGGTCACCTCCATTTGAAGACCTTTCTTATATTTTTCAAGTTATTGGTTTTATGCAATATCATTTTTGTAGATTTCTTCATTTAGACAAATAACTTTAATTTTGGGTTCTGGACGATAAATTTCCAGACCAATCTAGATCGTCGCGACAGAATTGTGTAAACAAATCATGGCGAATAAGAAATTTTATGTGTGTCATATATTTTTTTGTTTATGCTTGTTTGATAAATCACCAATGTTTGTCCCCTAGCAATCTTTCGGTTCTGGAGTTATGTCATTTAGTTTAAGAACAACAAAAAGACTGCGTTATGAATTAAATAAACGAAAACCCCAAATCGTCTACTTTTACAATATTTTTGTGTTACGTGAGCACCATGTATCCATCACTTAATAAATTTACCTGTAATGACAGGTAAATTAATTATGTGATAGACGATGAAAATAATTAAAAATAAAGCCATTGCTTTATTTTTAATTATTTTTATCTATTGTGGTTTATCTAGGTACGTATCTAGGTGCATCGTCATCACATATCTTCTTTATATATAAGTATATAATTCTTCTGTACGTGTTGTTGCGAAAATAAAAAGAATCCACCACATTAAAATATATTACGTATAATTTTGTAATATTAAATGTATAAAAAGGTGGTACGTTGCTTGACAATAGCTATTGCTAATGTTAAATAAATATTAGGAAAAGAAGTAACATTAGAAGAGTTTAACAATTTCTGATTGTTACGAGTATTTTAGAATCAAATTTTAAAAAGAATATCGCGAATCTGTTACGTGATTGCAATCGGGTTTTAGGCTTATTAGCACATATTTTAGATGGAATTGATTATAAAATATTATATATTAAGTAAGTTGTTAAAAAGAAAAAAAAAAAGGTATTTGATCGATGTTTCCTGGACATAGACGAAGGTCGTCATGTAGTTCAGCAGCCAACACCGCGCGGGACTCGAAATACAGCATTACTATGCAGCTACGTTGGAGTACGCAATAAATTGTGACGCACAAATCAGTAGACGATCCAGTATCGGGGAAAAAGGGAAAATACTCGTACACCTTTTTCACTGGCTCTACACCAGGTTTGGAGAAAACCTTACACCATATATATTTTGGTAGGCTTATTATGCGGAACTATCATAAAAAAGATACATTAAAAAAACAGTCATTATTTTGAAAAAAGGTTTTAACCTAAGAGGTGAGGTTTCACCAGCAGAGGTAACGCTGCAGTGTGTATGTCACTGAACTCCTCCTGAACGGATGGACCGACTTATGATGAAATTTTTGTGTGTGTTTGAGTAGGTCCTTGGGTGGTTTAGATTCACAATTGGACCCGGTAGGTAGCGAGTTCTAGGAAACAGGACAACGTCTGTCCGGTCAGCTAGTAATTTATATAATTAACGTATATAAAATGTTGTAAAATTTTTTCAAAAGAGTAACGGTGGAGTGTTTCGCCTATTCTTCCCCAAACGAAGCTACTTTTTTGGAAGGTGCAAATAGAATTAATTATATTTTTTGTAATTATGACGTTCAAAAGTGCCCTTAATATGCCTGTTTGAAACAAATGATTTGACTTTCACCAAATCGACGACATTTCAAATATTAAAATCAAAATCTTGACAATTTTACAGTTAACCTTTCCAGTAAACTGTGGTTAAATCCGTTCACGGACTCAACAACGCGTGAGAGTATTTTACGAGTACATCAAACCGAACCTTCGAATTCCCTGCCTACTCGCGGATTGTCAATGTCAAAGCGCAGAAGGAAAATAATGCCCCTTTATGTTGGCTTAGTGGACCAAGGGCCAAAGGATTAGTTACGTGGTTTTTCGGGGAACATCAAAGCCCTTTTCATTCTTGTTATGACATTTAAACGACTCCCAATTTATTTTCTTTGTGCGTCTTTAAGAAGCTGTATTTATCTTTGTTAAATGTTTTCTTATCGTAATAATTCTACGAGTATTTATTATTGTTGGACACAATAGGCGTGGATTTTATTATTTCTCTAGATGGTGTACTTTTTTTTTGTTGTTTTTTGCACTATGGAATCTGTCCTAGAACAATGAGCGACTGTTCGCCAATTTCTAGTCTGTTTGGTTTTTATTATTTATTATTATGAGAGCAATTCCACTACTGTAGCTTGGCATCTATGTCTGTATGCGAATCTGTCACTCAGGCTGGGGATGTCGCTTCCTTTCAGCCTCGTGTGCTGTTGTCTTTCTACTCCACTCAGTGTAGTGTTAGTTCATTTTTGTGTTGTGTAAGTCGTTTCTAATATGTTAGGCTATGCTGACTTCTTGCTTTACTGTTCTTATATTGAGGTATAGGTACGCCAGCACATCAAGCTACTACAATCTGTCAAACTTTCAAGGATTTTTAACTTTATCGCTAATGCATAAGGTTCTTAGTTGATTGGGAAAATTTGACAGTGTCGGGTAACTTGATGTGCTGACGTCTGTACATGTATTTGTTGCTTATATTTTGGGATAATGGCTACTATCGTCAGAATATTACGTGCCTTTTATAGGCGAGAAAGATACTCTGGTAATAAGATTAGACATTTTAGGTACTTGTTTTCCTTTTCTTATTTCAATTTGAGGTCTTTCAGACATAGTTAATCTTCGTGATGAAGGTAATAAAGAGAGTAAAAGTAGATTAGACGTAATATAAGAAAACAATGCCCTAATACGGGCGCAAGATGTTAGGGTCGTGAATGGGGTTAACGGGAGTCTTCAATCTTAATCTGACGTGGGCTAAGCTGTTGAATCACGCAAGACCCAGTTACTGACACACGGATCGAAATTAAAACGTTGATCAATAAAAACCTTTTTAAAAGTAACTTGGGACCAGAACTCTAATGAAGTAACACACAATTACAATCTGATCCATTTTGAAGGATATTGCTAATCCGTTGCTTCATATGTTCGAAAAAATTGTATGCTCAACAACGTAAATAGCGCAATGAATGTTGTTGATCTGTCAAAATGAAAGCCATTCCTATTGTTAGCGTGTTTCGCAATTGGGGGCCATTGCAGACAAAAGAAGAAAACAGTAAAAACAACATACGACTGGAGCAGAGAATATATGCGATTCAGCGCCGAGTATACCCGATTGTGCGTCACCAACCCGCACCTTAATTGCGTAACACAATCTCAATTATTTTGAAGGATATTGCTAATCCATTGCTTCATATTTTTGAAAAATTTGTCTTGTATTCCATTGCTTTATATCTTGGTTTGTCTGGTATCCATTGCTTTATATGTTTGAAAAATTTGTCTGTCTCAACATAAATAATGCAATGAATGTTGTTGATCTGTCAAAATGAAAGCCATTGCTACTGATAGTGTGTTCCACAGCTACCCCGCTGAGCGTGACGGTTTAGTTTCATTCACTGTTCAAAAAGAGCTCAAAGCACTCGTAAAGAAATTTTCACTTTCACTTCAAAAAACTATGCTCCTTAGTACTTATAAACAATTAAAAAAACGTTTCAAAGAGAGCTAATGAATTAACAAACAAGTATATGTCATTTTCAAGTGTTTACTTATGAATGATAAATTAGTATTACGGTTAGTTAAGAGTCAACGTTATTATTCATTAAACTAAATAAAGGACCTTCCTAACGACGATTAAGTTATTTATACTGAAATTCATTCATGAGTCTTATTCTTTTGAGGGTTCCGTACTCACTGTGTACTCTATTACTAGTAAGCCTCCGATGTCCGTCCGTCCGTCAGCCCGTCCATCCGTCCATCTGTCTGTCTGTCAGAGGGCTGTATCTCATGAACCGTAATAGGTAGACAGTTAAAATTTTCACATGTTTGTAATGCTATTGCCGCTATAACCACAAAAAATAAAAAAAAATAAAGTTAAGAATTAGGGGTCCATACAGGGAACATTATTTTCGGCCTTTTTTGTTTTGTGGTCCGTCTCGCACTTGGCCGGTGTTTTTTGCAGCATTTTCAAAACTTATCTTTGAGATAAGTGTGTGTAAAAATTGCACATAAATATTATGCTTAGACGTTAATGCGATAATATTTTAAGCCCGTCGTAATCCGTTTGGGCTTTGCAAAAGCCTCAAACTTAACATTTTGATGTTTCTCGTACCTACATTGAACGTATTTAACATAATAAAACATAATCTGCCGGGGGAGGGGCCCGTGGCTAACTAATAACAGCCGCACAGGTCGATCGACCAGGTTAAGCTACGCTTGCTGCGGTTGATCTGTGGATGGGTGACCATCTTTACATACCGAGACCCCTCCGTGCCTCGGAAAATACGTGTCCCGGCTGTCATTCGTAGATCTTTGTCAGTCGTTACGGGTAGTCAGAAGCCCGAAAGTCTGACAACCAGTCTTACCTAGGAGTATCGTATTACCCAGTAATTGGGTTGTGGAGGTCAGATAGGCAGTCGCTCCATGTAAAATACTGGTATTCAGCTGCATCCGGTTAGACTGGAAGCCGACCCCAATATAGTTGGGAAAAGCCTAGGCAGATGATGAAAACATAATCTGCCGATAATATTCCCACTGCTGGGACAAGGGCCTCCTCTCTGTGAGAAGGCGTGGGCTGTAATCCACAACGCGGGCCCAGTGCGGGTTGGTAGATCTCACATATCTTCATTTAACGCATCTACTTTAAAATAATTTAATAATTGCTCAATTGCTTTAGAAACTTAAACTGTTAAGACTCATAGCTATAATAATGCACATACTTCGGTCACATAAATCAGGAATGATATTTACAGACTATAATTAAAATGTCCAGTTACAAACAGTGACAGACGGTCTCCCTCGCCCACGACATTAATAAACTGCAATACGTCCGACAGTTGTGTGCGTATCAGGTATATCCAAGACTCTTTTGGCTTGGAAAGTTACTTCAGAATAAGCAAAAGCAAAATCAGCCTATAACGTTCTATTCCCACTGCTGGGAAACAGGCCTCCAACTTAAGAATATGAAGATTTTTATGAAGCTTTATAAAATTAAAATTCAAATGAGAGTACGAATTACTACCACGCATTTGTTTTTAATGGGGTGGGCGAGAACTGCGCAGATTGTATCATTTTACAAGCAAACGCACAAGTTCAAGTGTTATCCGAAATGAATACGAATGGTAGACATGATTGTATGACTTTATTGAGAAAAAAAAAAAAAAAAGAAACCCTACAAAACACTTTTGCTACTGATTGTACCTTTTCTCATTTTGATAGGAACGTGAGACGAGTTGCAGAATGAAAATATTATTTATTTTGATTTTCTGCAAGTCGTCCTAAAGGGGCCGTAGGCATGTAGGACGACTTGATGAATTACTCAACTGCTCAACTAAAAAGTAAATATACACAACAATAAACTAGACTAGAGTGGTTGTGTTCCGAATTTCCGAAGGGAAGACGGTGGGAATCGGCTTGTGAGAGCGCCTCGCGCCTGCAACACACATCAACGCACATCCTGTTACCATGGATTCGGTATATGATGCTGAACCCCCTGCGTTGAAATTTTTCGTCTGTTATAAAAAAAAAATATCTCTGCCATACATTTTGACCGGTTATGTATTGAACTTTTTTATGAAACAGCAGATTTTTTTTTATATAAACGACCATAAATGTCTACGCTAGGAGGTCTAGAATCATGGTTTTAGATTGCGCGTCGATATCCCTGTTTTTTTTACTTCACCTCAATTTGAAAAATATATACAGTATGGAAACCACATATTATGCAATAATTTATACCACATAAGTTTGTTATCGCCTTTTCTGACGAAATAAAAAAGACGAAGAACTAAATCGGTCGCGAAATAAAAATCAGCTGTTCCCTACATTTTGACGAGTTATGCGAACATAAATGTGGGGAACAGCTGATTTTTTTTCGCGACCGATTTCGTTGATTTTTTGTATATCTTCAGAAAAGAAGTATGTGGTATAATTTATTGTGTATGTGGTTTCCATAGTGTATACTGTATTCAGGGTCTTTTAAAGTGACTACCGAGGTGACGACTAATACTCGTAGGGAAGTATGGAAGAAAAAGACATGCTGTGCAGACCCCTAAATAAATTGTGGTAGCGGCAGGAGAACCAATAGGAGGGCCTCCCTTTAAAGTGTTTTTGTTCATACTTCTCGTTCAAAGTAATACATCTATTGTCTGACATGTTTATAAAACAAAATCAAAACATGATTGATCTGTAATCTTTACTTATACTACATCAATACACTAGATTTCCGTTGTCTGATTGCGTCGTTGCACCACCCCGAGGGGTTGTGTAACAAATATTGGTATGAAATTGAAGTACCGCCCACCCTCGCAATCCTCGATGGGATTCGAACCCATGAAAGCGAAAAACCTTCAAGTTTTGGTGAAATAGAAACGTAAAACGTTCCCATCCGATCGTAACATTCGATATAATCCAAATATTTTATGATGCAAAACTGTACAAGAAAACTACGACTTAAAGAAAAGATCAAAGATTATCTAATGTCTATACAAATAAAGTTGAAGTTTCTGTTTGTAATGTCAAAACAACGATTTTTTACTAAATGCATAAAAAAGTATTATATACGGCACTAATAACAAATAAACAATTTTTAAATATTTTGTCTGTCTGTTTGTAACGGCTAATCTCCGAAACGGATTTTGATGAAATTTGGTATGGGCATACTTTGAACATTGGGGAAGGACAAAGGCTACTTTTTATCGACATACCACACGGAGGAAACCGTGAGCAGCAGCTAGTTTCAGTATAAAGAATAACAAGATCTGTCTGCCTCTATTACCATTTTAGGCCTTGTGTAAGAAAATTTAATCTAAGAACAATAAAACAAAAATGCAATTAAAATTGTGGAGTCACGCCTTTCCGTGTTGAAAGGCCATTACGAAGCCAAAGCAATTAAAACAACGGCCAACGTAATACTCGTATAAATTCATCTGAAACTTTACAAAGAACCTCCTTTTTGCCGGTCTACAATAGCTAAACTCAGAACTGAGAATAAAGTTTATTGAAGTTTAAAGTTTACTAGACACCAGAAACAACGAAAGAAGAAGAAAAATGGAAAAGTTTCTGTGCTTTACATTGAAATAAGGTTCCTGCTACCCTTAAGAAGTTACTTTAAGTAATTAGTAAAGGATGTTGCCAATCAACACTGGAATGAATTTCTTTTATATAACATGGTTGTGCTCGCTTCTGCCAATAATTATCATCAGCCTACAGCAGCCCACTGCGGGACATAGTCCTCTCCTATTGCACGCCATTCGACTTGTTGGGCAACTCTCATCCAGCTACTACCAGCCATCCTGGCAATGGGTACGGTGGTACAGGTACTTGCAATTCTTTAAGCAAATTAACATCACAGACAGCATATAATTCACTATTGCAATGACTATTTCAATTTTGCTACGAGTACGTATACACTATGCAGCAATAACTATTTGCTCTATATTCCTGGCTTCCACGTACTCTTGAATACTAGAAGCTTAATTAAATGTCAGTTTTCTAGCTGCGAGCTCCATGTATCTACGCTGGCGGGCGTTCCCGTCTAAGTGACGTTGTTGTGACATAACCCGCAGCCTCGGGCATCCCCCACGTTCACAATATATTATTAACGTGCCGCTTTTCAAGATATTTTTCTTCGTATTTCCGTCGAAGAACGTTCAATTTTTAAATGTTCTTCAGAGTTTCAAATATTCTGTTTAAAATGCGACTTGTGCCTGACTAGAATCACTAACCACGTAGGTATCGATTTAATTTCCAAATTCGATTAATTCGTTTGTAGCTTACACGAAATCAGTAGAATTTAAACTGATCCTTCGAGGCGGTTGTTTTGCCAACGAAAGTGCACAAATAGTAAACCTAATCGAACCATGGTTGCAGCTACTTGAAAACTTTTGTCTACAGAGAATTGAGGTGTTCTTCAGCAGTTCAGTTTGTTGCCTAAAACTTCACCCTGTTTGTGTCTTAGCAAGTTTGCACTTTGCTTCCGAAGGTAATTCCCGCAAGACGAGAACAGATCGTTAAAACAGCTTTATTTTATAGAAGAGAACGTAGTTGAATTTTATTTTTATGGTCTAGAAGTCAACCACGTTTCTAGTTAAAATCCACGCGAGCAGATTCGGACATAAAACTTCCTCTACAATATGTATCCTACACTTCCATATTCAGCAAGAAATTCAGATACAACATCTTCAAGAGAGTATATTTTGAAGGATCAATACATTTTCCTGTTACATGTCTGCAAGATTGACAAAGACAAATAGCGATGCGACCTTACGAGGTCTACAGGGGCCCAAGATCTCGATTCTCACGTGAATATACGTATAGCAAATGGTAGAATTAGTTAAATTTGCAAATAAGGCTTTAATTAGCTACAAACGAGTTTGCCACTTTAATTAGGTACTTATATAGTTGTTCCTTCGTCTGTGGGACTACGTTTACGTAACTAAGGGTCTTAGTAATTGTAACGTTCAGAGACCTGACATTACTAGAGCAAGGCTTAACCTGTTAACCGGGGAATTCCCTTTTTAATCATGCAGAATATAACGGGCGCGAACTTTTTCACTAGGACGTGTCAGTACGTCACGCCCGGAAAACGTAATTTCATTATTATTATTTTTTAAATTTATTTATGCTTAAAATAAAAGACTACGAAATATATATAATAATAATAAATCCCTGGACATTTCACACAGCACCATTTTTCCCAAGCTAAGCAACCTAATTTTCGTTTATTTATATATATATAGCACAAAGCAAAATATGTATCGATGACCTTTGTTGTACGAAACTATACGTCCCACCCGTTCCAGGGCGCAACATATATTTCAATGACGTATTTATACATAAATGTCCTACCCGTACACGCTATTGTTTACGTTTGACGTACCTATTTATAGTCTTAGGCCTTACACTAGGTAGTCGTCACTGTATTCATAGCCTTGTGTATCATTATTAAAGTAATAATTTCCTCCATCCCGTAAAGTGCTGACATGGAAGCTCACAAAGGAAATTGTGCTCGAAATTAAATTGCGAGCTACGTTAGGTTCAGGTCTTTATTAAAATACAAGACAATGTGTTATACGTGAAACGCATTACCCTATTTTATTTAATTACGGTCTCATAAACAATTTATAAGGCTTTGCTCGCATAGTATATTTGCGATAAAGTATACATAACATACCTACATACATAATCAGCACATAACGTTCCCAGTGCTGAGACACAGGTCTCCTCTCTGTGAGAGTTAGTGGGCCGTAATCCACCACGCGGGCCCAGTGCGGGTTGGTAGATGACACACGTCTTCGAATTTTTGGTTCTAGGATAAGTCGGTTTCCTCGCTATGTTTTCCTATCAATTTTGTTTTTTTTTTCCTAGATTAAAATACTAACAAAACTCCGTAACAAACTCCGTAACTTGTAACTCCGTAACAAAATAACAATAAAACACCTAAACAGCTACCATCACAACAAACTCCTCAACAAAACACGAACATAACGAATTACCTAAACAAGTTAGAAATGCAAATAAGTGACATAAGCCTTTTGCCCTTAATATAAAAAAATAAACGTTAATTTGTCCCGCGTTATAACAAAAGTAGTCCAACTTATCGTTGGGATCTAAACGAGCTATATTAGATCCGTGTTTGCTAAAATATGTTGCATCATGTTCCGATTTTTTAAATTGTAGTATATGCTGCTTTCCTCACGATGTTTTCCTCCACCGTTTTGAGAGCAGTAGTGATGAAATGATTTAAACTAAGTAAAGCACCTGTCTGGGTTCAAACCCACGAACTACAACTCGTAAGTCGGGGCCGCTACTGGTCTGCGGCTATAAAGTATACCACTTTATTCACAAGTAGTAGATGCGCGTTTGCTTAAATATGCTGAATCATGTTCCGATTTACGTTAATGGCAAAAAACGAACGATCAAAAAGCGACAACTACACACACAGAGCATGGAGACGTCTCGGCGGTCGCTGCTAGAGATGGCATTGTCAACACTTTCCATACAAACCAACCGTTTACTCGACGCAATTGACCCATGGATAATCAGCCTATAAAGTTCGCAGTGCTGGGACACAGGCCTCCTCTCTTCGAGAGGGAGTGGACTGTAATCTACCACGCGGTCCCAGTGCGGGTTCGTAGATGTCACATGTCTTCGAATATTTTGGTTCTAGGACATGTCGGTTTCCACACGATGTTTTCCTTCACCGTTTCGAGAACAGTGGTGTTGAAATAATTTACACGAAGTAAAGCGCTCGTCTGGGTTCGAGCCCACGACATACAATTCGTAAGTCGCTGCGTTACTACTGGACCACCACTGCTCTTCGGTGCCACGAATTGTATTAGTGGAAAAGATTTCCCGCTTCTTCAATCGCTTGGTTGTCGGAAATAATCCCACGGGAACGTACTACTAGAAAAAAGATCCTTTGCTAGCCTATGTTATTCCTTATAACATCCGTTATCTGCCAGTGAAAGTCCCTTCAAAATCGGTACTGCCGTTTCTGATAATAGCCGGAACAAACAGGCAAACAGACAAAAAAGTATTTTTTTTTATACATAAGTACCGTATATACTTTCATATGCATTTAGTAAAAAGCTGTTATTTTGA
Source organism: Eremobia ochroleuca (assembly GCA_949629135.1). Classification (NCBI taxonomy): domain Eukaryota; kingdom Metazoa; phylum Arthropoda; class Insecta; order Lepidoptera; family Noctuidae; genus Eremobia; species Eremobia ochroleuca. Next base: position 14,838,843 of record OX451402.1, on the reverse strand, counting down.
CAGTACATACAGAAATTTCAATTTTGTATCATATATGTACATGTATTGTATATGTACAGATAGGTACTGCCGTGTCTAGACGCTGCAAGCAATTCCCTGCTCTGTGGTACAGTTTTTGTGCTTAAAAATGCTCTGTTGAACCGTAACACAAACTCACTCAATAGATTCTTGACATAAGTACTGATGACATTTTTATTATGATGTTTTTATAATGACAGTGAATTTTGCAGTTAAATTCGTCGTTGTTATATAAAAATGGTTAACGTTACTTTTTAGTTCGCAAAAACTTTGTCTTTATATAGCAAAACATCGTGTTTGTTTTCCTGTTCATTCAATCCTGGTAGATATCGCTTGTATTTATTTTTTTATTCATTGAGAAAGAAAAAGATAGAGATACCCTAAGTTAAGTTTAGTTGGTATATTAAGCTCTGACACTACGTTACAGCATTATGCCAAGCAATGGCTGTTTTGTGTGCTTTATACGTTAAAAGTGCAAATAAATGTATTTTCATTCTTTTCTTCCTGTCAACACTTTATGATATACAATAAAGCATATTCTATCATATCTATCAACATGGTTAAGTTCCCAGTATTTCCCCTTCCCAAAATAATCCGTTCCCGTTTATCCAAGCTTTCATATCCGGTTTTCATCCCGGAACCCGTGTAGAAGTTCAACGACCCGTCTCATGTCAAACAATTTCACAACATGACATCCCAAAAAAAAATCGGGCATTAAACTTTAACAGGGAGATAATCGGGACGGATTACCCGAGTTCCTTCACCCAAACACAGGACAATGGAAAGAATAATAAACTGATGGAACCCGACAAGATACGTTCGTTTATTTTTTTTTTATATACTTAATTGTATTATTATTGAAAGATGTTTGAGGAAAAAAGGATTTTTAGAGTGACATAAATATATTTGTGATTCAAAAAGTTAGATCTTGCTTGATTTTCCTTTTGGATAAGCCTCTGAACTCTTTTATTCGGCTTGTGAAGACGGCCATTTTGTTTTAATCGAATATTATGTTGTATTTTTAAGGGCCGATTTTACCAAAGTCAAATATCTTTTATCCGTGGAATAAAATTTTTATTTTTAGAATTAAATTTATCAGTTTTTCATATTGGAACTGTCAGCCGTCAGGCTGACAGTTCCAATATGAAAAACTGAAAAATTTTAAATGTATACTCATAGGTATAAAAATTTGGTGAAATTCACACTTATTATTATATCTAACGCCTTATAAAGTACGTTTATGAAATTGGAACGTAGTTCTGAAAATGTAAATCCAATTTTTTGACTATATCACTAAACCCACTTCTGATTCAAACATTTGTTATGCTTTAACCCCATTTCATCTAGGCATTTCGCACAATCAGCATCGAAACTGCCATTAGAAACCACATATTTTCTAGCAAAATGTCTGGTCCTCTCGTACGAGTTCGAATAAAAATACCAATAAAGCTCTCGCAGCAAAACGACTAGATCCACTGACAATTGTCTTGACTCTTCGTTATAAAAAGATACTTGAGCCATCTAGTTCCCAAGACTTGTAGGTATCAATCCCCCTTGGTTTGGGGATCGTTGTACCACGGGGGCAATGGCCATGTGTCCCACAGACGTTAACGATCTCTCTCGGTGTGTCGGGTGATTCGCGGGCGATTAGTTTATATTAAACCCACTAATAGAAGCTGTTCGATTGCGGCTAATAAAAGTCGTTTGGATAAATTATTAGAATTCCAGGATTTAAATTGGCTAAGAAAATTTTGTTCGTAAAACTAGAGGTCATAAGGTGAGAGAATTTCAAGATCTCTTGGAAAAATTCGTACACTACATCTGCCTAGTCTTTTCCCCACTATGTTGGGGTCGGCTTCCAGTCTACCGGATGCAGCTGAATACCAGTATTTTACATGGAGCTACTGCTTATCAGACCTCCACAACCCAGTCACTAGGTAGTACGAAACCTTTGGTAAGACTGGTCGTCAGACTTTCGGGCTTCTGACGACCCGTAACGACTGTCAAAGATCCACGAATGACAGCCGGGACCAACGGCTTAACGAGCTTTCCGACGCACGGAGAGTCTCGGTATGTAAAGATGGTCAACCATCCTTGAACCAACCGTGACAAGCGTAGCTTTAACTGATCAATCGACCCATGCGGCTGTTATTACTTAACCACAAGCCCCTCTTCGCATATTGATTGAAACATTACTGCGCCAGAAATTCTTATTAAAACAAAAGAAAATAATACATAATGAAAAGAAAACATTTACTTGTTATTATGTCGGTATTCTCCAACACATTATTAGGTTCTATCTCTCGCATGAGAATAATATTACCTAAACGAAGTACTGAAACAAAATGATTGCACACCGAAAACATAAAACGAAACACTTTGGGAATATCTCTTTTAAAGGGAATGCTCTCAATCCTATCGAATGACTATTTAATGAAACATCAATTAATAGGTTGAAATGAACTTAGAGGGTTGCATTGATGATTTTAATGATTATAATTCTGTAAATATATTTTGTCTATCTAAGCAATCATTTAAGAAAATGGTTCTGGATATTTAAAGCGAGAATTTAAAGTTAAATTAAGCTAAGCTAAGTAACACAGCAATATGGCAGCGACTATTGTTTTATTTTTCTTTTTCTTTTGGCACTTCTTTTAATCTTTAGTTAAAACGTGGACAATGGTGGCGGTTGCATGTTTGTTAAATCTTAGTTTAAGTATTTCTCTGTAGTTTGTAGCATGTAACTGTTTTTTTTTTCCTAATAAATAAATAAATACATACTTGTTGCACTCGCGAATTAAATTTTGTTCAATATACAACTTGAAACTTTCCTGAAAATTTCAAAAAACGTAAGAAAAATTTAATTTCGCGGGCTACCTAGCGCTTCTCCTTAATACAGTCACGCTGTAAGCCTTAAAAAGTTTAGCTTAATTTCACGTAGACTAGAATTTGTTTAGCATAGAGAGAGATAAGTAAACACTATGTAATTGGGTTACACAACAGTTTGCTGTGTGCGTGGGGTCGGCTGGGACAAAGGTCACAGCATCATAATCGATACGACCCAACATACCCCACGATGGGACGGGATGAAATCATTTCCCAACAAGATGGCTGTAGGAATCTCCGATATCACAATTTGGTGAAATACGACCTTAGAAATTGGTGCATTAGTAATCTTTGCCGGATTTAACCTTTTTTTGTGATAAAAGCAAACCCGGATAAGGTAATTTCCTTCTTTGAATTGAACACAATTTTTGTATTGTATTTTCGTGTAGGCGTTTAGATTTCCGTTCTTTAGATAAAATATCAATATACAGAGTATACAACAAAGTCACTTTTTGTGTATTACTGAGTAAGCGCTAAGATCTTCTAAAATCTTATATATAAAAATCAATTGCCGTTCGCTAGTCTCGCAAAAACTCGAAAATGGCTCGACCGATTGTGATGAAACTTTGGTAACTTTTTGTGTGCGCGCCGGGGAAGGTTCCTAACCCTTAAATGCATGATTTATTTTATCGTATTGCAAAAAATGCTATTGTATAGGTATTAATCTATAGAATTTAGATAATAAATATATAATAATTATACAATAATATTAATATTCATAGAGAATATATATTGTTTTGACAAAAAGAGGTGCCATCAGAAACTCACAGCTATCACATTCTTAAAAAAATTAAATGACGTACTTTGTTGCCATATGGCAACATTATGCATTTAAGGGCTAATACAAATAATCCAATAAAGTAAGGAGTAGACATTGCAACGCATGCATTAGTTACCTAGTACACAATGTATTTTGGTGTGGTTTTCATTATCATTTATTCCGGAAGGTTTATTGTGTCATATTTAACAGATATACCTACCGCATAAATCTCCATGTTTAGACACCCGTGCTAAGCAGAGGCGGGTCACTGGACTCACTGGTAGACACCAGGTAAATGGAACACAAAAGTTAATTACATTTTCCTAATCGATACGGTAATTACGTTGCACAAAATTAGAAGCCAAACAGCTACACCAGTAAAATGACGTCTACGAATACACGTAGCGCATCTACGCCCCTCGTAGACATGTGCTACGCCGTCCATACAGGCGCGGCCTGTTGCGTCATCAGTATTTACAATATGTTCGCGATATTAAGCTTTGAAACAACACATCATGCAAACAACGTGTAACGTTAAATGCGCAAAACCTGAAAATAGCTTGATCAGAATAACGAGCAGAATTAATTGAACCACTTTTTAATATAGGTCACATTTTTCAAAAAAAAGCTTCATTAAAAACGTTGCCGTGTCTATTTATTAATAGGTCAAGCAACACAATCTCAGCGCGGCGCAGCGGCCCGGTGACGACTCCTCCCTCGATAAAGCGTCGTCGCAGACGCAAGAAACGATCAGAATGGCCAGTAAAACTAAAACAGCACATAAAAACTTTACAATTTTTTTAATGACTTATTTTCTCTCTGAAATAGGTCAATTGAATCAAAAATCAGTTGGGGAGTCTGAAGTTTTGCGCATTTAACGTTACACGTTGTATATTCTCCGTCGGATTAGTCAGAGGTGCACCTTAGTACACCCACATTTCGCAAAATATGTTTAAGTCCCATGTAATAGCCTGGCTGCTGCTTTCAACCGGCCACGAACCCAGACTTCGGGGTGCCACTAAGAAATCCCAGATGAAAGCTTTGAAATGAAACTAAATGAATGCTAGAACTCCGTGGGCGTCAATATAAGACGCCTCTAGCAAACTATAGATCGTTCTCGAAAGGTCTTGGGGATATTCAGACTACTGCCTAGGCCATTCTCAAGACCGTTAAAACTTTGTAATTGGCACGTTCACAGAATATACGATAAAGTTTAATGTATCGAATCATTTCGGCACTATAATATGTAATGGCACTTGAAAATATGGACTGTTAAATAAAGAAAGTTAGTAATTATGTTAAATCAGTCTGCCTAGCCTTTTCCCAACTATGCAAGACTCGGCTTCCAGTCTTTTATAATACATGGAGCGACTGCCTATCTTACCTCCACAATCCAGTTTCTGGGTAACACGATACCCCTTGGTAAGCCTGGCTGTTGGACTTTTTAGCATCCGACTACCCGTAACGACTGTCAAAGATCTACGAATGACAGCCGGAACCAACGGCTTAACGTGCTTTCCGAGGCACGGAAGGGTCTCGATATGTAATGGATGGTCACCCATCCACGAACCAACCCCGGCAACCGTAGCTTAACCTTCGATTTACCCGTGCGGCTGTTATTATTTAGCCGCGAACCCCTCGAGTAAAGTCAGTATGTTACTACGTTTCATTGAGATGTTTGCTATAACATATTGCGAAAGTAATAATAAATAATAATAAAACGTTTATTTTCACAAAACTTACATAGATAAAAGAAAAGAAAAACATATACATATGTGTGGAACTTAAATCAAGATAACTTATATCTATGCGCAGACAATGTAAACCCTGCCTCTTACACTAGGGAAACCTGTATTATAAGAGACAGTGGTTCGGCCATATTATGATTTAAGTGACAAGGGAAGCGTGACGAAATACATCAGGGGGCGAGGTCTACGAGTACTATTTCACTTAATTTGCTATAATTTCATATTTTGTAATATTACAACAATTACATTTGTAGTACCAAAGCCCAGGGTAACAGAAAGGTATAATTTCAAGTTGTGTGTGTGTGTGTTTGTGAGTGAGTGCGTGTGTGTGTGTGTGGTGTGGTGTATGTTGTGTGGGGGGGAGGGGTGCATATGGGTGAAGTGAAGGCTAGCATAGGGTACAATTTATTATGGTGCTATTTTCTTGAATACACAAAGTGAAAGTATGTTTATACTCGTATTATCTAGCAGTCTCAAGTTTCGTAGTATAATAAAGAGCTTACATTAATTGGAAATAATCTATATATCCAAATAAAAAAAATTGAAGAGCCTGTTTGTAAGTACAGACGCCAGCACATCAAGCTACCCGAAACTGTCAAATTTTGCGAATCACCTTTGAACCTTATGCTTTAGCGGTAAAGTTGAAAATCTATTAAAGAAATTTGACAGATTGTAGCTTGACTTGGTCGCATTGTAGTAGTGTGCTGGCGTCTGTACATATATACGGTGCTTTAAAAAAAAAAACGTTTAATTTTATTTTTGTCTGTCTTGTGTGTGTTTTTGTGTGTCGGGTAATCTCCGAAACGGCTGGACTGATTCTGACGGGACATTCACTGGCAAATAGCCGATGTTATAAGGAGCTGTCTGAACTGTCCCGGTAGCGTAATGCCAGACTGTTTATTACCACAGACATCCATAGTCTGTGCTGGACCGCTTTGTGCTCGTTACACTAAAGAAATGTATTTCAACACAGATATTCTCTGTATTGGTATACATTATGCTCGTCATTTCCAAAGCAAACTAATCCTATTTTGCTCCAATATTCTAAAGCAAAATGTATTTCAACACAGATATTGTCTGTGCTGATATTATGTACTATGCTCTTCATTCATTAAAGCAAACTACCTGCGAGGACAGAGCAACCCGTGTTTGTGGATATACAGTCTGTCACGCGTCCCGGTAGCACGTTCTCGTGGTTAAATTTCCGACACCCACGCATGCGAAGCCGCGGACAAACGCTAGTCCTTATATAAAATAGCTCGTTACGTCAGTTGGCATTATTTCCAGAAATAATAAATTGCTCTCAGAATCCTGTAGAAAATTTCGCAGTAACGTTCAATAATATAAAACTTAAAATAACCCTTTTGTGTAACTTTATTAAACTTTGCGTAGCTCCGTTTTTAGACTCGCAAAAAAGTTAAATTAAAATCTAAACACAAAAAATATAATTATGTGCGTCAACAATCCTTTCAGTTACGTAATACAAGGCCTGAAATAGCTACGTTACATGATATACGAGTCCATTGACAAAAGCCGTTAAGTAGTGAACTCTGACATTTCACAGATTCACGCCGGGAGCCGGCGGGGGTGACAAAGAGCGTCGACAAGGGACGCAAAGCGCGGATCATACAAAGTGGCACGTTATATTTTTATAAAGACCTAAGCTAAAGGTCCATTGTGAATTGATATCAATAAAAAAACATCTGTAAAGAAAGAAAGAAAAAATGTTTGTTCTGCACAAACAAAACGCACGTTACAAAAAAAAAGAAGACATAAAATATACACATACAACGCAGTCAAAAGCCTCGTACTCGTATAAAATGTTGACAATTTCACAATTTTAACATACTTACAGATGTTTTTTTCTAATTCTGATGCAAGCAATAAAGAACCAATGTTATTCATTCTAATTAGCTTATGTACAGGTTTTAAAAAGACACATCACATAGCGTCAACTACGCATTGTGTACAAGCGCCAGTACATCAAGCTATCCGAAACTGTCAAATTTTCCCAATCAACTTTGAACCTTAAACTTTAGCGAAAATGTTGGAAATCTATTAAAGAAATTTGACAGATTGTAGTAGCTTGATGTGCTGGCGTCTGTACATCAAACTAAGTAACATTGCACGAAAATAATTGCTTGAAATCGACTTTCATTTTTGGTGTGAACATTTGCTGTTTGCGGTAGTGCGCAATGTAACGCTCACAAAACATTTTGCTTATGGGTGCATGCAACAGTACAGTCTTGGGGGTATTTAAAGTTGTGTTATAACATTAAAAACTTATTTTCGTAAGTAACGTTACTAAAAGTTGGAACTTTGACCTTCAATATCCGTAACCAGAAGGTTCCCAGGTATGGTAAAGTACAAAAAAAAAATATTACAATGACGGGGAGTACAAATGACTCTCGGCATCGTTAAGTGTATTTTTACACCCGTTATGTATGTTTTTGAAATCCGTGTTTAATGTTTATTTTTAATATAACATAAAATCGGCCAATGTGTATGTCTCAAGAGGTAGACAGAGGTATATAGTACAGTTCACCACACGACGATGGCAGTAACTCTTTGAACTTGAGCTGGCTTCGCGTAGTACGGACTTTCAATTGAATAAGAGGCCAGCTTATACTGGTTTTGTTACCACTGAATTGCGGCCTACTGAACACTTACATTTTACCAATAACGTTTATGTTTTATATCTTCCTGCGTTTTGAGTATGAATGTCGATGGCTATAAGAGTTGGGGAACACCAAAGAAACGATGGATGGACTGTGTGGATGATGATATGCACACTAATTGCGTAACACACTATTACTCTCAATTTGAATCATTTTGAAGCATATTGCTAATCCATTGCTCCATATGTTCAAAAAATGTGTCTGCTCAGTAACGTAAATAACGCAATGAATGTTGTTGAACTGTCAAAATGAAACCAATTGCTACTGATAGTGCATTACGCAATTAGCCTGTTGGTTAGAAAGGGGGTGACTACCGAGATGATGACTAATAGAGAAGTTTGGAAGAAAAAGACATGTTGAAGAAGAAAAAGACGAAGAAAAAGACAGGACAGGAAAACGATGATGATTTTCCTGCGTAAGTGCTAGAAAGCAAAATGTTACTTGGTTTTAGATAACACATTTGCGATGAGTGGATAACGCGATGTCAGTTTGTAAACACGCGACACTAATCCGACGTCCCGACATTGATCGGGCGACATCCCTAATCTCACGGAGTTCCTTTACACACTTCTGCGGGTTCAAATGAAAGCAATAAAATATACTGTAACCAAAAGTTACGAGTTGTTTTCCACACCATTACATTTAAAAGCTTAGGCATCCCATTTCATTTGATTAGAGTAGGAGTAGGTACGTGGAAAAAATATATAGAAGAATTTTTACTTTGATTCGTTGAAAGGAATTTTATTTCGTCTATTTTCGGTACGCTTTGTTGGGAGTCCGATACAGCATTCAGCCATTTGCAAACGGCACATGTTGCGAACGGAAATCCGAATGAATAAATTTATGTTAAAAAAGATGGTTGCTACATGGAAGGTGCATCAAAACTAGATTTCTAAAAGTATTATTCTACATAGAAGGGCATTTTCTATATAGACTAAGGACGCATTCCACCAAACTTTTATACCTAGAATAAGTCTTATCCTGAGAATAAATTTGGAATTTTTGACAGTTTTTCCATACTAGAACTGTCAGACGTCAATTTTATTCCACGAATAAAAGATATCAGCCTTAAGTAACTAAAGTTATAGCTTACACTTTTAGCCGTTACAGTCACAAATAGAAGACAAAAAATGTGTTCAGCACGCCAAGGGGAGAGCACTGGTGGCCTAGTGGTAACGGCCCTGTCTTAAGATTGTAGGTCGTAGGTTCGAACCCAGGCATGCGCTTTACTTTGTATAAATCATTTCATCACCACTGCTCTTAAACCGTTGAAGAAAAACATGGTGAGGAAACCGGCATGTCCAAGAACCAAAAATTCGAAGACATGTGACATCTACCAACCCGCACTGGTCCCACGTGGTGGATTACAGCCCACTCCACCTCGAATAGAGGAGGCCTGTGTTCGAGGAGTGGGAACATTATAGGCTGATGATGCTATGCCAAGGGGACATAAAGACAGAAATACTCTAAAACCTGCTTATAACACTTGTTATTAAGCAGTAATGCTTACAGAGCACGATTCATTCAGCCTTTCACAAAACATACAAATCAGTTAGGTATGTGATCGGCTTCTATTTTTAATTTCGGCTTCTATTTTTAAGTTCACTACTGCACTCGTCATCTGCCTAGCCTTTTCCCAACTATGTTGGGGTCGGCTTCTAGTCTAACGGGATGCAGCTGAATACCAGTATTTTACATGGAGCGACTGCCTATCTGACCTACATAACCCAGTTACTGGGTAATGCGATAACTCTTGGTAAGACTGGTTGCCAGACTTTCGGACTTCTGACTCTACCCGTAACGACTGTCAAAGATCTACGAATGACAGCCGGGATGAACGGCTTAACGTGCTTTCCGAGGCACGAAGAAGTCTCGGTATGTAAAGATGGTCACCCATCCACAGAACAACCGCGGCAAGCGTAGCTTAACCTGGTCGATCAACCTGTGCGGCTGTCATTATTTAGCCACGGGCCCCTCAACCCGTTCACTACTGCACTACTCAGGAAAAATAAATGAAATAAAATGTTTATTTATGTAAGTAGATCTTTTATGACACTTTTACTCGTCAAATTTTTGTTGGTCCATATTTTAAAACCAGATGGCGCCGGCTTTTCCTAGCTGACTGAACCCTGAGAAGAAATGCAAACATTATTATTATTAAGATTTGATGTGAGTGTAAAAATGCAGGGCCATGTCTGGAAGGGCATTTTGAAGAAAGAGCCATTGCAGCTTTGAGTTGACCTGTTCCAACAGACGGCACGCATGCATCAGTCATCGTGTAGCTCAACCCTATTTTAGGGTTCTCAACGATCCGTCACACAACGCTACCAGATCTGCACGATATTTACAAAGGCCATATACAAAATACTCAAAACCGTCAGACAGTTAAAAAGTCATGTATTCAATCCAGCCTGCATGGTCACTTTTCACTTTAAATGTCATAAAAAATATCATAGTTAGGTCACGTAAATCAATAAAAATGTCGAAATGAATTCTAAAACAATAAATACTTAGTGTTTTAGAATTCATTTCGACATTATTATAATAGTTTGCTGCTTGGGGATTTGGTAGATTAATTAAAGGTGAAAGACTACTGCTGATGGAAAATGAAATAAAAGAATGAATTGACCTTCTCGACAAAAATATTATTACTAAACATTGTCACCGACTAATCAATCGGAACAAAGAGACATAGTTCCTTGCGTAGGTTGAAAACGAAATCCATTTAAAAGTTAATCTAGTTCCGACGTCGTGTGGGTGTCCACGTGATGCAAGCATACGTAATTAGAACACAGTAGAAACTTCCACCCTGTACGTGTTTACTCGTATTATGATAAAACTTAGACCAAACCACTGGCAAAATATAGACCATTTTATTACAAAACGAAATCTATCTTTAGTTCTAGCCTAAATCTTTGAGCCAGTACCTATTTGTATTTTGAACTTTATTTCGATTTAGGCAAAGTTCTTAATACTAAAATGACAACTTAGCATCGAACTAAGCTGTCATTTTTGTATAAAGAACCTAGGTTCTTAATTCAATAACTGGCTCGGTGGTTTAAACCTTTTTTTTTTAATGGGAGAGAGTCAACTTAGTTGTTTCAAACTCAAACTCAAAACATTTGTTTTCAATTAAACCATTTAGAGGCACTTTTGAATTATCAAGAAGTCGATCAGTCAGAAAGAAAAAGCTAGTTGCAAATTCCAAAGCGAAGTAGGTACCTACCTAAGGAGAAGAACGGGCAAGAAACTCCATGGGCACTCTTTTAATTTAATTTGATACACAAAGATATTAGTTAGGTACAACATTCATGTTGAATTTGTATGTGAGAACTATTTAAAGAATACGTACCTACACGTTAAAAACGTTCAGAGAACAGCTTGTAACTGAAGAAGACAAAATGAATGTACGCACGGCGACATATCAAGCAGAGTAAGCTGATTTCTCATTGTACGAAAAGCATATATAATGCTAGGTCAGCTAAAACTGGAAATGTATAGCTTGATATGTAGCCATGTGTACCTACCTCTTTAACAAATCAATCTTTCATTCAATCATTCACCACTTTCATAAAGACCACGCTCGCCCTTCGTATGCAAGGACCAGAACGAATTATCGATTTGTCATTCTATATAACTATTAAACTTTAAGAAGAAAAAAAAAAATTTAATATTCAGAATTTATATCTGAACTATTAATAACTATATACAACGTGTAACGTTAAATGCGCAAAACCTCAGACACCCCAAATGATTTTTAATTCAATTGACCTATTTCAGAGAGAAAATAAGTCATAAAAAAAATTGTATGGGTTTTATGTGCTATTTTAGTTTTACTGGCCATTCTGATCGTTTCTTGCGTCTGCGACGACGCTTTATCGAGGGAGGAGTCGTCACCGGGCCGCGGCACCGCGCTGACATTGGGTTACTTGACCTATTAATAAATAGACACCAGGCAACGTTTTTAATGAAGATTTTTTGAAAAATATGACCAATATTAAAAAGTGGTTCAATTAATTCTGCTTGTTATTCTGATCAAACTATTTTCAGGTTTTGCGCATTTAACGTTACACGTTGTATAGTCTTTTAAGAGTTTATTTAAGGAAAATTATTCGAGTACATATTAGGAAAACTTTGGAATACTTACTTTCACAGAAGTGGGTGTTACTTTTTAGTTCAATATTGTGTGGGTAATACTTAATATGTATTTTCTTCTGGTATAATAAACATTGATATTACAGAATACTTCCAGCATATTTTTGATAGAATCAACTTAGTTACCCACTCTATAAATGCGAATATATCTTTATTAAATAATTCAGCTTTTCGATAGCAACCAACTCTTGAAAGGTGGAATAAATCCCGTTCGCTACATCGCAATATCTACTTATAATATTTTTACAGCACAAAGAAAAATATGATCATACAATGAATCTTATTTTTCTCTATAATAATAAACAGAACTAATAAAATCTAGGTACCAAGTTCGAATTTTCTTAGAAGAAGTATCTTTCCTTTCGCAGACATTATTCTTTGTATACAGAGTTAGTTTTCAAAGATCAGCCAAATTTAAGGATGTGGTACGGACCATCAAACTGAACAATTTTGTCCATGGGACCAACATCGTATTCGCGAATAAAAATTCAGCCATCCCATACGTTTAGGTCGAGTAGGTATTGAAGTTTTCTAAGGGACAGTTGATAAATTTTTCGCGAATACGATATTGGTCCCATGGAGAAAGTTATTCAGTTTGATGGTCTGTACCACATCCTTAGATTTGGCTGGTCTTTGAAAAATAACCCTGTATAAGTCGTTTGATCTTTCTCTGTAAAGCGTTTCCTTAGTGCACCCTTAGAGACATGTAATGCCATAACGTATTGAATTTAAATTGTAGAAGCATATTGAAGCACTTCGAAGCGCTTTAAAGCGCGCGTATCTGCCCACACACTATGTAATAACCTATTTCTCATAGTCAAACAAATGCGTGGGAGGATTTCTATTGGATTTTTAATTCATAGACGACTGGAAATGGAGTCGCAGTTTTAGGTACTTGCGTTATTGAGCTGAACTAAGTATAAAGCGACGTTAACGCTTCATCTTCTTCGTTTGCGACAGTCAGCTGCGCAGATCATTATCACAGTTCTGTAATAGCTGCAACTAGCAGCTGCATCAAGCATACATTTTTGAGATTTTTTTTTAATTATTTAATTATTCATCAAGATATCTAATAGTCGCCTACGTGTTAAGTTTGCACTTCGAACCTACATGAAAATACGGGCTTCTAAATCGAGTCTAAAACCTCAAAATAATGATGGGTCAAAGAAAAAAAATTTATGCACTTTTGAAGCCGACATACAGCCGGTCGATTCTGTAAAAATCTCACCGTGAAATCGTAGGTGAAGTGAGCACTTAATAGTATTAACCCCTAGCGAATGACAGCTCACTCCACGCTCACTTCACCCAAGCTTTCACGGTGAGATGGTTATAGAATCGCACGGCTGGCCATCATTTTGGTGTCGTCATTGTTCTGAATTTGAGTATACGACCATTTCAAAAACTATGACAGACTTCTATACAAACCGAGCAGGGTGGCTCGATTTAGGAATCCAGGAGTGTACGAGTAAACATACGCATATAAACATGAAGATTTCCAAATTTTTAAATCAAAGACCGTACAAATTCGGCCAGACCGTTTCTTACCTCACATAGTAAGTCATATACCTAAAAATGGGGGCAAACTCTTTAAGAGAACAAAAGAAATGGGCCAAGCGTGTAAAGATTAATAGTAATGCATTTGCCACATTAAGGGACTAGAATTTGGGCCGCTATAAAACCCCGGAGTAGTCTGGCATGCCGCCGTTGCCGATATTGCCGCATAACCTCATCAGCGTTACACTGAATACCGTTATATTTCGCTGTAGTTTCCAGTAGGTTAATATGAAACATGTAGGTCAGGATATCTTCAAGTTACTTTAATTTCTGACGCGATAAAATAGCTCACGGAATATGCCTCTTCTTCATAACAAAAATCTTAATAGACGATATTCATGAATTGGATATTCATAAACGTCGTTAAGTTACACTTAAAACTAGTCCCTGAATCTTAGTGACAATTCCATTTAAAAAAATCCTCCCACACAGAATATTAAAATCTCCAAAAGCTGAGAAAAGAATTCCTATTACCTACATACTTCACTTTCAATCCGTAAGATCGATCGTCCCATCTATAACAGGTACTGAAGGACCAACGAAGGTTGACTTCAATAGATTTGGTAATTAATGTTCTACACCTTTATTGAAACGACTGTTAATGATTAGATTTATATTCAATTGACTTCGGTATTTATCGGGTTCCTCAATATTTTCCAGCATTTTGGTCGATGCCCAAAGACCAACCAATGCAAGAAGTATATCCCTTACGAACTTGGCAACAATTCAATTGAAAGGCTTTATGCAAAGGACAATGAAACTTGCCTGACTGGACGCCAGGAATACGTTGCTATTACCAAAATTCAATAGAAAAACAAATGTATAAACCAGCATACACGTAGGGAAAGCTAATGTAACAAGCTTTACAGACCAATCGATCTTCCGTCGTATGGTCGCGTACGCCGATCCATCAAACTGGACTGACGGATACATCATTCGATGTAAATTGTATAACCATTTAGGATAAAGTATTAAGAAAAAACGTGAAGAAAAGTTTTGGTAGAAGAAATTTTTAATCCACACAATGTCGATATATAATGAATATTTATGAAGTAAAGTATATTTGATATATATGAAATAAAGTACTAATAGAAAGTAAAGAAAACTAAAAAATATTTTCCTAAAAGTTATGGTTGTGCAGTTAGACTAAAAATATCGAAAGCTCAAGATGATGCAGCTATCCTTACTTTCAATCGGATTTTACGACACCCTCGGGAAACGATGAGCTGTTTATTTTTAGCTCCAAGGAGGTTAGCCAATGTAATTAATAAACATACGTAGAAGACACAACCTCACGACGATATTGCGCAAGACGCTGAAAAGTAGAATGAGTCTGACGTCAACGTGAATATAACTCCTCTTTAATACAATCGATTGGAACCAACACCAACCTCATTTAGAAATACCTTAAGTAAGGTTAGCAACAAAGGTCAGTCGAGTGAACTCTCAACACCGTTCAGTGGAGAATACAATAAAGCGAAGGCTAATGCCTCTTGACAAGCTAAGAGCTACCCTGACAGCTGAAGAGTATTAATTTATCAAGACGACTGTACCGCCATCAACGGGTAAACCTCCTTGTTTTTGAGTGGATAACGCTAATCCATTGGCATTCATAATTGTGTGTGAACTATTATGGCTAAAGCCGAGGGAGAGGTTTCAAGGACGATATATGTCCTTATTTTCAATGTTGCGTAATTTAGTGATGTTATTCTCTATGCCACTGTGCTTAATTCAGGGTTGTTTATAACCTTGTCACTTGGTAGGTAATATATTCAATTTCCTTCGTAGGTATCATTATGTAAAGTCTCCTGGGTTTTGTTACCACATTAAAATTGATTAACGGCAGTAAATATATCCTGACAGTTTACAAAATCCCGCTATTAATTTTCGTTGAGCCGATGAATCAAATTATTCTTAGGCATGATCGTCATTTATCAGTTCCGTTAGAGAAATTAATACTTGAGTTCAATTTATTCAGTGTCAATTTCTTCAATAGATAGAAAAACATTATTGCTATACCTTTTTCATTCTTGTCTCGGTTCGTGTTTTGAATCACGTTTTTTTTTTTAGCATCATCATGCAGTTAAAGCAATTTAATTTAGAAAACATTGTTATTTCTCTCATGATTATTTCTTTATCAAATCTCATCAGCGAGAATTTGGATCCAGCACGAACTTTGGCACGAAAGTCAAACCCATTTTGGCTGAATTTGTTTGTATACATGCCATATCTGACAGGAAACTGGTTCAAGGCGACTCTAAATAGTGATACGGATCGCGTTTTTACCAAAACGCAGTGACAAATTACATCCATAGTGGCACCATGAGGGTTGTGGGACCTTATCGAATCATCTTTCATTGTCACACTGTAGGAATCCGACTTTGATAAATATAGTACGTCCGTAACTCATATGGGTTTTGATGATGCGATTCAGTACAACAAAAAGTTGTCGGGAAACACTGAAAACTTAGGGACGGAAAATAAGACAGTCTAAACTGACGTAACAACCGAAAATATTGGAAAGAAGATAACGTTATGTACAGACGCCAGCACATCAAGCTACTACAATCTGTCAGATTTCTTTAATAGATTTTCAACTTTAGCGCTAAAGCATAAGGTTCAGTTGATTGGGAAAATCTGACAGTTTCGGGTAGCTTGATGTGCTGGCGTCTGTACTTATCAATCTTAACTATGATGTACTCGTAAGTATCAACGTATAGCTAAAGGAAATTCGATGACATAACGTTTACAGAAAATGGCCACTAAGGTTTTTCATATTTTCTGTGACTTACAAAAACAAACAAGAACCAGTTGAAGAACACCAAAACAGTCATCAATTATATGAAATAAACATAGTAAGACAAAGAAAAACAAATCCATAGCTCGATATCGACAGCTCCGCAGCTGGTCTAGTATTAATTACATTCTCCATTAAGGATCGAAACCTCCATTAAAGGCCAACATTTTAATTCGTGATCCAGCTCCTTCGAATTTCGGTTGACTTAAGCTATCTCGTCGATACTGGAGCAAGTTTCTCTGACTTGAAATATCCTTCGTCGGAATTTCAATACCTACTCTTTTACCGAAAAAGACTTGTATTTGAATTTTAGAATTACTCCTCGGTTTGCTAAATGGCATAGATGAGAGTCCTGCGTTGGTGCCAAGAAAAATAAGCATAGATTTTTGTAAGGCTTCCCTTATTTAAAAAAAAAAAAAAAAGAAAACTAGACAGTTCACCGAAAGACGGTTACAATTGATATTGGAGCAGCCCACTCAACACTGGGCCTTCAAGTGTTAAAACGATAAGCACATCCCTATCAAAAGCCTGCACTCGCTTCGTAAATCAATACCCGTTCGTAAAAGTTAGTAATTCTGCGTTCGCTTCCCAACTCGTTTAAACTGTATTTATACGAAGCACAAAGTTCCGAACGGAAATGCTTAAAGCTGCCAACAATATCCATATTTATACAGGTGGGAAATTTTAGCCCTGGTAATTAATTTGGGGCAAGATTAGCCTGCCATGATAGAATTATATTCTAAAGGACATAGAGGTGATTTTAGCCACTGACAAATTGAAAACAGTCATAAATAAATTATATAAGAAATGTCGGATGCATTGTGGGCTAAGACCACCACAGGAAGGGTTCCTGAAAACGTGCAATTTTTTTTTCTTTACCCCGCACTAGGAATTTCTCCTGTATTTTGGGTGCGTTTACAAACATTTAAACTCACATACACAAACAGCCAGACCCGGAACAACTACTTGCAGGTCATAGCAATATTTGTTCCGTGCGGGAATCGAACCCGCGACACGCAGCGCAGCAGTCAATAGCTTAACCACTGCGCCACCGTGCCGTCGAATAGCATCGCGCCAATGACATCGCGAAGACCCAGGCGTAGATGGCGGGACGAAGTAGAATATATGAAGGATTGGTCCATATTGGCTCAGGATTGAATTGAGTGGAAAAAGGAAAGGGAGCCTTTTGTCCTACAGGGGGGTAATACAGGTTCATTATTATTATATAAGAAATATGTTTACCAACCCTTGCAGAATACAATAGAATAGGAAACTCTTTATTATGTACACCATATAAATTACAGACATAAATATAGAAATTTTACAAAGGGTGACACAATGGGCCGTCTTACCGCTAAGAACGATGATCTTGATGATGAGTTTGAATTGCTCCATATAATTTTAAATACACCTAAAACACCTACATGTTATTGATCTAAAAGCCCAGCAATGCCAAGATACTCTAGAGAATGAAACCGCGCAGACACTCAACTTGTATCAACATTTATTTTAAATTCTCCACTATAGCGCTACTGTTGCATTCGAAGAAAGCTCTGAAAACTCTGTAAACATCGAAAGAATACACAATGTTAAGCAAGGGTTTATTTATATCACTTCGGGATGCTTTAATACCCGCAAAAAACCGGAAAAGGGGATTTGTAAATGGGAACTTTCTCACACTTTCTAAAGTAACAGGCAATAAGATAGTCTTGGGTAACGATTACCCTTGTTACCCAAACCATTTTTACCCAATACGTATGGCGTTATCTGTCTATATAGTGATTCTATTTAATGTTTCCGTCCGTGAAAGGGTTTTTCAGGACAATATCTGCCCTCAAAGCTCGGAGAACCCGAGCACCCTCACGTCGGGCCGTTATTATACGAGTCATTACAATTCATGAGATAAAAACATCAATCTGCACTGTTTGTGAACATTTCATAACATTCCCGAGTGCCTTTTTGCTACAAGCATACGTTGTAAAAGACAATTTCGTTATATCTACGAGTAACTAATTTCATTTCTGAACTGAATGTAATGTTTAGAGGTAACTCGTTTCTGAAGAAAATTACAAGCAGTGTCAGAAAAAATAAGTTTTCGGCAATTTCTAATGTTATTTGAAATTTTAATGTAGTATAGTTATTTGCAATTGAATCTAATTGCAATAACTTATATAGAGATTTTGATGTTGTGCAAAAAGAGTACCAATCTACTTTCAAGACCAAAACTATTAATATTAATGGATCCTCCGTTGGCTTTAACCAATGGGCTACTCCGGGTATTTATAAAAGTAGAGCGAGACTATACGAGTTATATGGTTTGAAAAAATACAGGTTTGACACTCCTTTCCTAGAGTATGTCAAAAATTATTCAAAATTATTTAAAAAGGTTAGTGCTTTTGCTAAATCGAAATTTTTGAGCGATGCTATTAAAAATTCTAATAATAAAGTAAAAACGACTTGGAAAATTATTAACAATGAAACTGGTAAATCGGTTAAACAAGAAAAACTACTTGAGATTATGGTAGATAATAAATTAGTTAATAAAGCCGCTGACGTAGCTGAAGCTTTTAATGACTTTTTTGCCAACATACCTATAACTACGACTCGCTCCTTAAATTCGTCCCCGTCTAAAGCTGAAACCCTTTTGCATAGTAGTGTACCTAAATGTATTCGTTTATTTAGTTTCGAACATGTAACCCCACATGATGTAGTTAATATTTTTAACCTACTAAAGTCTAAAAACACCAGTGACTACTGGGGCATCTCCATTAAACTTTTAAGTAATATAATAGACATCGTAGCCCCCTATCTAGCTGTTACTTTTAATAAATGTGTTGATTTAGGAATTTTTCCTGACCTCATGAAGAGTAGTAAAGTCATACCTTTATTTAAATCAGGTAATAAAAACGACGTTGGTAATTTTAGGCCTATTTCCATCTTACCTGCATTTAGCAAAATATTTGAAAAATTAATACTCAAGCAGTTGCTAAGACATTTTAATTTAAATAGCCTCCTTCATAATGAACAGTATGGCTTTACAAAAGGTCGTTCGACTACAGATGCGGGTGTTGCTTTGCTGAAACACATATTTAACGCATGGGAGAGCTCGCAAAATGCTATCGGAGTTTTCTGTGATCTTTCCAAAGCCTTTGATTGCGTGCACCATGACACGCTTTTGCGTAAACTAAGTCATTACGGTGTCCAAAACGAAGCTCTCAACGTAATAAATTGTTATTTACATAATAGGTTCCAATGTGTAGATGTTAATGGTGTGAAATCTTCCGCGCTACCAGTTCAGTTAGGTGTACCGCAAGGCTCAATACTGGGTCCATTCTTGTTCTTAGTGTATATTAATGATTTACCATTCCATTTAAAGGGAATCTGTGACGTTGTACTGTTTGCTGATGATACATCTCTTATTTTTAAAGTAGATAGGAATAGACAAGATTTTGACGACGTAAACAGTGCACTCTCAATAGTTACGGATTGGTTTACGTCAAATAACCTAGTTCTCAATGCCAAGAAAACGAAATGTGTAAAGTTCGCCTTACCGAATGTTAGAAATCTAGGACCCAACATCGTCTTAGATAAAGAGGCGCTTGAAACTGTGAGTTCGGCAGTTTTTCTGGGAATAACAGTAGATGCCAAACTTCAGTGGGGACCACATATATCGAGCCTAGCAGGAAGGCTCAGTTCGGCTGCCTACGCCGTCAGGAAAGTAAGACAGTACACTGACGTTGATACAGCTCGTTTAGTATATTTTAGTTATTTTCACAGCGTTATGTCCTACGGTATTCTGCTGTGGGGCAAAGCAGCTGATATACAAAATATATTTGTCCTTCAAAAACGAGCTGTTCGAGCAATTTACCAGCTAGGTGCTAGAGTTTCTCTAAGAGATTTTTTTAAAGATATTGGTATTCTCACGGTTGCATCACAATTCATCTTTGCCAACATCTTATATATTAGGCAAAATATACACTTGTATACTAAAAACAGTGATATTCACAATGTTAACACCAGAAATAAGGACAAACTACGTGCTCCCTTTCACCGGCTTCATAAGGTTCATAACTCATTTGTTGGTCTTGGTATAGCCTTTTATAACAAGCTACCCTCTTCTTTGCTAGATTTGCCTTTTAATGCATTTAAAGCTCAAGTAAAATCAAACCTTTGTTCAAAGGCATACTATTCTATCAACGACTACTTAAACGATAAGAATAGTTGGTCGCCCTGATTAACTCAAGACAATGTTTATGTTCTTTCTCCAGAATTAATTTACAAAGAATTACTGATAGGTTATATGAGCTCATTATACAATTGTTTTTTTATTGGGCTGTATAAGTCAAATCAGTTTAATTTAATTTTAATTTTATTATTGACATAATCAACCCATTGCAATGTTTTCTAATGAGTTGATTGCAATATGTGGTTAGCTAGTGACCTCGACAATTGATCATATAATTCTTACCTGAGCAACCGGCAGCAAGTTCGTCATGCTCCCTTAGATGTCACTGCTTGCGGTAGCGTCGGGGGTCGGGTTGTCTCCTTCCCTCAAATATGGCGAGGGGGGTAATGGCTGACCTTTGCGTTATGCTCGTGAACGGGTGCTGCTTGTGGTGACTGGTCGTCTTGCTGACCATGGTTTTATCATTGTTATCATTATTAATAACTTGTTTATTTAGTTTCCTTATGGTCCTAGTTTATCATTTGTGACTTCAAGCGACAGCTATGTAAACTGAACCCAGCATTGCATAAATATGTTAGCGGTCACGCCCTTTATACCTGGAGGCTTTTATTTAATTTCCATTTATTAATTTTTGCTTGAGTACGTATAGTTTTTTATTGTATTTCTTGGTATATTGGCGTTGCCAGCTGACATATGGCAAATAATGCAATTCTGTGTCTTGTAATGTTAATTCCTTTGCATACCTTGTATTGTATTCAGTCAAGTATATTTTCTAACTGAACAGACAGCTGTGCTGCTGGGGAGTTTGTTGCGCCACTTCTTCTTCCCAGCGAAAGCACTAGGAAGTGGTGAAGGGCGGGCGTTTTGGGGGACTGTCTTTTGTAATTTTGACGTTCGAAAAGTGCTGATTCTCAGCCTAGTTTGAATAAATGACTTTTGATTTTGATTTTGATTTTGATTTTAGAGACAAAGTTTGTTGGAAAGCATTCAAAGGTCTTCAAGAAAAGCGTTATGTTTATTATTATAAACTATTTAATGCATCAAAGAAGCCTTTATTTTGGATCCTTGCAGAATAGCAACAATATTTTTTTTTAGACAAACAAATGGCCTACACATAATATACCAAAAACTAAATTAATCAAAATAATCATAACGTTTGGAAATTAAAGGACTCCATTGGCCGTGAAAATTCAAAACAAAGACGCATTTCACTTTATACAATACCATAAGTATATAAAAAGGAGCTGAGGAAATATCAGAATCGTTCACATCGATTGACGTGCGACGAGTCGGCGCCATTGGTCAGCGCTCGTGACGTCACGAGCGGTATCGACCCGACGCCCACGGGCGCGCATGCGTCAAACCAAGCACTCGAACGCGATTGGTCGTCGGATCTGTCGCCGGATTGACGTAAGTAATGAATTAAAAGAATTCAATTGAAATGAATTTTAGAACGCGCATACCTTTTTTAACTGACGGTGCGGCGGTGTTCTGCGATTTGATGAGGATTTTTTACTGAGCGACAGACGTAGAAGTTGTTTTTAAAACCTAAGGGAAGGTTTTGTGTTGTGCAAGGTTTTTATGTCAAATAATTTTACCAACAAAATTCATAAAAATACTTGATACGTACAAAAGGTAGGATTATCACTTTAAAGACACCGTATTCATGCATATTCGAAGTGAAAATAAAATAGAAACACAATTTAATAACATCTACAAAAATAGAATCAATTCCCATGCAAACGACACTGGTGATCGATTCGTCTCTAAGCCAGCAAGGGCAAGGCCTAGTCGCACAGACGGGGTGTCAGACAGGACAGGCTGGACACACAACACCTACTGAGATAACCCATACATGACGTCTGTTAGCGGCGTTTTTATTTCGCATACAAAATATACCAAAAGAAAGAAAGAAAAAAAAAACTTTTTTAAATCTTAAAGTCAACCGTCTGGATGCGGTTGATCATTAGTGTTTTAACTCTCGTTAAAAAGTTGGTCCTTCGAGTCGCGATTGTTTGCACTAAGTGAGGCTATCAATGAAGCATCGGTTTTCAAAGCTGGAGTCGTTGAGGTTTGTGCAACAACAAAAAATGAATTTGAAATAGGTGTTAACTTTAGTAAAATAGAATAAACCCGACCAACGTGACGTTGACAAAGCTAGCAACGCGCCACAGCTGTTGACATTTCGGGTATGCCGCAACGGTAAAATTGTTTGATGTGTCTGCTGCTACAAAGACCTCAGTGTAACCCTAATCCCGGGGTTTTGTCCGGTTATTGCGACCGCATAATCAGCTAAGCCTCCTCCAGAATCCAACTCCATGCAGAACAAAAGGTTGCATATCATCGGTTTATAGGACTAACAATGGAAGGTGTCCAGACGTATTCAAGAGATCAACCTGATGGCCCTCGAATGTAAATTCGACGCCCGCATTTTGATCCGGGGCCCGATTGCTGATCTTCTGGAATTTTAATAGCTGAATTAATTCCAGTGACGGCCGATGGTAATCTATTAACGATTGTGGGCATTTTCGAAATGTTTCTCTTGATGACAAGGGCTTTGAAGGTATAAGGTAGCGGTCATTTCAAGGTTGAATCTACTCGTTTCCGCTAAAGTTTTATTTGTGCCACGTGTATGAGAAATAACACAGATTCAATAGTACCTTCAGTTGATAGTTTTCAGAAAGAAGTAACAGCTCGCAAAGGGATTTCTACTGAAATAAATAAAATAAATATACTTGCCATTATTTCATTATTAGTTTGGATTTCATAATAAAAAAACAAAATCTCTTTTTATATTAATATTTCCTTTAGTCCCTAAATTTATATAAAACAAGTATATGATTCTTAGTTAAGGTATGGAAGAACGGAGTCTCCTTAAGGTTTACTTGTTAAAATAATAAACCATTTTATTTATTTTTTTCATTTCCATAATTAAGTACTTCGAAAATTTACAATGCAAAACAATAACTTTACAAATATAAGAATAATACAACCAAAGCGTTATCAAACGATTTATTTATGAAAGGCCCGGAGAGGGGAGGTTAAGAAAAAATCGCATAGGTTGAATTATCTTGGCACCACATGCTAGGGATGATAGATGAGCCCTTTCATTACAGCTACATACATTACCCTCTGCCGTCATTATTATGAAATAATAATAAATAAAAATAATAATATATCGTAGCATTTCTTCATAAATCCTATCCCTTAGGGCTATGTCTCACGGCAAGATCCCTTTTTTTGCAGGTACGGTTTTTTGTATATTTAAACACGTACCAATAAACGGGATCCTGCAAAAAACCGTACCCGCAAAAAACGGGATCTTGTCGTGGGAAAGGGCCCTTACGCATTTACGAACTAGCGTACACTGAGATTATACATAAAACTCCATAGCTCGTTTAAAAAACTTAAAGAAAATGTTAGATTTATCCTCCTTAGACATTAAACTTGATAAAATAACGTTGTTAAACGGAACTGAAGATTTTTATATATAGCCTGGCAAACCTACTGTCACGGCATTTTGTATTTTTTTTTTTTAATCAAAAGGGCGCGTCTGTAGATAACTACAGACGCGCCATTTTGATAAAAAAAGCATCGTCGCATCGTCGTGGCATAAGCCACGGATCTTCAAAACTCTTTAGGGTTCTTCCGATATTATTCCGATAAAATTTTCAAGAATTTCATAGAAGAAGCTTTTTCAGTAGAATTTTGTTCTTGTTACTTTTCATCGGAAAGCAGCCAAGTTCCAACTTCCCGTCGGAAAACTCAATTTGAGATGCCTGGCCGATTTTGCTTTCATGAAAAAGCTTTCTACTTTAAATGCACATAGTTCAGTTATTGATTTGCTACACTGAAAACGATACTTGTGAAAGAGAGCTAATTATAATAACACGCTTGATTTCTCTACAGAGAAATTATACGAAATTCATTTTACAACCAGCGACAGAGAATTTTAGTAGAATCATTTATTTTTAAAGTGAGATATTTAGAACAGCTTTAGGATTAGATAAAAGAAACAATAAGACCATATGTTGTACAGATTCTGTATAACATAAGTTAAGTAGCAAAGGCTTTTTAAGTAGTTCAGTGACACAGAACTACTCAAAAAACCATTGCTACTTATAATATGAAAGCAGCTC
Source organism: Eremobia ochroleuca (assembly GCA_949629135.1). NCBI lineage: Eukaryota > Metazoa > Arthropoda > Insecta > Lepidoptera > Noctuidae > Eremobia > Eremobia ochroleuca. The sequence continues at coordinate 14,813,922 of OX451402.1, read as the reverse complement.
CAACCAAACCAAACCCTAAGAAAATGGCGCCTAAACAAATAAAACTAATCCAACACCACTAAATATTAACACATTTCTTCTAACCTCTTTGTTAACTGGCATTGTATACATGTTCCCAGTTATCCCTAAGGTGGTCGGTATAAACAAGCCAGAGGTCGGGATGGGCACAAATTCGCGGCTAACGTCCATAAATCGAGCCAAAGGTTCGCAACCCACACGTATTCTTCTCACGCATCTTGAATTACTTCAATTTTCAGAATTCAGACGGTATTTTTATGTGTGAAAAGTATTATTTAACCTTTTGGGTTTTATTTATGAAGGAGAATGGGTAAAAACGTACCCAGAGACAAAGTTAATTGTAGCATTATGAACTATGTCGGTATTTGTTTACCTCGTGGAGTAGTTTTAATGAATCCTTACGGATTATGATTTTGCGAGTTTTAATTGGTACGTACCTATACTAAACAAGATAAGTTCCTGATCGTTGAGGCTAGGAAATGGTACATCGCTTTCTTCCACCGCTGTAGAAAGTACCCATTGACGGTTAATATTACAGTCCACAACATAACATAGTTACCCAACCCATTCTGTCTCTTATTATTTCGACATGATCTACTGTGCATGCTAGACATACTGCAATAGATCACGGAAAGTATTCAATCAGACTCCAGCGATTCTAAAATCTATCATTATGTGCAGCAAAGATTTATTAAAATAATTATTTCTAAATATTTCAAAATCACGCTTGAAACGCCCGTTAATTACTTCTACCACCCAGCGCACTATCGTTATCAAGCAAGACAAGATTTGTTTGCTTCTTTTGTGGTTATCTAACTGCGTAGCATATCTGGATTTTGTTGGTGGAATATGGGCTTCATAGCCATGGCTTTCGAGATTTCCTGCAACATCTCTGAAGTCACGATCATGAATAAAAACATCGTCTTCGTGCAATAAAGTGAGGCACTCTGTGTAAGATCTGGGCTTCACGTCGTCTACCCATTTTGTGACGCACTAACAAAACCTAATCACTGAGCAATTAAAATTTAAGCAATACAGTTCAAGAGTCGATCAATGTCCGTAAACAAGCAAGAAGCCGTGAATCAAAACAAATAGTTTAATGACAGCTACTATCAGAACTTAAAAATAAAAAATATTTAGAACTTGTATTGTATTTTATGTTTCTTTCTTTTTTGTATCTCATTTTATGCTGCATAGGTTGCCAGCTGTCGCTGAAAACCAGCTCTGTGGCTCTGTCTAAAATGCACACAGCGTTATACTCGTACTGAGCGATAGGTAGCCATTTTGCGTGACGTGACGCATATTTCCACCCAGATAATTGATAATTAAGTGTAATATTTGATGATTACTATTGAATAAGAACCAATATAAGTATGGTAGTTACAATAATTAATAAAGATAAAGAACTTTCCTATTATTTGATTAAATCAATTTAACTTCCTCACATATCTTTTTTCTCCAAGTGAATTCAGACATGCTGTGTTAGGATTCATTAAGCTACTCCATGAGGGCAACGAATCCCGACATAGCTCATAATGCTACAGTCATGTTTTAAAGTGAAACTTTTATTACATCGTCTCAAATTTTTTCGTCTGTGTGTTGCATGTCGCGTGACGGTCGGCCGCGGAGTAGGGATAAAGTGAAAGGCGCTCGTCAGAGCAGCCGAGGCCAATATTTATATACCCTTAATGGAATATTATTCCGAAAATTTTCGGTTAAATGTATATAATGTGAAAAAAAGTTTCACTTTTACCGTGGTTTCATAAAAACCACACAATCATTTTTTTTTTTGGTATGGGGCCCATACAAATTTACCCATTGTACAGACGCCAGCACATCAAGCTACTACAATCTGTCAGATTTCTTTAATAGATTTTAAACTTTATCGCTAAAGCATAAGGTTCAAAGTTGATCGGGAAAATCTGACAGTTTCGGGTAGCTTGATGTGCTGGCGTCTGTACTTTGGGATTGATGTATTGGGAGATCGCTCTCAAACTATGTTGAATGGGTGTAATCATTATAAATATAATCAAGATAGAAAAAAATGAAATATTTTATGTTTCGTTGTTACATTACAAACATTACATAGAGCTTTCAATATCAACTGAAGGCTTTGAAATACAAGCACATTCAGTAAAATACCAAAAGATAAAACATAACATTCTCTTTGAGTGGTAATTCTTTTATGTTCAGATTTGTTGTTCATTTGGAATAAAGGCTAAAGCAGTCGACAAGGAATATGTTCACATGCAAAAATTATATCCTATCTACACAGCTTGTCTACGTATTCTTTTTGAGAGAATTTGTTTAGTAAAGTAAACTGTCAGAGACTCAAAATGTTTCGTTTGTTTGTTAAGCTGGGTAAGCGTCGAGGCAACAACGGGATATTATAAGACGCCCCGCTTACAATCAGACACATTGACAGAATTCAGCATAGCATAGCATAATCGATAAAGTTCCCAAGGCTGGGACACAAACCTTCTCTCTTCGAGAGGGAGCGGGCTCTTTGAGAGGGAGTGGGCTATAATCTACCACGCGGGCCCAGTAGTGCTATTCTGTAAAAATCTCACCGTGAGAACTTAGGTGAAGTGAGCGGGAAGTGAGCTGTCATTAGGGATTAACACTATTGACACTGCTCATTTCAAGCTCCGTTCACTTATGATTTCACAGTGAGATTTTTACAGAATCGACCGGCTGTGCGGGTTGGTAGATGTCACATATGTTCGAATTTTTGGTTCTAAGACGTGCCGGTTTCATGTTCGTCGGCCGGATGGATCGTTTCCTTCACCGCTTTGAGAGCAGTGGTAGTTAAATCATCGACACAAAGTAAAGTGCCTGCCTGGGTTCGAACCATAACTCAAAACTACAATATACAACACAATATACTTTAAGACCTACAGTATTTGTCTCTCCTTCCCCTTTCAATCCATCCAAAGGTTGACTTTTAACCCTACAGTGCATGATTTTTCTTATCGGCTTAAAAAAAATACATTAGCCTGCATGATGCCATTTCTCGAAAAAATATTTAGAAAAATAATAACTCAATAGAAACATACGTTTTTGTGCATGGCACATCATGCAATATAATGTTAATCTGTGTTACGTAGTAACAATGAAATTACAAGATTACACGTAAAATGACAAATATGAACATGAACTTACCTCTACTAATTATTTCGACCCTGAAAATTCTATCATTTTAATTTTATCATTTTTTTGCGATTATTATATGCCGCTCGTTAATAGTATTCAAAGTACCTACCGGTTTGAAGGAAACATAAATAAATGTTTATCTACAGATCTATCCAAAATATATGGTACTAAATTCGAAACTCAAATATATAATAGTTAATCTTGTCAACACTAGATCACGCTACTCGGATCGATTTTTAAAATATAAGAAATTTTTCGGTATGTCCCATATGTGGGACACTATGCGCGATGTAGGGTTAAAGATCGCTCGTAGCGATAAGACCGCCCATTGTAAAGTTTCTATATTTATGTCTGTAATTTATATGGCGTACATAATAGAGAGTATTCTATTCTAATAATAATAATAAAATTTATTCAAAAATATAAGGACTAACGTTAAATACAGGTTTCCTTAAATCTATGTCAAGTTCACCCATGATTTGTGCCTGAACTAGGTAATCCTGTGTTTCAGGCGATTGTAGGTAACAATAATTTATTAAATACTCGTAATCACATAATTATCATATTTATCTTATTGGTACACATGTAAAAGGTAAATAAAATAATATAATACGAACAATATTTACTGTAACAAGTAATAACTTCTCTGTATCTTCATAGGACATAGTTTGAAGAGTCATAGGGATTTTCTTGCAGTTCCTCTGATTTAATGAGTAGATATTTCCTTATAGTAGTAGTTATAGTAGATATACCTATTATAGAGTGGCGGTCCGAGGTACAGTCACCAAAACAGATAAGTAACCAGGGTCGTCGGATATAACTGAAGTTTACTAAGAAATCGATGGATGTTTTCGAATGAAATTGAATTTGATAAATGAACTGATTGTTTTCTATTAATTAAAATAAATTTCATTGAAAACATTCATCTATTTCTTACTAAGCTTCAACTATATCCGACAGCCCTAGTTACTTATCTCCTTTGGTGACCGTACATATAAAATTTGGCTGTGAAGGCATGCGTTGTGCGTTGTTTTAGTACATTCTATTCTACAACTCGTAATTCGGGGCCGCTACTATTGGGCCATGACTGTTCTTATTCCGAATTTACTTAAAACAAATTAATTGAAAATACAAGTAGTAAATAAATAAGTTGCGAAATTCGAGCTGCCGTAGCAACGCTAGAACAAACTCGAAATTTCGCCATTCTTCGGAGAACTGCCTAATGACTAAGAACCAATTTCGAAACTTTTACTAAGTTCATTTACGAATCACAACAAAATATTATGTAACTTTTGAAACAATTTTGTAATACTGTATTACTTCAAATCAAATTAACCTTCAAGCAGTCGCGCGGCGTCGAATCGACCGCGATTCGATCGATCCTCGATACATTTATGATGCCAAATTGCTTACAAATTCAAAGAAAATTAGAATTTTATTTTGATTTTATAATTTTGTTTATGTCCTAACATAATGATAATGTGATAAATACAAAAAATATTAAATAATTAGTGTTTTAAATCCCTGAAATATCCTATAGGTCTTTTAGGTTACGCGCGACCGCTGGCGTTACAAATGACCGCGCGCCCGCTTGAAGGTTAAAGGACCAACAATAAACCAGCCGTGCGATTCTGTAACCATCTCACCGTGAAAACTTGGGTGAAGTGAGCGTGGAGTGAGTCATCAATAGTGTCAATCCCTAGCATCAGCATGACTGCTCACTTCACCTTAGTTATCACGGTGAGATTTTTCCACAATCGACCGGCTGTATGAAATGTGAAACCTTCTTGCCTAGCGGGGCTTGTACAGACTTAACCCCCGTTTTGGGGAAAACCAGATGCACCAGTGAACTTAAGAGGGTTCATCCGTTAGAGCCATGTTGGAGATTAAAAATTGATGATTTCCGACGGACAATAAAACCATAATGTGTTTAACCCGTGAGAAGGCGCGCCTAATTTTCTTACACGAGTAGGCGCGTGCGAGCAAATTGCTCACACTATCATAAATGTTTATATTTTTAGTGTTTCTATATTTATTGGCTTATAATGTATTTAAATAAATAACACAAGGTTTAGTAAGTGAGAAAACAAGTATTTTAATCAAAACTATTAAACATAATAGAGTTGCTATTATGTTTAATAGTTTTGATTAAAATACTTGTTTTCTCACTTACTAAACCTTGTGAAAATTAGAATTTTATTTTGATTTTATAATTTTGTTTATGTCCTAACATAATGATAATGTGATAAATACAAAAAATATTAAATAATTAGTGTTTTAAATCCCTGAAATATCCTATAGGTCTTTTAGGTTACGCGCGACCGCTGGCGTTACAAATGACCGCGCGCCCGCTTGAAGGTTAAAGGACCAACAATAAACCAGCCGTGCGATTCTGTAACCATCTCACCGTGAAAACTTGGGTGAAGTGAGCGTGGAGTGAGTCATCAATAGTGTCAATCCCTAGCATCAGCATGACTGCTCACTTCACCTTAGTTATCACGGTGAGATTTTTCCACAATCGACCGGCTGTATGAAATGTGAAACCTTCTTGCCTAGCGGGGCTTGTACAGACTTAACCCCCGTTTTGGGGAAAACCAGATGCACCAGTGAACTTAAGAGGGTTCATCCGTTAGAGCCATGTTGGAGATTAAAAATTGATGATTTCCGACGGACAATAAAACCATAATGTGTTTAACCCGTGAGAAGGCGCGCCTAATTTTCTTACACGAGTAGGCGCGTGCGAGCAAATTGCTCACACTATCATAAATGTTTATATTTTTAGTGTTTCTATATTTATTGGCTTATAATGTATTTAAATAAATAACACAAGGTTTAGTAAGTGAGAAAACAAGTATTTTAATCAAAACTATTAAACATAATAGCAACTTCTAACGCAAATAACAAAACAACCTAGTATTAATTAATTTTTTTGGCACGTTTTATAAAAATCACAATAAAAACTGTTCCATAACAAAAACTAAAAAGTGTTATTCATCCATTAAATCTACACTAATGTGCCTCTCGAAACACACTGAACACATGTATTTTACATGTTCGGTGCAAAGTAATTGCTGGGCGCGTGATGAGCAAATTGCCGCACGTTGGTACACGGCCTCCACAAACGCCTTGCTGCGCGGTCGCAACGCCACTGAGCGGATCGAGAATTGCGTCAGGGGAGAGGGGGTGAATATTTAGGAAGGTACTTAAGTGCTTGAATTAGTGTGGCATGGGAAAGACAAAAAATTTTTGAATTAGATTTTTGTGTGAGCAAATTGCTCATAGCGCGCCTTCTCACGGGTTAATTTATATATGAGATATTGACGTCATATTATTGGGAATTTTATAATCTAGTGCATGGCTGAAAAACATTTTCAATTTTTCGTATAGTTTTCTCATCAGAATCGTTTTTATGCAAGCCTTTTTTTAAACTAGGGATCGAAGGTCTAAGCAGATGCGAGATATTAGTAAAACCATATACGACAAACTTATAACAACATTAGGTACTTTATAAAAAATAATAACACTTATTAGTTTATTAGTAAAACACGATTACTGTAAGTTTTCATTCAAGAAAAGTATATTCAAAAGTGTCAATTGTAGCCACTTTTCGAGATATTAAACGTGTTAGTTTAGGATGAAATCTGAAATATTTATATTTTATTTTAGACCTAGTAAATTAAGACATTTATGTTCTAAAACATGGTTCAAATATTTTTTTTAATAACTTATGTGTTTATTTTACTATGAATTATTTAGTATTGCTATATAATCGGCGCGGATTCACGTCACCGCTCAGCGCGCCGCTCTGGAGTAACGCTCTTAACGCGAACAAAATTAATATTTTCAGCTTGATACAAAAAGATGATTAGGACAAAAAGGGGTGAATACTGAAAATACAGCTGAAAGAGATGTTTGAAAGGAGAGGCCATGCAGCGTCGACCTTAAATGAATTGGGATATGGATGGAGCACGAAGAATATGATGTAAAAAACATATTGCATTAAGACAAAACCACAAATAAACAGTCTGGATCTAGTTTTAGACGGAATTAAAACTAAATATTGAAATTGCATAACATACGTTTTGGGTTGTGTTCGATTCTTGGGGCGGGCAAAGTGTTATTGGGTTTTTCTTTCTGGAATTTCTCAGTAGCAGCCCGGATTCGTGCCTGGATGATGGCAATAGTCTTGCCCCCTATTAAATGGGACTTGCACATAACTCGCCAAACGTGGCTGTACTACAGGTACTGACGCCAGCACATCAAGCTACCCGAAACTGTAAAATTTTCCCAATCAATTTTTAACCTAATGCTTTAGCGATAAAGTTGATAATCTAATAAAGAAATATGACAGATTGTAGTAGCTTGATGTGCTGGCGTCTGTACATCTCACCGGGCATCTAACAGGCTGTATATTATCATGAATTTCCGCAAAGGAGCGCTTGATTCTAGAACTTAAAAAAACTGAACTTAATAATACTGACGACAATCAGACCTATTATGTCAATGATAGAACCTAATAAAAAACCGGCCAAGTGCGTGTCGGACCACGCAAAATGAAGGATTCCATACTTGGAATGAACTTATACCAAGAACAAACTTAACATTGTAGTTGAAAATCATGTTCTCCCATACATTGCAACTGCAAATGTAAGTTGATCGACTATTACTCGTAAACTTGTAAAGTCTACTTAGCTGTGATAGTTGTCCTTTTAACTTCGTTATATATACTACTACCGTGATTTTTTTCACATATCCAAAAACCACCATTTAGCTGGCAGGGGGGACACTTGACTCTAACAAAAATCAGCACTTTAAAGCTTAATATTTCACAAAGGTTGAATCGAAAAATGGTTTTCACAAACAAAGAACTCTCCAACGATACCCCACACCATGTTGTAGACGAGAAAAAAACATCCCCACTTTACGTCTAGAGGAGGAACCCTAAAAAAACATATTTTACATGATTTTATTTTACCACTTTGCCGGCATGGTTAATATGTATATCCATGCCAAATTATATCTTTCTACTACTAAGAGTCTCTAAGCTAAGCTGCGGACGGACGGATGGTCGGACGGACGGACAGACGGACATGGTGAAACTATAAGTGTTCCTTGTTGACAATGGAACCCTAAAAACCATACAACAACTCAGTATGAGATCGTTATGAAAGGTACGTTTGTTGTATGCTGCAATGGAATAAATAACGCACAAGGTCTCCGAGCAATCAAGCGGGGCACTCTTCGCTGTTGCCTTTCTTATTGCTTATAACATCCTGCAGAATTCATTCGAGAAGTCACTTGAGGAGACGATTACAATAGAAATGAGTTTGTTTTTTTGTGATGAGGTTAGTTTCCATTTCAATGGATTCAAATAAACTAGGAAGAATGATTTGTTTAACACCATTGACTAAACCAGAAACAATTAAGTGCCAATTTCACCATTGAAACTGAATGTGATCAGCTCATCTAAACTGCGTTAAAAAGCTGTCAGTGTCAATATGATATGTCACAACAATGATGACACTAAGATCAGGTTCGACGAGCGCGTTTTTCCCGCAGCGATTTTTTTTTCACGCAAAGGATTTTCAGCGCACTGCTTAGCGCCGAGTTGAACATTCAATTGTGTTTTTTGACGCGCTTGGATGCGCTCTGGTGGATTCTCAACGCTCGACTCAACACCGAGAGTTGAAAATCCAGCGCGCGATCATATCCGAGCGAACGTGGGCGACCAGCTCTTGAACGCGGTGGGTTTTATTGGTGAAATCCGTCCTAAATATGTTAAAAGAAATATTTATAGCAATTTTAAAATTGTTTCTGACGAAGAAAAGCTTTGCCTAAACAAATTCGACATCTAATTCAACCTACTTTTTATATCCGCACAAACAGAAACATTGTTCTTATCTAAAATTAGATTTCCTTCCACTCTTTCTAGGAAACTAGACAATAACAACAAAGCAGACAAAGGATGTTTCCAGAATTGACATCACAGCAAATATTGAACTGTATCCTTTGTTGTGCATTATTGGATATTTGCAAGATTTCATAAGTACATTTTGAAATATAACATAGATGTGTAATTGAACTTTGATGTAAAACTGAGTTCAGTGTTGTTTAGCCTAATGCTAGATTTTTCGAGTATCTAAAGTTTTCCTCTTTGTACAATACAAATACGCACTGATATCTAAAATGCAGTTACAAAGAGTAATTATACAATAACGAAAAAACTAAACTAGAAAAATTAAACTCTTTACAATTTCACGCATGACATACTATTAAGTAAAACAAAAATATGAGTTAAAATCTCCCAGTTACGTCCGTCTCATCCCCATGAAAACAAACCGTAAAATGCAAAGAATGAAGGTGCAATTATTTTAACAGGGTCGGCTCCCCTTCGCAGTTAAAAGAAGGATACATTTTCACAATTTCGAGTTAATTTCTGACTTCTCAATGACGCTGAGTTCATTACAGTGCACAATGAACATATTTGCTCTATTCAGCTGATTGGATCTGCTTTTCTAAACTAATATTATAGGGGGAAGTCCCCTAGTGACGGACACCTAAGGTTTTCAGGAAATAAAATAAAAACTGTTTCGAAAAATGTAATTTTATTTATTAATTAGTTAAGTTGACTAACTGTAGAATGAACACAAATTAAGAAAAATGCAACTTCTGCATAATCTTATTCAAAAACAAAAATTAAACATTGGTGTAAAAAAATGCAATTGCTTGAAGTGGCACCTAGTACCGGACGGACTTCAGTTCGAACTCCTAGCACCGGACGTTCTTAAAATATCTGGCATCGATCACATAATGTAGTCGTCTGAAGACTGCACATTCTTCATGAGCCCACCCATGGCAGCTGGAGCACTGTATCCAGTAATTTACGTGATTCACTAAAACTTGTTCGTACTCGGGTAAGTGATCTTATATGACGCTGTATTTTTCCGCCAAAAGAAAAACCGACCGCTCCCGATGTTGCCTTCAGCGTCACTAACAAACTGCGTCATGTGACTCTGTACCGTTATGCCCCCCCGCGCCTTTTTCACGCGTGTTTGAATCGTTCACATTCTAACTTGTCGAGATAATAGGAGTGTCCGGCGTTAGGTGCCGTCCGGCGTTACGGGACTTCCCCCTAAAGAGAAAAGATTGATTATTTGTATGTTTATATGTTTGTTTGTTACGCTAAAACGGCTGAACGGATTTGGATGAAATTTCACTCAGATATACCATGAAATGGGTAATGATATAGGGCTAATTTTCATCCTGGATGGTAGACAAATTCGAGAGCACTAACTAGTTTCGTATATTTTTATGCATCAGCAATAGTCATACCTAAGTAAATATTCATATCGGTACCTTAAGTTCCATCTTATGTAATCATCACTATTATTGTGTTCACGTTTCCACGTCGAAAAAATCGTGTTTATTTTTTCTATGTCAATAATATATTCTTGAGAAGAGGCGCATTATTTACCGCGACAGGAAAACTGTTACACTTAATATTTTTCCTAAAATGTCGTCAAAAAAGCTTGCACACATTCTTCCTATATCTTTCTGGGCACGTACTGAAAAAATAACTACCCACAAAACCCATCGCAAGCCTATAACATGCTTATACTCGTATTATATAATAAAAAAGCCTTACATTTCTCTTTTCTACAGTGTTTATAAATTTTTTTTTTCATTGTTTTTATTTGAGAACCCCTGAGGTACAGGCCTCCTCAAGAGAATGCAGGCTTTCTCTGTCTTTCGCTTCTTCCATCCAGAGTGACCCAGCTGTACGCACGATCTCGTTCTCCCCGCGAGTGTGATCTTCCTCGTTTACGTTTGTCAACTGGTCCCATTCAAGAAGTTACCTTTTGGTCCATCTATTGTCATGCAGTCTTGCAACATGGCCTGCCCATTTGATTGCGTGTGTAAGGGCATCGATTGCATTGGATATAGACCGTTTTTTTGAATGACGAACTCTATGCTGTTTGTTTTTATGTTAAGCATGATGCGCTCCATTCCCCTTTGACATGTACCATACATGCCAATACGGGATGCTTTTTTTTTCATACATTTTGGTCAAGTAGGTATTGAACTTTTGTATTAAACAGCTGATTTTTTTTTTCGTGATCTCAGAGTTGGTCCCATAGTGAAAGTTGTTCATATTAATGAGTAGAACATCCTGTAAAAATTTGGAGACTGTAAAAAAGCATCCAGTATTAACTACATCCATTTCTACAACCTTTGCATTGAAAATCTCTAGATAAATCATAGCGTCAACTCCCAAAATTCCAAAATGATAAGTAACTTCAAGAAACTCTAAAACTTTTGTATTTATTCATTTTCAAATACGTTTGCTTTTGAGGTCCCCAGAAATAGGTCGAACAGCTTCAGAATACTGATGTCTTTTAAACTGGAAACTCTAATATTTTATGAAATTTTGCAGTCGGTATTACAAGTTATGAATTTAAGATGGACAAAACCAACTTGAAGAAAGAAGAGGTTCTGGTATTCCTAAGTATTAATCCTTACAAAGTATTAAAAGAATGTCGCCGAAATGTCTGTATACGCGCGTAACTTCCGAATGACTGCACCAAATTGGATAATTCTTGTATTTGTTGTGTTCGGCATTGAGGACAAGGTTTGTATGAAAGGATATTTCTGACATTCGAAAAAAACATTGCACCCGTGCGAAGCTGGGGCGGGCGGCTAGTGAATGATAAGAAAGTACTATCTATCTGTACTAACTAATAATAAAGCTGAAGAGTTTGTTTGTTCAAACGCGCAAATCTCTGGAAGGTACCTACCGGTCAGAATTGAAAAAATATGGTTGCATTTGACAGCTCAATTCTTGAGGAAGGCTATATACAACGTGTAACGTTAAATGCGCAAAACCTGAAAATAGTTTGATCAGAATAACGAGTAGAATTAATTGAACCACTTTTTAATATAGGTCACATTTTTCAAAAATCTACATTAAAAACGTTGCCGTGTCTATTTATTAATAGGTCAAGCAACCCATTGTCAAAGCGGCGCAGTGGCCCGGCGACGACCCCTCTCTCGATAAAGCGTCGTCGCAGACGTAAGAAACTATCAGAATGGCCAGTAAAACTAAAACAGCACATAAAACCTTTACAATTTTTTTAATGACTTATTTTCTCTCTGAAATAGGTCAATTGAATTAAAAATCAGTTGGGGTGTCTGAGGTTTTGCGCATTTAACGTTACACGTTGTATAGGCTATTACATATTTCACATGACGTTATAGCTCTTAGAAGCCGAGCAAAAAGAGAGAACGCTTAGTGAAAACGAAGTAAAGCGTTGCGACTGTTTAGGTTAGAGGCACAAAAAATTTCACGCCGACGAAGTCAAGGGCAAAAACTAGTATCAAAGGTAATGTATCCGACAAGTCCAATGAAAAAGACGAGGAGAAAGAAAATAATGTACAAAACGACAAAACATTGGAACGAAAGTTCTACTCAAAAGCTCATCGAAATTCGAAAATCAATTTACCAAACAGATTTATTTGAATTTCGATTCGTGTATGCGGAGATGCACTTGTATGATTACAAGTGCGTCTCCGCATACACGAATCGAATAAAAATAGAAATATGAACGACTAAATTCGGATATTTTCGCTATTACATAAAGTAAGTAGCCGAAAGACGAAAATATTTCACGAAGCATCGTCTGTACTGAAGTCACCTTGGACGCAACTCAGCGCGGAATACTTAATAGATACCATAAGTTAGGACATTTATAGCTCTATAAATTCATAGTAAAATGGGACAAGAAGTTCATAATATGAAATGTTTCGTTTTTATACAATATGTAACAGAACGAACGCAAGTCCTGCAAGTAGTTTGTTCATAATTGACTACTGAATAGATTTCAGTATATTTTAATACAATTTTTTTTTTTTTTTAATATGTATTTAGCCCTACTGACCGCCGATTGAGCCAAAGAAAATTAAATCTTAGATTAATGCAATAAAAATCAATTTTAAATACATAAAGTAACGCTAGGGCCAAAACAATTTCATTAATAATAATAGTTAGCTTCAAAAAAGGACACCATTCAAGTGTCGAACATTTTATACCCAAAAATTAAAGTGCAGGCCAGAAAAAAAGTAGTGTTTTCTGATGGGAAATAACAGCCTGAGCGTTTATTTTTTATTACAGCATAGATCTATAATTAACCTCCTGGCTGCTATTTGGGTTTAAAAGTACCAAAAATCTATTTTTTGCCTACAATATTTTGGACATTCGGTTCAAGACGCAAACAGTTCCTGATTAGGTATACCTATACATAATAGGTATTACATATAACATAAGTATTATTTTGGTAGTTTCAAACCCAAATAACAGTCAGGGGGTTAATAGTATGATGTAATCGATAAAACATGTGCGGGATGCTACAATATTCAATTAAAAGTTGATATTTTTTTGAATGTTATGCTTAAAACACTTGTTATAAAAATATGATTTTGGGCATTTTTTTGCCCGGGGTTTAATTGCAGACTTTGGATGTAATAGTAAAAAAATGCTCAAGGTATTATTTCCCACTAGCTGCGCCCCGCGGTTACACCCGCAAAAAAATTAAAGAAATGTGACAGACTGTAGTAGCTTCATGTGTCGGCGTCTGTACATTTATTCCAAAGTTGCTTTTGCCCCGGCTTTGCTCGCTTGGATGTCGGAAATAATCCCACGGGAACGTACTACCAGGATTTAAAGTATGTGTTAATACAGGTTATAGACTAACTGTGTGCCAAATTTCATCCAAATCCGTTCAGCCGTTTGTGCGCAAATCCGGAACATACACCCAGACAAACGGACAAAAATTCTTCGTTATTATTTTATTATATGTATAGAAAAAAGTCACCCCAATTCGGGCAACCCCTTTTAATCGCCCAGACTAACTAAAACTGCTGTCCCAAATAAAAATACTGTCCTAGGTACTCTAAATGTAGCAGAAATATAGTTCTATAGTAATGTTTTAGACAGTGCGATGGCGCCAGAGTGACGCCAACGACCGCCAATCAACGCGAACAATTGAACCAACCCCCAGAGTTTAGAAACACGCAACGATATTTCAAAGAAACCTTTCCGTCAATGCAGTTTATATTACTAATCCTTCTATGTAAATCCACCTTCGAGTATGAGACTACTAATAGTTTTTGACTAGGCCCGAATATGGAGACGTAAGACGACGTTGACGTTGACGTCGACGTTTGATAAGAATCGGTTGTAGTGCTATTCTGTAAAAATCTCACCGTGACAATTCGGGTGAAGTGAGCTTAAAGTGAGCAGTCATTAGTGTCAATCTCTAGCATCCGATGGAATGACAGCTCACTTCACCTAACTTCTCACAGAGAGATTCTAACAGAATCGACCGGCAGGTCCGTCTCTCCATATATCTATCTTCTTCTATACATACACTCGAGAGTAATTACTTAGGGTCACATAAAGATACCTGAAAGTCTCGAAAACTAAGAATGTTAAATTAATGAAATAAATTGTGTTTAATAGACAATTCAATGTTCCTTAAATAAAAGTAATAAAACTTCTTAGTTATTGTAAAGTTATGCTATCAAAAACGACAAAATAAAAAAATGGGACTTGTAAATGGAGCTATGAATTTTCTGCATCTGTTTTTTGCTTTTGTTTCTATTCTGTCACATAAAAAGGTATGTAAACAGCGTTTTTGATGTTCAGTATTCATTATTGAAGCTGTTATAATGTCACTTACACTTGAAGAATGCACCAGAATTCTCACAATGCTGGAAATCGGCCGGAATCAGCGTGATAAAGCAAGGACAGTTGGTGTGTCGCTGTCAACTGTACAACGAGTTCTCCAACGTTACGAGGAAACCGGGTCTAACCAACGCAGATCAGGAACAGGCAGGGCCAGGCCGAGAAGATCGATACATGGTCAACACAATGCTTCGAAACCGCTTTCTCATAGGAACTGCACTTACATATCACTTCCGACGCCTCGGAGGAAGTAAGCCAACTGCATGGACTGTAAGACGACTTGCTGGAGGACACAGGCTACTTATCATCCTGGATCGAAGAAGAAGTCACGGGCAACAACTAGTAATTATAATAAATAAATCGCGATGTTTTGTAAAATCGTAAAAACCGTACGAGGCAGGGGCGGGTAGGTCACACTATATTATTATAAAGGGGAAAGTTTGTGTGTGTGTTTGTATGTTTGTTACTTCTTCGCGCTCAAACGGCTGGACCAATTTTGATGAAATTTGGCACACAGATAGTTTATACCAGGATCAATACATAGAATACCCCGATATGCCTACGGGATCGAGACTTACGGGGGTGAAACCGCGGGGCGCAGCTAGTATTAGATAAAATTACACATTCCCATGTGCGCCAGTGCCCATGAACCCAAACAGGAACTGATAACCTACGTAGTAACAAATTCTCTTAAAAACATATACAGGCTGAAATTGAAAACATGCGACAAATCGAAATGGGAGATTGTACTCATCATTATGAACAACTTTTACCATGGGACCAAACCTGAAATTGCGAAAAAAAAAAATCAGCTGTTCCCTACATTTTGACGAGTTATGCGAACATAAATGTAGGGAACAGCTGATTTTTTTTTGCGATTTCAGGTTTTATCTCATAGTAAAAGTTGTTCACAATGATGAGTACAATCTCTCATTTCGATTTGTCGCATGTTTTCAATTTCAACCTGTAGGTATATCTACTATTATAAGCTAATATTTTGAATTATCTACTATCAATCACGTGTTGTTGAATTAAGTAATTGACTGCTGTACTCGTATTCCCTAGGGTCCGAAAAAGAACTGCAAGTACATCGCAAAACTTAATTATATTATAGGCAACCTTCATGCTTTTGTTGGAAAAGGTGTATTATTGTAATGTTCAATGTTGACCCATACTTAAATATTGTAGATGTTTTATAATAGAATCATTGTACTATTAAATAGTTTTTATGTAAGGGCGTGTCATGCGGATGAATGAAGAAAATTTTGTGAGGAAAGTTTTGAGTATGAATGTGGATACAATGGATGGACTGTGTGGAGGATTACATGACTTGAAAGAGAGTGATTATTGAGATGACGACTAATACAGAAGTATGGAAGAAGAAAGACATGATACGCCGACCCCAAATAAATTAGGAGAAGGGTTCAGAACGACGAGTAAGGGCCCTTTCCCACGGCAAGATCCCGTTTTTTGCAGGTACGGTTTTTTGCAGGATCCCGTTTAGTGGTGTACGTGTTTAAATATATATATTCACACAAGCATCCCGTTTGCAGTATCCGGCGAACCGGATGCTTGGGTGAATATGTATATTTAAACACGTACACTACTGTACACGTACGTACTGTTACATAGTTCATAACCCAGACAGTCGTTATTCAAACAATGGCGAATATGCCTAATATTGCATTAACAGTAATAATGAGTTTACAGTACCTACTTCACGTTGTTAATATAACGAGGTTTACAAGCTCTAATTGCTGCTTAAGTAAAGATCGTGTTATGAAAGAATGAAACTAAAAGGTACTTAAAGCCTAAGCTATTTCAGTATTAGTTTGTAAAACCTCGAATACACTAGGGGACAAATGGAGCGACATGTTGCGGAACTTGGCGCTCGACAACTACGTGAATGTCCCGAGAGAATGTCGCGAAGTGCGCTCGCTCTCGGAGTGGGAGCAAGCAACATGTCCCGCGTCACGTAAAATGTTGCGGAACTTTGCAACGTTGCAGCGACACGTAGATTGAGTGTTGCGTTAACCCTCTATAGGGTAAGGCCGCGAAAATTAACACAAAATAACACAAATGTAACACGGCTTTTTTGTGTTATCGTAACACAAAAGCAACACAATAGTAACATATTATTCTCATTAAGGAAATTTCACAAGGTATGTTTATTTAGCATTATTCTAATAAAATTTTTAGGAGTTATTTCAAGAGTTATTTATAGATATAGTTAATAAAGAAAACAACATTACTTGTAATCATCTTTTTATTGTAAAAGTTGTTCATGAGTCAGTACAGAGATGGTTGAAGGGTTAAAGGTCTTTAAAATATTGCCAGGCGTTCAAATAAGATGTAGCCTATGATACTCTTACAATTTTAACGGTTGAAACCTTAATTGCCAAAATCGGGTTATTAGTTTTGGTGCTATGGTGGAACATTCATACACAGTACTTACATACATTTTTATACAAACATTGCTATAATCATAATCCTTTCTTTTGGTTTTCGGCGTGTAAATAACCATTTTTTTTTAAATTAACAGTAAATGTTGTAAAAAGTCTATTTTTGCTTTATGTATAAGCCTTTACAATTGAATTGTGTTACGTAACACAACATTTGTATCACGGATAACACGGAAGTATCACAAAAGTCACACAATTGTCACACAATTCTTGCGTTTTTGGGTTATAATTTCTAAATGTTAAACAATTCCACCATTTTACCTTCTAATAAACGTAAAGTACACTTTTCTACGATGACTACATATAAAGTTTTTAAAAAGAAACTATATTTACCTTACTTTATTATTGAAAATCAGTTTTATTTCCGGGTGTCATCAACCATGTATCCACTTTCTCGTCGAGTCATAGACCAACTAACATGGCGATTTTTAATTTTTTAACTTGCTGACAAGCAATAGTTTTGCCAATTTTCAAATTACTTTTTCCCGGTTTTCGTTTTTAAACTTTGGGTAGTAAAATGCATAACACAAAATATTGTAACACAATAGTGAAAATAATTGACCATCACTTTGCGTATATAAAGCACGTTTTTTTATATCAATTTCAACAATCATGGCTCTCATTGCAAAGTTGACTATCTACTCAACCAGGGTATCAAAAGTTTTTTTCATATTATCAATAACAAAAAGTTTAATTGACGGTTGCAACTGAGGTATACGAAAAAAATGGCATATTTTGGCCAAAAATTTACTGCTTTTTCAAAAATAAATTTGTTTTTTCACAAAACTAAATAAGTCAAACAGATGGTTTATTTTTGGAAGGCAGGATTATTCAATAGGTAATCGTATACAAATAGTTAAAATACATTTCACGTTATTTTTTTTAATGAAATGAACCAGTACAATTTAGACACGCAACAAATGGTGCTAATTTTCACGGCCTCACCCATAGCATAGTGTAGACTGTAGGCAACATACCGTACAAACGCATCGTTTAAAATAATTGATTTCATAACTATCATAAAAATCTGTCAAAAACGCTCTGCATTTGGACAGCCGTTATTGTGTGACCGTTCACCGCTTTCTTAGAAAACCACAACAGCTTAAAGAATACTTGAACACCTACCGCTCACACCCACCACCAACCCACCTTTCGTGGGCCTTCTCTATGCAAAACAAAACGTTATAACAGTTTTGTATTACTTTCCAATAACGAGGTAAGTTTCCTTTCTAGAAAGCTCCATCGTGTAAACACTAACTTGCAGAATCAATCTTTCTAAGGGAATTAGAAACAAGTAAATGTAAACATCTGACCGAGGACGGGATCGCTGTAAATTGAATAGTAAATCTCGTCGACCCGACCATGAGCTATTTCTTTAACGCAATTATTAACTAAAAGGCTAAACTGCTCTACCTACGTCACTTTCATAAGGAACACAATTTTCATTGCAAAATATTAAACTGTCTCACCGTGATAACTAAGGTGAAGTGAGCTTAGAGTGAGCTGTGAGTCATGCTGATGCTAGGGATTGACACTATTGACGACTCACTCCACGCTCACTTCACCCAAGTTTTCATGGTGAGATGGTTACAGAATCGCACGGCAGATCCTCAAAAACTGATTGACGTTGTTGGATTTTTTTTAAATGAATGTACAGACGCCAGCACATCAAGCTACCCGAAACTGTCAGATTTTCCCAATCAACTTTGAACCTTATGCTTTAGCTATAAAGTTGAAAATCTATTAAAGAAATCTGACAGATTGTAGTAGCTTGATGTGCTGGCGTCTGTACATCTAAAAACGTTTGCGCTTCTAATGTAATGTAATGTAATGTTGATGCGTACTTTTTTTTAATAATTGAGCTTCTTTTTACCTATTGACCTTTTCTCACAGTTGTTAGGTTGGAACTGTGACCAACCACGCGCGAGCCGAGCGTGCGAAGCGAGCGATGCCGCAGTAGCAAAGTAACAGCATTTTTAGGACCACAAAATAGGAATTATTTGAAGTACACAATAAGAGGCGCAATCTTAACCTTTTGACCGCCATGGACGGCTATAGCCGACAAACGAAAACGTGCCAAACACGCCACCGACGTCTACAGCCGTCAAGAAAACGACATTTTTTAAGTACAAAATAAATCTTTTCTAATTTAGTATATTTATTTTGTACTTAAAAAATGTCGTTTTCTTGACGGCTGTAGACGTCGGTGGCGTGTTTGGCACGTTTTCGTTTGTCGGCTATAGCCGTCCGTGGCGGTCAAAAGGTTAATATTAAATTGTTCAATAATATTTTTAGGACAGCAAAATGGGAATTATTTGAGGTTCGATTGAATACATCTCATTTTCATTTACACACACATGTAAGCATGATTATAAGTACAGACGCCAGCACATCAAGCTACTACAATCTGTCAGATATCTTTAATAAATTTTCAAGTTTAGTACTAAAGCATAAGGTTCAAATTTGATTGGGAAAATCTGTCAGTTGCGGGTACCTTGATGTGCTGGCGTCTGTACATAACCGCTCAGTGTGTAATTGTGTTTCAACTAATGGTAATTGGTCACTTCAAACGACCCAAAACTAATTAAACAAACAGTGTTTGTTAAGAGTAATTATTATCGTTCGTGTTTAGAAAATCAGCAAAATGATCAACAATTTATAGTAATTAGGACCTCCTAAATGAATGTCCTTCATCCCTGAAATAAACGCAACATTGGGCAGGTCTGTAAGCGAAATGGGCCTACTCCGTGTAATTGGAAGATTAATCAAATAAATGAGCTCAGCATTTTCATGCACGTTTCCAGAAGAAGAAATCTTTAGGGTCGTTAAAGTACTTTTAAATTAAAACATGACCCGCAACGCAACAACACAACATATACACCCTTTATTTATCTTATGACGTACTATGTCATAAAATCTAAAATAGCAACAATACATGCGTAAACTAAGGACATAAAGGGGTCACGACTAATTATAATAGTAAGTGGATCATGCAGCCCACTCATAGAAGTTGCTCAGAGCAATATGGCGCCCAGCCGTCGCGCCTGTGACGCACCATCATATTAAAAAGATAAACCAGCGTCTGGGAACTACCACTGTTTATTTACAATACTAAGGATTAGACGTCTTCCCTGCAAAGTCACCTTAACATTGTAAAGACGTCTGCTTCAAGTGTTAGGAGTGCTACATTAAAACCTTGCCGTCATCCACATAACGTCATCCATGACGTAAATTAGCTGAAGGTTCGAGACTGACGTAATTTGCCAGCGACGGGCTTGCACGAATATTTTGTCTGCTGAATCCCGTCCATCCCTATGAATGCAATCATGCAAGAACATTTTCTCTGATACTCAGATAAAATTCAACATAAGTTTCCAAGTTACTTCGCTTTTGTTTTGCGAAGACAAATTACAGAAAAAGCTCCTTCCTTCGAAGCTTTATGAAGTAAACGATAACAGGCCATGATAAATGTTCCCAAAATGTACTGCAAATATAATAGACCACCTACTGTGAAACGTTTATGAGGATCACAAGGAACCTCCGGAACAATCTTCCTTGATTGAGGCCCGTAACACAGGTATTTTATGCCTTTTTCGGGCACCAGTCTCTCACAAATGTTATTTTTTAGATCAGTACTTGCTGTCCACAACAACATTTGTGATGAGAAATAAATTGATGCTTTATTATTATTAGGAAGATAACGATAAATCACTTATAAAAACCATTGATCTTGATTATGACATCACTGATTTTAGAAATCTCTATTACAATAGACATGGTGGCATTCAATAAATGCTGGATAAATAGATTTCAGCCAAAAACGTCCACTGCCGTAGACCTCCCAAGAACCGCCACTTCGACCTGCACCCTATATTGAAGCCTTGCTAATCCATTGCTCCATATGTTCGAAAAATGTGTCTGCTCAACAACGTAAATAACGCAATGAATGTTGTTGAACTGTCAAAATGAAACCCATTGCTACTGATAGTGTCATACGCAATTAGCCTGCGGTTCTGTGGTTCCCGCATTCAGTGGATTCCTTGCGGCCTTCGCCAGGTCATCGGTCCACCTTACGGGAGGACTTCCAACGCTACGTCTTGCGGTACGCGGTCGCCACTCCGGAACCTTTAGGCCTCATCACCACTGCCAGTTAAGTTTGATAATACTTCTTAATTTGATTTGGTAAGACAACTAAAAAACTGAGGTCCTTAATATTTGTTGTTGCGGTAGAAGCAACGCCAGTTATTTTTAAATTCCAAGTAATAGGGGGGCGAAACTGTAACTATTACCCGGGCACAAGTCCAGATCCAACTGGCGAATGTGGGTGTATTTTAGGTACGCCTCTGCCCAAGTGTTTGAGAAAACAGTGAGGGTATGTTTTTGTGTAGAAGCAAGGCCTTCGTTCCACACAAAGAAGAAACAATAGTGGTAGCCAAAGTACTATAAACCTTTTAGTATAATCCAATTTGAAGACAATCTACATTACAGCCAGGAATTTGAGATAATTTTCAAGTTACGGAAAAACAAACAGAATGTCGATCTAAATATGACATGAAACATTTCCAATAGACTACGCTTGAAAAGTTTTGCTATTAATAGAATTCCTCGTAGTTTGCATACGTACTAAACATGCGACGAAATGCAATATGAATTCCGTGAAACTGAAATGAAGTTGAAAGCGGGCGTTTCCGCGCTCCAAATAAGAATATCTGGAGCTTACAGCTTACATGGTGAGTAGCTATGCATACGTTTTATCTTCTTCGATAAGGCTATTGTTTTATCTATGAATATTTTAAAGAGGGTATACTCCCTCTCCAATAATTTCACAAAATTTTTGTACCTAGAATAAGTCTTATCTTGAGAATAAATTTTGATGTTTTGGCAGTTTTTCCATATTAGAACTGTCACACGTCAAATTCATTCTTAGGGTAAAAGATCCTGTCTTTGGTAAAATCATCCCTTAATCAGTTGTTTTAAGTTCGATCAACCCGCATTCGGAAAAAACCGCGCGCGTTTTCGCTATGAGCGGCGTCTCGTGGCGTGCTTCAAACATTTTCATACTTTTGATCTTGCCGCTCGCCGCCCCCGCGCTTAGCTGCCGCTCACAGCGGCAAGGTCGTGAACGGGCCGTAATAGTTGAATCCAGCGGCCCGCACTTCTAGACAGAAGTTCCAGCAGTAAGGACACTATAGGCTTTTTATTTAGTATCGTTTAGTACGTGATTTCGACCTTTCGATCATTACAAAGCTTACATTTCTGAAAACTCTAACTCTGATTATGTTCTAATTGGAACTATGGAGGAACAGGGTGTAAAGTTCACTCGCACTCCATAGAAAAGGGAGGATCCTCCGACCAGACAGGTGTTGTGTCTGGCGAGCAACTGCCACATGATTCATGTCGGGCCTCTGTATATATGCTAGTTGTGCGGCGAACTCTGCTTGCGAGATGCAGGATTTTGCGTGACGTCAGTATGACGCGTAGATACCGCTACATCACTCCCCTCCAGAGATCGGAGCTCGATAGTGGTCTGAGTCTTACATCTTGCGATGCTTGCCAGGCCAACTGAGGTTCCAGTGAGTCGGAACCGGTTGCCGCATAGTTCGAACTGTCTGCGAAGATGTCCCAGTGAGTCGGGGTGACGCTGAGTTATGCACTCCTGTGCGTCGGATGTGGTACAGCGCCGGGTTGAGGCTGACTGTTGGCGTCGACCAGGAGAGGGTTTTTAGGGGTCTCCTTGTGGACCGGCCGAAAGTGCAGTGTGCTATGCCGAGGTTTCTGATGAGGCTGAGGGTGATGACCAGGTATGCGCGATCGCTGCATGTTGGTGGTCAGGATACCCGTTGAAGCCGTGAATGATGAATGGCTGAGTGACTTTCCGCTCCAAAGCTTGCGGGGCTGACGATGCCGTTGCAATTGAAACAGTGTTGGTAGGACGCAAATCTCTAAAAATCACTTAGCATCAAATTCAAATTAAATAGTGTACTTCTACCCATAGCAAAACAAGTAGGTAAATAAGGTATAGAAGGTAAGCAAATGCAATAACAGGTAACATTTTCTGTATCGAGCCAGGAGCGTTCAGCTTCCTGCCCCAATCAATCGAATTGTCTGCGCAGGAAATTCAGTTTAAAGTCTAAAATTTGTAATATCCGTAGTGCATTTAAGATTTCTACTCGACTAGCTTCAGCTCGTGGCTTCACACGCGTGTATGGAAGTATCTCATGGGAATGTGCTACCGGGACAAAAAGTAGCCTATCTTCTTTCCCAGGATGCCATCAATCTTCTTGCCAATTTTTATCGAAATCCGTTCAGTGGTTTAGTGCAACGATGAGAGGCAAAGCTTAGTATAAATAAGAGCTGTAATTGTTTATCCATCACAAAAATTGTATACAAAAACTTGAACAATTAAACAAAACTTTAATAGTATCGTGGCAGAGATAGGGAACGTCGGGCCGAGTCGGGCTTTTGTCGGGTCGCCCAGTATACAAACAGGTCAAACCAATTGTTAGCTCCCGGGTCGATTAATGACGAGCTACTAGTATTTCTGTAAACTATTATCCTTAAGGACCAATATTGAATGATAGATAATGTTTATTTTGTAACGGAAATGGTTTTAGGAAACCCTTTTACATGTTAAAATATTTTTAAAACAAGACGAGTTCGGTAATATCTTTAACATATAAAATGTGACTGTTTTAAAATTACTCTAGGCTGATAAAATTTTCTTTTTTCCTAATTTTGTTAATATTAGGGTTCAGGTTGGTTCTACCTAAGGGAAAAGGGCCGCACTCTACCCCGTACGGCCCCGTAGAGCTCGTCTGCAGACTGGACACTCTCCCACCGATTACAATTAATTCCGATAAAGTATTTTGCCTTGTCCCGACTTAGAAAGCTAGGGGATAAAGAGGGAATACAAGAAAAAATATAGGCTAGCAGAGTTAGAGATCGTGAGGGTGAGAGTGTTATTTAATCCGTTAAATAATACGTGTAGGTTTAGACTAGGTTATATTAGTCTACTTTGCGTTACTTTTTTTGCGTTTTTGTTTTACTTTGCGTTTTTTTGTTTTTGTTATAGTTCATGTCTTATTTTGTTTATACCCACGTGTACGTTAGGTTCACATTGTAAATATTCGTATGCCGCTATTAGCGGCGGATGTGTCCTGATCTTATCCATATATACCAACCAACTTTGTACCTATCGTATCCGACGAATAAATGTCTTTGTCTTTAATTTTAGATTTTACTTATATTTTCTTGTTTGAAT
Source organism: Eremobia ochroleuca (assembly GCA_949629135.1). Lineage (NCBI taxonomy): Eukaryota > Metazoa > Arthropoda > Insecta > Lepidoptera > Noctuidae > Eremobia > Eremobia ochroleuca. The sequence continues at coordinate 14,789,288 of OX451402.1, read as the reverse complement.
TCTTTTGCTTGTCGTACCGACACCACTTTTATAGTTTGTCATTGAAAAGGGGCCTCCTAGCACAGGTATATCTTTTACTTAAAAGGAGGTCCCTACGTCAGATTTATTGTAAAAGTTGTACAAGTTTCTGACATAAAGGTTAATAGATATGACTCAAGAAGCTGTCGTAGCCTTCTACCCAATGTATTCGAGGTCGACGCAGCATGGCTTCTTCTTTCAAAGCTCTATCAGCCGCCATCTCAGTATTCACACCATTTCTGACCATAAATTAACTTGCACATAATCTATCCATCGGTTTTTTAGTAAAAACAAGTAGTATAATAATTCTTTCTGTTTCTTTTATCCCAACACAATATTTATTTATTTATGCACAAATAAAAAAAAAGTGCTGTACAAAGGCGGACTTAATGCCTGAGGCATTTTCTACAAGTCAACCTTAGGATGATACAGAGACAAAATATGGTAGGTACAACATACGGGATAGATAGCTAGGAAATTACTATAAAATACAAGAATCAATAACAATACATAGATAGATACATAAATACATACATATAACCAAAATGAACTGTCAGGAGAAAAATGATCGGTAGAGAAGAAAACGAATCCAGCATATCAGCGCTGGGATGTTACGGCCAACTTCTGACGGATATGTTCACGTGCCTTCACTTTAAAAGATAACCGACTGGTTGCCGTCACGATGTTCAGAGGGAGCGCATTCCAAAGAAAGACCGCCTGAACAAAGAAGGAAGAATGAATGAAGCCAGAACTGTGAGAAGGACATCGTAGAAGACTATTGTTGGTGGAACGAAGATTTTTAGCATGGGCAGTAGGTTTGTCGAGAATAGATATTATAAGCGTTACTCCATTAAAGACTGTATTTGTATGACCCAACAACCAATTAATATAGGTTACTGGTACTTTTAGCCTGTATCATCCAAAGACTTCCAGCTTTTTCGGTCCAGGGTCAAAGTGGACCACTGGTCGTTTGTTTTATCCAGCTGGTCCCGCCATTAAGTTAGGTATTCGATCCTTAGTGTTTATAGTATCCAATTCGTCTCCTAGGTCGTAAACAAGGTTAGATTAATTATTATAATTTGGGTTATTTAGGGCACCAACTTACAAGTGGTAGATCCATGTGGCACCAGACGCAGGTATGAATATTCCTGTAACTTAGATACAAAAACTTAACCCATATTTTCAGAGATGTCAAATTCGCTTAGACCGAATACTGGAGAATCGTTTATTGAGGTAACTCGAAATTCGGTGAAATCACAGTTTCTAAGAATCAAATAAAACTGACAGATATTAATCATATTACTGACTTTATCTTATATCCCACTAGCTTCTGCCCGCGCCTTTGATGCCAGATGAGATTCCTAGGATGTCATCTATCTCCTTGCCATTTTTGTTTTCGAAATCCGTTCAGTGGTTTATTTAGGTGTGAAAAGGTAAGATATAGACAGAGTTCCTTTCGAATTTATACTTTTAGTATTAATGGATGGAAGAGCTACTTGGCCTATCGGTCAGTCAGCTAATTACCTACAAAATAATAGATCAAACATTTCATAAAAGACTGGAAGAAATACATTATTGTAACTATGAATGTAAACACAACCAATCGTGAAGCATCGTGAAATAAAAACGTTCGGAAAGGCGCGCCGTAACTCAACCGGCCAAGTACCGTCCGGTAAGTTACGTCCCCAGAGGCTGCCGATACGGTCGTAAACCAACCGTACGGCCCGGACGCGGCCGGTAAATACGATTAATAAGGCGAAAATCAATTGGTTTACTTTCTGATGTCAATAATATTGGATGAAGAAGGAAAGAAAGAAGATGAGAGTAGAGTTGATTTGTTGACCTGTAGTAAAACGGATTAAGTCAATTTTCCCGTTTTGGACAAAGTTTATGCTAAACAAATTGTAGAAAGGACTTTGGCATCGATAAATATGATAATTGGATGAAAATGCTTAAAAACCCGCATCAAGTTCTAGATGTAGACATTTTTAAGGCAGCTTGATATCCTCTATATACGGATCACAAATCCTTACCTATCCAAGGGCACGTCTTTACGGCGCCCCCCGATCTACTCCTTGATATGCAATGGTCTCTATAGCACCATGAAACATGAGGCTTCACGGGCTAGTGTACATCTTGGGGTTCATTCGATTAATCGAGTCTGGTCAAGCCACGCTGGGGTCGGCGTATATCATTCATTCATTCATTCAGCTTGATATCCTCAATCTAGGAGCTAAAGAAGCGTAATGGTAACCCAGATCTGTATATCTGAATCTGTTACTCACTATTTACTATCCAACCTTCTTTCATCAAAAAATCTTCTTTACATTTCAGGTTACCCACCTCAAATAAAACCCTCTCTTACGCAATGAAGGGCAAAAACGTGCATATTTCAGGAACGCAGGTGTTCAGCGCCACCTTACAACGTAATAAGGAGCCAATTAGTCCCAACAGGTGGGCTTGCGGTAACCGCTAATTAATATGTCACAGCATTAATTTATCTTTACAGGATTTGGGTCAAGATTCTCCAAGAGAATGCTTCAGTTTATATGTTTAATGTAACCAATGTGTTTACTGTCAAATGTTTTTGGTACAGGTGATATTTTATTTTTTGACATCGTATTATTTATCTTTTCTTTTTTATTATTGATTATTGACTATTATTTATTGAATATTGATTATGTGATTGATTATTGACTATTATTTATTGATTTTTATGTTGTTAATTGTTTAGTGTTTATTACTTAGGATTTACTTAGTGTTTATTGAATGTTAATTTACTCTTTGAAATTTAAAACATATAATTTTTTTTTTTTCTAGATGTTAAATTAATTAATTAATGTACAACAAAATTCAAACACAATGCAAATTGTTATATATGAATAAATGAATGAATGAATATTCAAGGTTGTAAATTGTAATAGGTAATTTCCATGATTTTTTCTACATTTTTTAGATAATTAGATACATTGTTTGTATAGGTTTAGGGTCAAATTAAATAAGCTAGAGAAACTCGACAGAGATGATGGGTTTTCATGGTGTTTTTTTTTTTTGGGGCTGAGCGACCGCTTGTAGTTGGTATTGTTACTCGAAGTACAAGTTGAGAAAATCTGTTACTTTTGTTTTAACGTATATAAGTATCGATAGTTCCATACCCATCACGTCTGTGAAGATTACACAAAAAAAAACTGATATTTCAAGTAATTACCTAGGGTCGTTGACCCCAAAAAATGTATCGCCAAAACTTTTTTTTTGTTTCATAATGTTTAGATATCGAAACCCATTATGTCTGCGGAGTTTCGCTAATTTAATTTGGCCTTATATTTTCTTTCACATTATGAGACATCAAATGAGCAATCAAGTAGGTAGATTACTATAGTAAATAACATATTAAGACCTTACCTTATGCCTTAGAAAATCCAAGTGAGCTAAGAAACTCTTGAGTCCCTGATAAAGCTTGTTGCATTTAAAAAATTACTAGCTGAATCAAGGCAATGTACTGTAGAGGTTGTCCGCTAAAGTCGACCTTATGTAGTGGAGGCTGGCAATAAAACATAACTGGTTGCATTCGAACAGTCAAGAGAGTTTAGAATGAGCTTTCAAAAATGTTTATTAGGTTTTTATTTGGAAGAAAACAGTGTTAATATAGCGGGAATGATGTAGTCGTTAGGTAGGAATAAACGTAGAAAAATCATAACCGAAGAATAAAAAGTACCTACCACAACAAAACGTGCACCTCACATACAGAAATCACTTCAATACGAAGCGCAGTCATCCTTGCACATCTAAGGTAAATAGGAAACACACTTTACTTATTCGAGGTTACATGAACAATATCTACACGTACTGCAGACGCTAGGTGGCTTACATAGAAATGAGCTTGAGGACCAACCGCAGGACTACATCGGATGTCGGGAATTCCTTGACCCAGTTGTAAGAAACGAGGTCCCCGCAGATGCTACGTCGATAGACAATTAGGACCAATAGAATACACAATTTTAAACATAAATGTAACGGTATTGAAACGGGACAGTTATGTATTTTTTTGTACAAGATACATGTTGGTATTAAAACATTTAAAAATTGTGACTTTATGTGTATGCGGAGTTCCCGCATATAAGATAATATGTTCTATGAAGACCGCAATTAGAAAGAAAGAAAAATGCGTTTATTGACATCATAGCAAAAAAAACCGGCCAAGTGCGTGACGGACCACGCACAGTGAAGGGTTCCGTAGCTGGAATTAATTTATCCCAAAAACAAACTTAACATTGTAGTTGAAAATCATGTTCTGCCATACATTCCAACTGCAAATGTAAGTTGGTACGCACAATATTGAGTGATTTACCATGTTATTTTAATATCATGGACTTCTTATAGGTTTTCCCATAATCTATGTGTAGAAAAAGATTTTCTGTATTTTTTTTCATAATTTTAGGTTCAGTAGTTTCGGAGATAAGGGGGGAATGGTCAATTTTCGTCTATTTTCTTGAATAACTTGGAAACTATTTCTTTTAAAATTACAAAAAAATATATATATTTGAGATCCTCACAACAAGCCCTTTCATTTGATATGTCACATGATGCAGTTTGCATTTTTTTTTTATCTTACCCCCAAAAGTGACCCCCATTTACAGATTTCGTCTATTCACTTCACACCTCTGCGTTTGGGTCACAGAAATTGATAAGTGTACCAAAATTCAACTTAATCTGTGACTGTGACGGACGGACAGACGGACACACGAGTGATCCTATAAGGATTCCGTTTTTTTATTCGGACGTACAGAACCCTAAAAACACCTTGAAATGACAAAAAAACAATGCTTTGAATGCCAAAAGGGCGTCAGCTCTGCGCCGGACCCGTACTTCACCTAGGTTCTCCACCTGGGTGAAGCACGGGGACTGGGGCCCCGTGCACGAGTCCCGTGCTGTAAGTAACTAATGACGTTATTGTACAGTGATGCAGTAAATACATTGCTTAAAGATATTTGGGAGGTTGAGGTCCCCAGCATTTGTTATTAGCCGATTATACAAATGACACTGAACAGACGAGAATAATAGTGTTTTGTTCTGAGGAAGCACGAAAAAGATGGAGGTCATTGAAGAATATTTATTTGATGGTACGTTTAATATATATTTTTATTTATATCGCAAAATACCGATTCTTTAGGCTTACCGCCAACTAAACGCCGCAAAGAAAACTGTGAATAAGACCATTTTATTTTAGATTCGCAAATACAATTAATTAATAATTAAATTACTTTAGGGTCATTTTTTGGAAAAATTATGTTAGAATAAATCCTATTGATTCTATTATATTAAATTATGTATTTTTCTTAATTACTTGACTGTACTGATCATCAGCTGGCGAACGGGACCTATATGGTCCCCGTGCTTCACCCAGGTGGAGAAACTAGGTGAAGCACGGGTTCGGACCTGTCAGCTCAGCATAACGTCAGATGAAAACATGAAGTCACCACCTGACGCTGAATTTCAGCAGCAGTTCACGAGTGTCATACGCTGGAATAATAAACACAGGGAAGTGAATGTGTCCGTTTTAATCAATCAACTACACCTGATTTGTTCAGGTGGCATAAAGTCATTGCAATCTATGACGAAGAAAACCGATCACAAAATACGATTGGACGTCTTACCAACTGTTTTTCAAGTCGAATATTCGTGTAAGCTTTTAAGAATCGAAATTACGTGTAGAATCGTAAAAAGCCGATCTTATTCTTAGAATATGAATATAAGCTAAGATTATGCCACACGACCAAGCTTAGATTTCCTTCGCTGTATATTTGGAAAAGACTTTAACCCCCTTACTAATAAACGTTGTATAGCGTCTGTATAGTTACACAACGCTTTGTCTTCTTCTTTCGAAAGTCAAATTACTGACTACTGAAAGAGAGAAATCGGTGTGTAAATATTCATCGGATATAATACGTTTATTAGTAAGGTGGTTAGAATATAATTATATCCCAAAAGAAACACGAATCATTTTAACAACAAATGAATTAACCAAAATAAAGTCTGTTGCAAAATATAATCCATAAATATTCAATACTAGCTCCTGCCCGCGACTCCGTTCGCGTGAAATTTCTTGACCCCCCCCCCTCACCCCCACCCCCCCGACCCACCCCGTCGCATCGCATCGCCTGCCCCAGCTATTACATCGTTTTCGCTTAGCGCATTTTTCTATTTTTTTTTTTAAACCTTGCCCCGCACTAAGAATTTCTCCTGTATAGTGGGTGCGTTTACAAACATTCAAACTCACATACACAAACAGACATTTTTTTATAATTTTGCTCGACTGCTTAGAGTCCTAGTTAAATAGCCTTCCTCAAGCATTGAACTATCGAATGCAAAAATATTTCTTTGAATCCGTCTGGTAGTTCCAAAGATTAACGCGTTCAAACAAACTGTTCAGATTTATTATTAGTAAGTGTATAGATATACCTATAACTAACTATCTGGATCATACCCTCTATAATATAATATCGCCAGACAATTGCCAGTAATGCACACATAAGCAAATTAACAGGGTTATCTCTCATTGTGATTGAAACAATCGCGGTAATCAAATAATGGCTCGGTAATCAACGTAACGAGGTACTCACACAATGGCGGTATACTGAACAATGACACCCCTTGCGGAGTCTGGATTTGATTAAGTTGTTACTTAAGTACTTGTCACGCTTCTAAGTACTTAGTACACACAGTTGTATAGTACAGTCAGACTCAAAAATATGTATACGGTGTCAATTTTACGGCAAATTAATTTGATAGTCTAGACTTTGTGTTCTATAATACTGTTTCAATGTATAGTTACGATTAAGTACTCAATTGTAAAGGCCTTTAGTGTGGGATGCAGTGGTCTCGAACCTACCGATTTTCCGGTATTTCTACCGATATGGGCTCACATAATTTATAACAATCATACTTAAGTATGATTTTTATAAATTAGTCTGTAAGTTTTTTTTGTTAATAAATAAACGAATTTGATTGAATATTGTATTTTTTTGTCAAATACCTACCGATCTACCGATCTCACTCTACGACGTTCGAGACCACTGGTGGGATGCAACGTGTGTCGACACTCTTGCACCATCCCATCTTCCTGGCTCGGCGTGCTGTGCTGGTACAGCTGCTGCGAGCTGTTTTGGAAGCCCTCGGGCCGTGGGGTCCGATTGTTAATGTTTTGTTCAACGAAATTTCCAAACGGCTGGTTGACACTTCCCGTAACCCAAGGGTTGGCTTTTACCTTGACCAGAGGCTAAGCATTGCCATACAATGTGGCAACGCCGCTAATCTCTTGGGTACATTTGCAGTCGACAGCGATGCGGACGAATTTTTTGACGCCATATTTTAGTTTGTTAGTTTTAGTTAGGTTAGGGTGTTATATTTTTATTTTGATAGTTTGTAAGTTAATTTAGTATACGAAGTTTATCCAATGTATAATATTTTTTGTGGCTATACATTGATAAAGTATCTAGGTGAAGCACGGGCCCGGACCCCTTATGGCACAAATATTGTAGATCATTAAGTGAATTATTTTCGATGTATACATCTTTTTGAGACTGACTGTACATACATTTATAGGTTCTATTCAGGTTTTAAGCGGGTTGTAGGTTTCTAGAATAATCGACGGTAGGTCTTAAAGTTATTTTTTCAGTTATCAGCTCAGGGCGTAATAACATCTCGACCAGAAGATTGACGAATGTCAAATAGTCGAATAGAAAAAATAGCATAACATGACATAACATGTCATAACATACGAATAGTGAAATTTAGTTGTCTGTGTGAATTCACAGACAACTAAATTTCACTATTACTAAATCATACTAATTGAAACTAGATAAGGATATATCCATAATTATCAAATAACTTGATATTAACCACTACAGACTGTCTTCTGGAAATGTTCTTAGTTTCGTACCTCCTTGTATTCTTCCTATTAGTCTTAAAGGCCCTGTGAGTTCTTAATTCCTCTTAGTGTTCATACACACGAGCGGCACGCGTCAACGGCAGAGGTAACTGCGACCGTCGACAAAGTGCCGCTCGTGTTTTTTTTTTTTTGTGAATGGCATCTCGCAGTTTCAACCTATGAGGTTGTCATCTGCATAACCGGGCTTGCCTGTGGATGCCTCAATAAATTAAGGCCTCCAGCCAGGGCTTAAAAACTTAAAAACTAAGCGACCACACCCTAAGGGCACCCCTTATGGGGTCCGGACCTCGGCTTAGGGGAGACACAGGCTGGATCGGAATTATTTAGGGACAAATTTTTAAAATTACAGGCTCAGCGGCGCTGGGTGGCTCGAGCAAGGGTCGGGGCGGACATGATACGGGGCGTCGCGACGGGTCTCGACGGCGAGGACGGCAGGACGGCTGTCGAGACTTGATATTTTCTGAAAATACTGGTGGCCTTACAACTCTCCTGTAGGAGGGTCTTGGCGTCGTCGGGGATGGCAAGGGTATGACTCGGGCGGCGAATCCTACTTATGCGGGAGAGTGTATCGGGCGGCCGCCACAATCAGGGGATTAGGGTGCTTTATAGCAGTATCAACGAAACATTTCATTCATTTCATTTTCGCTTGGAAAGGCGTTTCATGAACTGCTGGACGGTGGGCATTCTGAGATCTAAGTGTAGACTCCCATTGCGAACATAGAAGGGAGCTCCAGTGACCTTTCTTAGGAAACGGTTCTGGAGGGTCTGCATTCTATGCAGATGGTGAGGCTTAGCGTGTCCGAAGACGACGCCAGCAAAGATCCTGATGCCGCTCGTGTATTAGAGCACCGTACTTAGATAGACGAGCCGCACGGACAGCGCCGGATCCTGCCGTGGACGCGTGTCGACGGTTGCAGTTGTCTTCGACGTTAACAGGTTAGTGACAGGTTAGTGACATAATCATCCAGTTGCAATATTATAACGTCATGAATATGTGACGTCACTCGACAGTGATATAAACTAATCTATTAACTTGCGTTAAGATAATCTGGGGTTGGAACTAGGTCTGGCGTGTAATAATGTGCCAGTTATGAATTACCTTAATATGGTGACAAGTGGGAGCTGTCACAGTCTGAGAACGAAATTTTATATGCTAATTATGTGTTTGTTTCTTATAATACAACTAGCAACCTAGCAAACAACTTGAAACAACTTGGTAAAAGATCGAAATTTCTTTATAATAGCATAATTATCCAGTTTCGAGGCGTAAGGCGCAGGAGAAGTTGCATGACTCACTGGACAGCCCTAGAGGCCAGAAGGAGCTCTAACGTATTACAAAAGCAAGAGAAAGGAGAACGAGAGATATACTTCACATTAAATGTATGAAAGACGACGCCGGTGAGGTCCTGGTCAAAGATGACGAAATAAAAGAACGATGGAAGGTTTATTTTGAAAAGCTAATGAACGAAGGGAATAATAAATGATAAATGATTTATTTTCTGTAAGTAGGTTTGTACAAACACTTTTACATGTCAATCATATTTTTTTAAACTAGATGAGGTCGGCGTTTCCTATCTGACTACTCTGAGAAGAAAGGCCGAAACAAACTCAGAGGTCACAGTCTCTTTTAAAGTCCAGACATAATCTTGGTCAGATAATGTGAAGACCATGTAGATTGGTGTCTGAAATGGTCTTTTGAGTAAAGAACCACACAGATTGAGCGGACCTGTCCAGTCAGTGCACGCATTTGTCAAAAATCGTGCAGCTCAACTCAGAACTTGAGGAGCCTTACGATTCTAATGTAATGGTGTGCTTAAAGACGTACAAGTAAATATAGAATGGAATAGAATATTCTGTTTGTTCTTACTACATCGTTCACGTCTTTCTACATCGTTCTCACATGTATACTTTCAACTTGAATGATGTAACCAAAATTTTTTGACAATTTTTATGATTTAAAAGACAAGTAAATATAGAATAGAATAGAATATTCTGTTTGTTCTGTTTTTTACTACATCGTTCACGTCTTTCTACATCGTTCTCACATGTATACTTTCAACTTGAATGATGTAACCAAAATTGTTTGACAATTTTTATGATTTAAAAGAGTGTCCGTGGACTTTCTTGCCCGTTCTTCTCCACAGGTATCTACTACGCTTTGGAATGGGCAACTAGCTTCATCTTTCTGACTGATCGACCCCTTGACAATTCAAAAGTGCCTGTAATTGGTTTACTTGAAATAAATGCTTTGAGTTTCAGTTTACGGCTTATTCCAGTGACGTGGTTAATAACCACGCAAGTAAGCAATAACAAACACAAACAGAGCCCTCCTGTGAGCCACGAGAGGTGCACGTGCTCATCCTCATATTCATATTTAGTAACAATATATGAAAGAATAGAATACTCTTTATTATGTACACTATTTAAATTACAGACATAAATATAGAAATTTTACAAAGGGCAACTTTGGGCGGTCTTATCGCTAAGAGTGATCTTTTAAAGACAACCTTTAGATGGATTGAAAAGGGAAGGAGAGACAAATACTGTGGGTAGTCGGTGAATATGGGTTTGGTGAGGGAAATTAGCATGGATGAAGTAAGAAAGGCAGTTCAAGGTATGAAAACTCTCATGCCATAAAACATGTATGCTCCAAAATTAGCCTACATTCCCTGATATGCAAATACAGATACTTCGGCCAAAAAAGCCCAATCAAATCAGCTCACCACCGATATCTCATAAAAGAAATACCTATAAAAAGGCGAGCTAATAAAAACGTCCATAAAAATTACCATACCAACCTTAAGCTTCACTCAAAATAATGAAACATTAATCAAATTAATAGACCTAAAAGGAATAATAGCCCGCGGTGATATCCTAAGAGGATTTAGAGTTCTTTTGAAATAGGGCCCATCACGTCATGGGTCGACTCAAACCTTTTTTTTTTTTATTCAAGGTAATCTTTATGAACATACCTTAATGTAGAACTCGCCTTATTAGGCTGGTGTCATCTGTAACAAGGATAACATATTTGTTAATATTAATTACAAGCTGCGCCCCTTGATTTCATCCGGAAAAGTCTCGATCCCGTGGGAATATCGGGAGAAAAAGTATCCTATGTCCTAATCGAGGTCATAATCTACCCATGTGCCATTTTTTTTTAAATCCGTACATCTGTTTTAGCCTGGAAGCGTAACAAACAAACACAAAAATTCAGATATTTTCTCTTTATAATATTATTATAGTTTAGAAGTAGTTATTCAAATAAATACGGGGCCGTATGCCAAAAAACTTTATTTATTTATTACTAATGAATACTTCAAGCACATACATGTACAGAGGCGGACTTAAAAGAAAACTCAAAACAAAACAAAAAAAAAACTTCACAATCACAACTCAAAAAACTTACAAAACTCAAAACTAAAAACAAAACTCAAAACAATACAATATACAAATTCGTATATCTCACAAGTGCGTGCGCCACATAAGTCTAAGCCACACAATTGTAACAGAAAATCCTTACAAATATGTAAATTGTAGTGACAAGTCTACAATATTGCAACTCATACATATTTGTAATTTCTGTGTTACGCAATTTTCGCGACTTGTAAAGCTGTAGTATAATGCCCAGCACAATAATTGCGTAACACACTATTACTGTCAATTTGAATTATTTTGAAACATATTGCTAATCCATTTTCCATATGTTCGAAAAATGTTCTGCTGAACAACGTAAAAACGCAATGAATATTGTTGCACTGTCAAAATGAAACCCATTGCTACTGATAGTGTGTTACGCAATTACCCTGTTGGCCGTGGTTTCTTAACTTTCTGAACCTAACCTACCACAGGCCAATTTTTATACATGCCTACACCTACCTATTCTCAAATGGCATGCGTTTCACTGCCGATAAGCAGGAGGTGCCCGGAAGCAAAAACAACCCGGAAGCAGAAACTCTCCCATACAGCTAAGTAAGTATGAAAGGAGTTCACACATACCGACACAATTTCTCCGGCCACCGTGTGAAAAGGGGCTAACACCTCAAAGAATTACCCACAGCAAGGAAAACTCCCATAAAATGTAATGAAAAAATCGCGATGTTGTTACATAAAGTGCAACAGTGTTGCTGCGACGTTTTACAGCTGTTGGCGCTGTTAGTGGCACGTTGCTGCAACATGCTGCGTACGTGACTCGAATTAATAGTAAATAAAATATAGGGGGGGGGGCAGGGAGTACGAACTAAGTATGAAATGGAAATGTTAGCGCCTTAAAAATACGGAGTCTGCTGCCCGGACTTACCGCTCTTTGCTATGTATGTACAGACGCCAGCACATCAAGCTACCCGAAACTGTCAGATTTTCCCAATCAACTTTGAACCTTATGCTTTAGCGATAAAGTTGAAAATCTATTAAATAAATCTGACAGATTGTTGTAGCTTGATGTGCTGGCGTCTGTACGTGACTTTAAACTTTAAAGTATTACCAAGAACCTACATTGTCGCAATACGATTTGCAATATGATGCCTGTTGACAACTGAGGGGCTTGTGGCTAAGTAATAACAGCCGCACGGGTCGATCGATCAGGTTAAGCTACGCTTGCCGCGGTAGGTCCGTGGATGAGTGACCGTCTTCACATACCAAGACCCCTCCGTGCCTCGGAAAGCACGTTAAGCCGTTGGTAACGGCTGTCATTCGTGGATCTTTGACAGTCGTTACGGGTCGTCAGTAGCCCGAAAATCTGACAACCAGTCTTACCAAGGGGTTTCGTATTACCCAGTAACTGGGTTGTGGAGGTCAGATAGGCATTCGCTCCATGTAAAATACTGGTATTCAGCTGCATCCGGTTAGACTGGAAGCCGACCCCAACATAGTTTGGAAAAGGCTAGGCAGAGAATGATGATGCCTGTTGACAACTTATTACACGCGGATCCATGTCTGACAAAGTCGACGTCTACGAGTACGTGCTACATACTTCGTGGATAGTGTGAAGTTCGGCTACAGACTTTAACTAGCATTAATATTATTTATATAACTGTGTGACCTAATCACGCACTAGAGTCACGCTTTTCTATGACTTAAGCAGTTCATTTTTATACAGAAAAGCGTAACTTAAGTGCGAATTTAGGTCACACGAGCTATAAAGTAGTATACAATACGTATGACTTAAATAGTCTATTATTACAAAATCAGCTGTTCCCTACATTTTGACGAGTTATATCAACATAAATGTAGAGAACAGTTGATTTTTTCTCGCGACCGATTTCGTTCTATTTTAGGGTTCCGTACCCAAAGGGTAAAACGGGACCCAATTACTGACTCCGCTGTCCGTCCGTCCGTCTGTCACCAGGCTGTATCTCAGGAACCGTGATAGTTAGACAGTTGAAATGTTCACAGATGGTGTATTTCTGTTGCCGCTATAACAACAAATACTAAAAAACAGAATAAAATAAATATTTAAGGGGGCTCCCATACTACAAACGTGATTTTTTGGCCGTTTTTATAGATAATGGTACGGAACCCTTCGTGCGCGAATCCGACTTGCACTTGGGCGGTTTTTGGTTATCGTCAAAAAAGGCGATAACAAATATGTGGTATAATTGATTGCATATGTCGTTTCCATGCTGAATATATGTGCCTAGTAACTTAATATTCTCCCCTTCCTCCTTTCCACTCCAACTCAGAAAATATATAATTCCATCTCATGACGTATTAAGAGGGTTTATCCCTTAGAGCCATGTTGGAGATTCAAAATTGATGATTTCCGACGGACAATAAAACCATAATGCGTTTAATTTATAGATGAGGTATTGACGTCATATTATTGGGAATTTTATAATCTAGTGCATGGCTGAAAAACATTTTCAATTTTTCGTATAGTTTTCTCATCAGAACCGTTTTTATGCAAGCCTTTTCTCAAACTAGCGATCGACGGTCTAAGCAGATGCGAGATATTAGTAAAACCGTATACGACAAACTTATAACAACATTACTTTATAAAAAATAATAACATTTATTAGTGCATGGCTGAAAAAAAAACACGATTACTGTAAGTTTTCATTCAAGAAAAGTATATTCAAAAGTGTCAATTGTAGCCACTTTTCGAGATATTAAACGTGTTAGTTTAGGATGCAATCTGAAATATTTATATTTTCTTTTAGACCTAGTAAATTAAGACATTTATGTTCTAAAACATGGTTTAAATATTTTTTTGATAACTTGTATGTTTATTTTACTATGAATTATTTAGTATTGCTAGAGCGGCGCGCTGAGCGGTGGCGTGAATCCGCGCCGATTATATAGCAATACTAAATAATTCATAGTAAAATAAAAATATAAGTTATTAAAAAAATATTTGAACCATGATTTAGAACATAAATGTCTTAATTTACTAGGTCTAAAAGAAAATATAAATATTTCAGATTTCATCATAAACTAACACGTTTAATATCTCGAAAAGTGGCTACAATTGACACTTTTGAATATACTTTTCTTGAATGAAAACTTACAGTAATCGTGTTTTTTTTTCAGCCATGCACTAATAAATGTTATTATTTTTTATAAAGTAATGTTGTTATAAGTTTGTCGTATACGGTTTCACTAATATCTCGCATCTGCTTAGACCGTCGATCGCTAGTTTGAAAAAAGGCTTGCATAAAAACGGTTCTGATGAGAAAACTGTAAGAAAAATTGAAAATGTTTTTCAGCCATGCACTAGATTATAAAATTCCCAATAATATGACGTCAATATCTCATCTATAAATTAAACGCATTATGGTTTTATTGTCCGTCGGAAATCATCAATTTTGAATCTCCAACATGGCTCTAAGGGATAAACCCTCTTAACTTCGAGTGAAACAAAGCAGTGTGCTGCCGGCGTATGCGACTCGTAGCAACGCTACGAAGCCGCTACGCCGCTACGACAGCTTTTGACATAAGCCGCTACGAAGCGCTACGTGAAACGAATACGTTCAGTTTGCCATTATAAAAATATCACTCAAGCTAATATAACCGCAAGACATAATAAATATACCATCAAAATACAATTTAAAAATTTATTTTATGTGCTGAAGATACCGAGTGATTTTCATAAAACACTTTATTGTATATGCCAGACATAAAACTTTATGCTCTCTTCAGAGAAAATGTGACTAATAAAAATACTCTCATAAAATAACACAAAAGTGTCTATCGAATATAGGCTATCTAGTTTAAGAGTAAACCATACCTAATTCTACATTTACATTTTGTGTCTGAAGTGACACATCAATACATAACAAACACTGAATAACTTAGGACTCCTAGGCTAAATTATAATCACGTTATCAACATAGTTGTTGAAACGAATTTGTTAACCAAATTATGTCTGTGTAGAAACAGCAGCCAGTCTGATTATAATGGCGCCGACAATCCGGATCATCCAGACATTCATCACAAAGGTGAAAGCCAAAATAAAGCAATTACTTAATCGAAGGATCTAGAACGCATCCCCTGCTGACAGTCAGACATCGGCCTCACCAGACCACAGCTCCTCGATGGCAGGGGAGGGGCGAGGGCGCGGGCGGGCGGAGGCATCGAGCCCCTCGTATATTCCAATAAAGAAGGACAAGACTCTAATAACGCGACCCGAGTAAGCTCCCAAAACGACACCTCAGACTTTCAAACAAACTTCCCCTTTAAAAGCGACCTTATTTTACAGTCATAAAGTCGAAATTACATCGAATGGAAGCCCACTCAGTAATAAATACGAAAACAGAACCGCACGTCCGGTGAAGTTTTTAAGAGAAGACGACGTAGGTGGAATATTAGGTGAGTGCAAGTAATGGAAATTTGATAACACGTGTCGAGGAGAATTACACGCCTACCAGGCGCCCGAGAGTAATGCGCCGTGAATATAAATAATATGATTAGTCCTGAGCACTGCCGACAGCGAAAAGTACTATGTTTACTTCCCCACAAAAAGCGCCTTACTTCACGTTACGTTTGGCAAACCACGCATGATCAAATATTCTAAGTGAGTACATCTTATAAGGTATCGATTTTCTACATTAGGAGTATAAGAGTTTTGGCATACGCACAATAATAATGTCAATTCCCAAGGTGAAATGGTAATCAGATGCGAATGGAATAGCACAAAAGCCAATCATCCTTAGATTAAAATTCCGATCCCACAATGGCTTCTGGTATTCAAAGAACAATAATCTAAGAAATATGAAGTCAGTGAAAATTTTTAACATCGTTTACGTGTGACCTCACATAAAACAATATGACGCACAAGGTTTAGACCTTGACTTAATAAAACCACGAACTATTTAATGAAATAATCTCATAATCCCTCAGAAATCCGCTTACCTTTAACTAACTGCAATATTTTACATTTACGATGTTAGAGCAAGACATTATAATATCTCTGGGCAGAGTTTCAGTCGAGAATTTTTCCATCATAAATAATTTTGAGGGTCCAAGCTTAATTAAAATGAACTTTGGATGACTTCAATAGGACCTTTTCGGTAGCCTCGATTTTAGCTTTAACGGAGCGAACCTTTATTAACCTTTTGAACGCCAATCACTTGTATACAAGTTCGAGATTTTCGTGCCCTCAGCGCCACTACTTGATTAGAAGTAATAATAGTATAAAATAAATTTACGACTTTTACAAGACCTTTTATTTTGGTTTTATAGAAAATTGCCCTGTTATAAGCCATATTTTTAACTTTTTCACACATAATAAGTTCTTGTTTGTTTTATATTAAAAAGAAACAAAAACGCCAGAAAATTTTTTCGTGCCCCCAACGCCAAATACTTGATATAAAGTAAGCCAGTGATGGGACACGATGAAGACATCGCTATATTTCATCTCGTCGAAACGATCATAAATACTATTATTGCAAGAAAATGACGTGAATAAATAATATTTTATAAATGTTGTAAACTATAAACTACGTTTTATTCACCTTAATCAAGAATAAATAGGTTTTCTAATCATTGTCGATAGTGAAACACCGTTTGAAAAACCCATCCCTACAAAGCGGCTAGTTTTCCGTGCCCACAACGCCACGAACTTGTATAGAAGTAAATCTGTGACGTCATAAGCGGACGGGTTTCAAGGTCATAGTGACTGTGTATTTTAGTGTAGTGCAATGTTTACATCTTGCGTTGGCGCACATGTTCTTACAAAAAATGAGTGACGGTGAATATGACGAATTATTGCGAGTTTTACAAGGTGTGGAGTCTGAATCAGAATTTGATATAATAAATGAAATAGTTCGTCGTCTTGACATTCCGTTAAGTCGTCAACTTCCGTTTCAGGAATGTACTTCCGTTTTCTATTAGTTTCTAAAAACAAGAAAAATCATTGCTAGTATTTTGCGACACCTATACCTACCATTATGGTTGTAAAAATACCGTATAATACCCTAGGTATTAAACAGGTATTTTACCATAACTTACGGTATTATTGGTATTTTATATTTTGATTAACTTTTTAAGATCCTGCGTTATTACGAAGAGTTGTAGTTTAATAAATAAAATATATTTGAAGTTTCGATTGTATTCTATATTTTAGAATGACTAATTCTAATATAATAATCTTAGTCGTGTATACGACTATCAGATCAGCGCATTAGGTTTCTGCTTGAAGGCACCCAGAGCAGTACCGACAATCTACGAAGATCATCATTATCATCATCATCGTCATCATCATCATCATCATCATCATCATCATCATCATCGTCATCGTGATCGTGATCGTGATCGTGAGCGTGATCGTGATCGTGATCGTCATCGTGATCGTCATCGTGATCGTGATCGTCATCATCGTCATCGTGATCGTGATCGTCATCGTCATCGTCATCGGCATCTAGTGATGAGCAAAGCAAGACCAAGACCAAGACTGGGACAGTCTTCGTGTTGCTTACTCAGTCTTGGTCTTGCTTGTTCGGTCTTGCTAGTGTATAGATAGTCTTGGTCTTGCTCAAATACTTCGAGTCTTGATCATGGTCTTGGTCTTGGATTTTGCTCATCACTACTTCTATCTCATTCTCTCGCACGTTAAATCCTATAGATGTGTGTTTATCTCTTTTTACCGTCGCTTTTTCGTTTCATTGATTTTCAAATCACAACGATGCTAAAGAAGTGTTCACTTCAAAATACCATTTCATGTTTTAAATCTGTGCATTTCCACCGTATTTTCAGTATTTTAATTATTACTCAGATAATTTACTTAAAAAATACAAAAACAATCGATTTATACATAAAATACCGTGGCAAATGGTATAATACCGTATTATACGGTATTTTTCGTTTTATACGTTTCAATACAAACGGTATAATACAGCACTTACATCTCTACCTACCATTAACAAATAAAGATCTGTAACATCTGCGTAAAACAATCACCCTCCATTTCAATTTAAAAAAAAAAACACGTAGAAAACCACGTATCTAGCTTCTATTGATTGTATTTGGTTCTATTTGTTGTAAGTAAACGAAATAAATTATGCATGAATCGGTTGAGGTTATGCACGTGTAACTCGACCACAGTGAATAGAAAAAAGAAAAATACCATAGACATCGACATCTAGACATCCTTATATCAGAAAGGATTTTGACGTGCCTCGAGCGCCAACGACTTGATATGAAGTAGAAGGATTACATTTGGAGACAAATAGGGATGTGCCTGCTAGAACACACGTCTAATAAATTTACAATTCTTTTCTTTTATTATGGCAAATATGTATAGGTTTTTATATTGATTTTTTTAATGAAATAAAACAAAATATGAAAATACGGTATCAGTTTTTATTTAGCTTCGTAAATTGGTGAATAAACATTAATTTCGACTTATAATATTATTTGTCGATAGGACATTAATCCCATCCCTACGTTTTACTATAGATACGTTATACATTTGTAGCGTGGCGCTGGAGGACACATCGCGTATTATATAGATGGGCGTCGAAAAGGTTAAGTCTGCAAAGATGTAGGAAGGAGGAGGTGGGTGGAATGTGCAAATTCTCGCTTAAATAATCATGCTAATGGCTTGAAAGTTGCAACCTAGGTGCAAAATTCAGTAATTCTTTAGTTAAAATGCGCTAATAAATTACTGGGTAAAGATGAAAGTCTTACAACCATTTTGCGGGTAACATCGTAATATTTAAGCGACAACATGTTTGTATACAAGACCAAGCTTGTTCAATTAAGCCTTAACGTCGGCCGGGTAGTTAAATTTGCATCAAGTGTCGCCACCGACGGCCCTCGCCGCGGACTTGTCACGAGTGTCTAATGATTAAGATAATGAAGAGAGCTCGTTTAGTTAACACCTACTACAATATTTTAATTAAAGTGTTTGAGGAAACGTTAGAACTTAGAACTAGAACGAAGGAATGGAAACACGACCTAAGAGGAACATTGCACCGATTTGTATTTAAAAATAATCCGGTGGGTTGAATGTGAATCTCAGAGGGTTAAAATTGAATAGAACGAAAACCGCATTATTAACCACTCTGCTCGATAAGGTTTTCACATATGACATTTCACTCTGCGAATTATTGTTATTTATTTTTACGTTTGGTCCCGGTCCTTGGGAAGGCTCAATACTCAATCATTATATATGCTTAGGTGGTAACTAAACATTTGCTGTAACAATCGTGGGCCCTGTCGGGCACAGCAAAAGAAAAATTTGAAGGAAGAAGACTTATTTATACATGCAAACAAACTTATTCTAAGTAAAATTTAAGGTAACATTTTATCAACTATTAATTTAATCTAAAATGTTATTATTAATTAATATTATTATGTATGTTCTACGGATTTGTCAATTAAATATTCATTTATGCTATAAAACCATTTATTTAGTAATATTATACAACCTGTAACATAAATAACGCACATCCTCTTAAGGGGCCATTACACTCATCATTATGAACAACTTTTACTATGGGACCAAGACTGTAATCGCGAAACAAAAAATCAGCTGTTCCCTACATTTTGACAAGTTATGTGAACAGCTGATTTTTTTTCGCGGTTTCAGGTTTTGACCTTAGACCTGTTCCGGCAAGGTAAACTACCGGCAGAGGCCTAGTATAGAGTTCGGAGCGCGCAAGCCCCACCACGACGTCAACGTGGAGATGAGGGGGTGGGGTTATTATTATTATTATTATTATTTGATTAGACACACTAGCAACTTTAACTGATGCGTGTGTATCAAATAGCTTGGATGTATTTAATCTGTCCAGTCGATTCTTGAATTACGTCATGAAATTTAGGAACTTACATCAACTTTTAGCATGCCATCATCATCTGCCTAGCCTTTTCCCAACTATGTTGGGGTCGGCCTCCAGTCTAACCGGATGCAGCTGAATACCAGTATTTTACATGGAGCGACTGCCTATCTGACCTCCACAACCCAGTTACTGGGTAATACGATACCCCTAGGTAAGACCGGGTAACTTTTAGCATGCCAATTTATTTAAAAAAATATGTTAACACAATAGCTATTTTATACAATGAGTTTGTGGCAAATATCTTTTATATGCAGCAAGCAAACATTATTGTGAAATGTGGTCGCTCATAATGGACATTATTAGAAGTCTTAAAGTCACCCAAAGGGCAATAGAGAAGGCTATGCTTGGAGATGAAGAGATCCGCAGGAGAACCAAGGTAACCGACATAGACATAGCCTGAAGAATCGCCAAACTTAAGTGGCAGTGGGCAGGGCACATTGCTCGTAGAACAGATGGCCGATGGGGCCGAAAGGTTCTGGAGTGGCGACCGCGTACCGGAAGACGTATCGTTGGAAGGCCTCCTACAAGATGGGCATGACCATGTAAAGGCCGCAGCAATCCGCTGGATGCGGGAAGCATAGAACCGGTCGAAACGGAAGTGCTTAGGGGAGGGCTATGGCCAGCAGTGGACGTCTTTCGGCCGAAATGATGAAACGTTATTGATGAGAAGAACGAAGAGAACTTTCCATACAGTGCTAACAGCTAATACCCTTTGGACTTCGTAACAAACAACTCGTGTCAACACGAAACAAATGCGACTAACAGCACAGATTACTAAATAGTTACTACCAGATACTTCACTCAGTAGAAAATTTTCAATACCTACTGCTATAATAGCCTACTACGTCGCGTCGCCAACCGCTGCATGCTAAAATGTGCGAATGAATTTAACGATTAAAATTGAACAACGTGCGTGGCTTCGCTTGGGAAAACCCGCATTGAATCTGGTCCGCAAACGGCCCGAGACCGCTCGGCCGGGCGGTAGGTAATTATAGCGCGCAAGTACATGGAGTGACGGAGGCCTGCTAACAGTGTCATTGACAATTCAGATGCACTATATTAACTAAAGAGCCCTAAACTGCACAGCGGGTGACCTAGTTAGTGTTTGTGACAATCTAACTAATGTACCTATGTTTGTACCACTCTGCGAATGACGATTTCTATGAATTTTGCACACCTTACCTATGTATTAATTTGACGGCAT
The DNA here is from genome assembly GCA_949629135.1 of Eremobia ochroleuca. Classification (NCBI taxonomy): domain Eukaryota; kingdom Metazoa; phylum Arthropoda; class Insecta; order Lepidoptera; family Noctuidae; genus Eremobia; species Eremobia ochroleuca. Next base: position 14,767,840 of record OX451402.1, on the reverse strand, counting down.
GAGTTTTTGTTTCGAAGAAATAATAAATGACCAGTGCTGAGGTCTCCTTGTTTATGATGTTTGCCTCGTTATTATACGAAATCAGATACACAATGTTGTTAGATAATAATATAAACATTATATTAATACAAGGTAAGAACATCGATGCGCTAACTAAAACCAACTTAACCTCCAATCGACACCAAACTATCCATCGATTATTTGGTGGGTGTGCATCCCTGTTGCGCAGAATGCGGGCCAGCTCCAACAATATCTTAAAGATGATCGCTAGAAGGCTTGATTGCAAATATACAGCGTGTAACGGAAGGGGGGTATCAACCCTGAAGGAGGTGAATGTGCTCATGAAACTCAACAACTTTCCCCAAAGAACATAGGTCGAAATATGAAAAAAAAATTTGGCCCTCTCATAGTAAATCAATCAGCTGGTAGTCAGTTTTGTAAGGGAGGGCCAAATTTTTTTTTCATATTTCGACCTATGTTCTTTGGGGAAAGTTGTTGAGTTTCATGAGCACATTCACCTCCTTCAGGGTTGATACCCCCCTTCCGTTACACGCTGTATAAATCACTGCAGTGCCATCTCCCACGGGATGAAATAAATTTAAATGGAAATAATATCTTCACCACCTTTGGTTGACTGGTAGAGAATGCCTAAGGCATTAAGTCCGCCTTTGTACCTTTTTGTGCGAACAGTTTAAATAAATAAATGCATAAATAAACTAACATAGTTTTTAGGTAAGTTTACTAACACAGTGAGTCCTAGTTACTTGAATAAATAAATTTATTATTATTACCCTGAGTCCCTTTACTTTAATACCTATAAACATAAAATAATTACCTAGTTAAGGGTAATCACATGCGCAAGATGCACGCGATCGCGATCGATATCATGCTGCCTCGATGTTGATACTAGCTATTTCTATATACAGCGTGTAACGGAAGGGGGGTATCAACCCTGAAGGAGGTGAATGTGCTCATGTAACTCAACAACTTTCCCCAAAGAACATGGTCGAAATATGAAAAAAAAATTTGTCCCTCCCTTACAAAACTGACTACCAGTTGATTGATTTACTATGGGAGGGCCAAATTTTTTTTTCATATTTCGACCTATGTTCTTTGGGGAAAGTTGTTGAGTTTCATGAGCACATTCACCTCCTTCAGGGTTGATACCCCCTTTCCGTTACACGCTGTATAGATGGCGGTTCAAACACGTCGGTTCAGTTGCACTTGCACCAGAAAGCTCAGTTGCTTAGTCATGTGTTTGTGCTGTACTCTGCCTACTCCAGAAGAACTAGTTGAACCGATATGATCAATCACGAGCCAGATCACATCGATGCTTGCCATCGACCGTTACCGATATTTTGTTTTACGTAAGCATCGAGATAAACCCCAAGCAGCCTGCGATGTGTGTGACCTTTTTCGAGAAGGGTTTCTGTAATTCTTAGGGTACAATACACACCCGCCGGCGTTTCTTTAGTTGTTAAATATACAAACGTTCTCGAGAATATAAGATAAAGCAAACTCTCAAAGAAATAAATTCAATAAAGCTCGAATAAAAACATTTGTTTTCTTTGTTATTGTTTTATAAAATCCGGAAAACCGCAGAGCGAAACAAGAGGATTATGACGAGAAACAAAGATGTCCGCCTTCTGATGCATTAACATTGCTTAATATGAAGTAATCCGACACTAGAACATTACCGAAGATTATGGATTATTTTGTCTTTACGATAAGATTTCACATTTATAAAACGAAAGTCTCCGGGCGCCGCGTCTGTCTGTCTGTCTGAACGCGATAACCTCAAAAACTACCGAACGGATTTTCAAACAGTTTTCACCAATGGACGGAGTGATTCATGAGGAAGGTTTAGGTTAGGTGTATAATTCATTAAGGTATTGTGTATATTGGCTGAAAAATGACGATGTTTGTTGAAGATGTCGGAAAAAATCTTACCGACTTTGAGCTTTTCTGGCGTGCGCCGCGTAAACCGTTAGTTAAACCGCGAGTTATATGAAAATAATGTCTCGGCTGCTACCGCTGTGTTAGGCTTCGAAATAATGGGCGGTAGATACTGACATAAATGTGTTGTATTGTATTAATTAAGTATACAAGTTCTGAATAATCTCCGTTCTGAATCTGAATTAGCGAAAAAGGATTAGGGAAATTCCGTTTTCCGGAACTATCACGTAAATTGATAAAACTATATAAACAACTGACAGCTAGAATACGTTTCTTTCGTATTTTTCGATTTTATTGAAAAAAAAAAGACATGAAATATCCTGGCCAATGTTCTTGAAACTTTCGAATGAAACGTTGAAAAAAAGAACGGAATTGAAAAGAAACGGGAATTTTCCCTGCTTTTTTCAGCGCTAATCTGAATATAGATCTGAGAAAACGAGAGACGTCCGCAATGCGATGGCGGGTCGACGACTGGCTCACTGGCCCCCGCGCGAAGTGGAGGCGCGGGCGCGGCCGGGCTCGCGGTATGGTTCCGCAGGCACGGCAGTAGAAAGTCCTGCCGTGCGCCGTCTGGCGGCGGCTGGGCCGTAACAACAATGTATTACGGAATAATCTGTCTTAAAAAGATCTATTAAACTTAGTAGTACGTTTCCGCTATACAATTTCCGACGGCCACGCGAGCGAAATCGTAGGCAAAGGCTATTAAGCTATATTTGAAAGCTTAGAATAGCAAAACCATGTAGAATTAATTGAAAAAAGTCAAATGAAGCTATATTTTTTAGTGAATTTGATGACAGCTTCCACTTTGACCTAAAAAAACAGTTTCCTTATTACAAAAACTATAGTCTTTTTAGAGTACTCTTAGGTATCTACTGTTTGTTATTTAAAAGGTTCCTGAAGATCTGAAAACTTGAAAAGTACCCAAAACGACTAAACGAACGAGTTTTTTACCTGTACGGTTCGCGTTCACGTAAAGTGGTGTGAAAGGAAAAAGTACTCCCTACTCCAGCTAAATTCGTAAATGAACGAATAACCAGTCTGTACCCCAGCACAGCGCTTTTGAATGAAGTTGCAAGGCACGAATTTCACAGAAAGCAATTTATCGAAACGAAATGCACTACGAATTTCGTACAAAGAACTCTCTCCCGAAACGAAAACGCATTTAAAAGTTCACCTATTTGTTTCCCCGTAACAAATAGTACGAAATATTTCAGTCTTTCAGTTCGTAGTTCACAAATAATTCAAGCAGAATGGAGAAGCAGACGGGGGGCTCGTTTAAAAACCGGGTGCACTCTTTTAAAACCCGTTTTACGAGGTGCACCACCCCACAAGGTGCTCCCACTGACGGCGCACTTATGTTATGTTTTATTGCAAGCCGCTTAACGGGATTCAATTAATATTTTCTCAGTTGGCAACACTGGCAAAAGAAATGGAGTTCCGTTTGAATAAAGATTTTAATCATACATATGTTGAATGACATCTTTGTTCTTTAGTTGCTTTTATGATTATTAATGTAGAAGTTACACGTGTACCTAAATAATTTCATTAATAGCTATAATTTGCGACTGTGAACTTTATTTACTTTTATTTTGGGTTCAGTGTTGCGATGTAAGATGAGATACTAAGAACAAAGCCCGAAGAAAAGCCTATTCCATTCGAGAACAATGGAATTTGCACGAAATACTGGTATCGTAATATGGTATAGGAGTAGGTGGGTGTCTCCTGAAACCAATTGCAGAGAATCTGTTAATTGAAATTGACTGTTATGTTGTGTAAATCGTTGTGCGCATTTGTAGGTACAACTCGGCATAATATAAACTAATATCAACTTTATGCGAGCATAAATTAAGTTGAATTTAGAATTACTTGTACTATTTAAAAAGTAATAAAACTGTTTGAAGTTGTCACGCAAATTGAACTTTATGTGTGGGTATTAAAGTTTCCAAAAACACATCTTTACATGTCTAAAAACTAAATCGCGAACCAAGATTACAAATTTCTGTTTACCTTAAGTCTGAAGGTTTCCTCGGCTTTTCTTTTGTCTTTTCACCAGTAGTCTCATTATGTTCAACTTTACTTGTATCTTTACCTTTCTATTCCCTTGACTCTGTTTTTTACGTCGTCTTTGGAGACTTCGCTATTCTGTATCTAAAGCTTTTTATGACCACGTCTATCCAACCAACACCGTCTGTTCCATCTAGTCATACCTACAATTAGGTGTAGCCAGTCCATATTTATTTAAACACTGTATTTAAACATCATCCCACCTTTAAAGATTATTTTTAAGGTAATAAATGCTTAGTCTCCTTTTTTTCTAGGGGTTCGTACCTAAAGGGTGCCAACGGGACTCTATTACTAAGCCTCCGCTGTCCGTCCGTCCATCCGTCCGATCATCTGTCTGTCTGTCAGCGGGCTGCTCGTGAACCGTAATAGGTAGACAGTTGAAATTTTCACAGAGTATGTATTTCTATTGCCGCTATAACAAAAAACAACACCTTGTATATATAAATACATAAAAATAAAATAAAGTTAAAAATTAAATCACCCTCTCCATACAAGAAACGTGCTTTTTTGGAGTTTCTTGTCTTGTGTACGGAACGCTTCGTTTTCGAGTCCGACTGGCACTTAGCCGCTTTTTTTACGACCTGTGGTAACTACAACCTTTATATGAAAGTAACGATGAATCCCAGACATACACGCAAAAGATAATCACGTATAACGAGTGTCATACTCATAACTCACGGAGGGGCGTATTTTACAAACATTACCGCACTCGTTGGTAAAATAATTAATAGCGTTAATTGTAGCAACTAACAAGAAAGGAAGAAGAACTAAATTATTCTTGACAATTCTAAACATAATGAACTGTATTTTTTTTTTCGTCTGGTCACATTTTAGTGATCGTTCTTGTTTAGTACCTATAATTTTATTTATCTTTGTTGTAGGTACATAAAATATTCAACAACAAAAAAAATCAGCGTACCTAAGGACAATGTTTTTTGCGCTATTAATTATCATCAAATTGCGAAGCGAAAACTGCCGTACGATTCTGTAACCGTCTCACCGTGAAAAATTGGGTGAAGTGAGCGTGGAGTGAGTCGTCAATAGTGTCAATCTCTAGCATCAGTATGACTCACAGCTCACTCTAAGCTCACTTCACCTTAGTTATCACGGTGAGATTTTTCCAGAATCGACCAGCTGTTTTTCTTTATAATCTATATACAACGTGTAACGGAAAGGGGGTATCAACCCTGAAGGAGGTGAATGTGCTCATGAAACTCAACAACTTTCCCCAAAGAACATAGGTCGAAATATGAAAAAAAAATTTGGCCCTCCCTAACAAAACTGACTACCAGCTGATTGATTTACTATGGGAAGGCCAAATTTTTTTTTCATATTTCGACCTATGTTCTTTGGGGAAAGTTGTTGAGTTTCATGATCACATTCACCTCCTTCAGGGTTGATACTCCCTTTCCGTTACACGTTGTATACTAATACTAAAGCACAAGAATTTGTCTGTTTGTTTGTTTGAACAATCCAATCTCTGTATTGTATACCAGACGGATTTGAAAAAATATTATTGCATTTGATAGCCTAATACTTGAAGAAGGCTATAGAGAATAGGAGAATAGAGAATAGGCTATATATAAGGCTTAGAGAGACGTAACATCAAGCTAAGACCCTTAGGAGGGAGTCGAGAGCCGATACCCGGCCACTGTAGGCGCGGGCTTGCGGACGGCGAGCAATGGGCAGTTCACCGTCCGGTAAGGACCAGCAGGGTAATTGCGTAACACACTATCAGTAGCAATGGGTTTCATTTTGACAGTTCAACAACATTCATTGCGTTATGGTGTTACGTTCTTGAGCAGACACATTTTTCAAACGTAAGGAGTAATAGATTAGCAATATGCTTCAAAATGATTCAAATTGAGAGTTTTAGTGTGTTACGTGGACCCTGGCGCAGGCAACTGAAGGAACACGGCTGGGTTTTAGTCAGTAAAAGTCTGACACGCCCTCAAAAAAAAAAGCCCTTAGCAGCCGAGCAAAAAAAGAACGCTAAGCGAAAACGGAAGTAACAGTAGGTAGGCGATGCGATGCGATGCGATGCGACGGGTGGTTCAAGAACTTTCACGGGGACGAAGTCGCAGGCAGAAGCTAGTTATATCGATTAACCTAACCGCATAGTTTTTTTGTACGCCGTTTGTCGCGTTTGCTAGTTTGCTTTGTTAAAATCGCGCTTTGTTCGAAGCAGACCTCCACCTATCTACTTCGCGATAGGCGCCATGAAAATATTCCTCCCAACATTCGCGCTGTATTGTCTGTCACGCGATACGACTCCGACGTACCTACATAATGGAATATGAGAGAAAACTCATTTATTTTTCACTGAAGACCCGCGACAAAGCACCCTGCTTTACAAAGGCGTTATTGTGAATTATATTATGGCGAAAATATATCACTGGCGTAGCGAGTTAAGATTTTATGGCGACGGTTTCTGTAGGACAAAAGAAATGATGGCCCTCCAGATCGAAGTTCGGCCATGGTGCAAATCTCAGCAGCGACCAGCCTTCGGAGCGGGAGACATTGGCGCTGATTCTGTTGTTCACAAACTAAACTAAATTTAAGTTCAGTGTATCTTTTTCTTTCTAATTCATTAAGATAAGGACAGAAGATAAATATTACTTTAGTCCTGTCAAATTAGTCAGAGCCTGACGTAAATTGACGTATTTTTAGTAGTCAGTTTTTTAATCACGTCTAAACTTGTCTATGGAGTATCTTAATTTGACAGGACTACACTAAAATTTATCTTCTGTCCTTTTGTCATGTACTAAATTCATGGTTACAATTCACGCACTGGTTAAAAAATATTCTATACTAGCGACACGCCCCGGCTTCGCACGGGTGCAATGGAGAAACACTGATAATTTTAGAGCCATTATTTCTCGTCAAAAGTATAGGATAAAAATGGTTATTGTGGGTTATCACTAAGAGATAGACATATCCCGGACTTTTTTGTAGACCTTTTTAAGGTGTACAATACTGTAGTACATTATTTTGATCTATCTCGACGGGTTCAGCCAGCGTTTACAATGTAAGCGCAAAAAAATGTGTTTATTTACGACATCACATTAGAAACCTCTAAAATTATCAGTGTTGCTCTACTATATTATGCATGTATTATACATATAAACCTTCCTCTTGAATCACTCTATCTATTAAAAAAACCGCATCAAAATCCGTTGCGCAGTTTTAGAAAGAAAAGAAAGAAAGAAAATGCGTTTATTGGCATTACATCAAAATAAATACACATTAAATCTAAAGATTAAAAGATTAAGATTAATAATTAAGATTACAGTTTTAAAGATCTTTAGATCTTTAAAACTGCGCAACGGATTTTTCCCTGTCTGTCTGTCCCTATATATGCTTAGAAGCATATATAGGGACAGACAGACAGGGAAGCGACTTTGTTTTATACTATGTAGTGATATGACCAATGGAACGATGGATTGACTATGCGATAACATGACTGGGAAAAGGAACAGACATGCTGCACCGATCCCAAACTGAGAAAAGAGCATGGCAGAATCATGATGATAAGTATGAATATATGAAGGTACAGACGCCAGCACATCAAGCTACTACAATCTGTCAATTTTTTTTTATAGATTTTCAACTTTATCGCCAAAGCACTAGGTTCAAAGTTGATTGGGAAAATTTTATAGTTTCGGGTAGCTTGATGTGCTGGCGTCACACGTAGAACAGGGTAAAAGGCAGAACATGCCATTACAAAGGTTATAAAATCCACCTCGTTACCAACTTTTATTTTTAGAACATAATTATATTCCCCAGGACCAACACTCGTCGAGTCAAACTTTAATTAACGGCTGTAACTTTTTAATTAATTTGTACATTTAATTACATGAGCACATTTCGAATTTGTTTTTAGTTAGTTTAATAGAGATTTGTTGATACTCGTGCCTGTAAATAGTTTAAAGCCGTTGGGAACATATTTAAGATTAATTATGTAGACTTGACTTGAAGGGGCTTGTGGCTAAGTAATAAGAGTCGTATGGGTCGAGCGATCAGGTTAAGCTACGCTTGCAGCGATCGGTCCGTGGATGGATGACCATCTTTACATACCGAGACCTCCCCGTGCCTCGGAAAGCACGTTATTCCCGATCGTCATTCTTGGATCTTTGACAATCGTTACGGATCGTCAGAAGCCCGAAAGTCAGACAACCAGTTTTACCAAGGGGTATCGTATTACACAGTAACTGGGTTGTGGAGGTCAGACAGGCAGTCACTCCATGTAAAATACTGGTATTCAGCTGCATCCGGTTAAACTGGAAGACGACCCCAACATATTTGGGAAAAGGCTAGGTGATGATGATGTAAAACTTGAAACAGACTACATCTACTTGACATGAAGCCGTATCGTGCACTTGTATACATTAGCAGGCACTTCCTCAAGTGCATCCTCAATTGTGATATTGTGACGTTGCAAAGGTGCGGCAAGAGGATATAGGTACCTACCTAAAATTAAATTAAGTTCTGCAGCCAGGTTTTCACCCTGGGTTACCTAACCCAGGGTGAATACCTGGCTGCAGAATTTAATTTGCCTGCAATAATGCAAAATGATGATTTCAAAACTAGTCGCATAACAGAAATATCCATGTCAGTAAAACTGTACATGCCAATTCAGCCTATCGCAGTCCAATGATGGACATAGGCCTCTGTCCTCCGCCTTCCGCATCCAATCTGTCCCAGCCACTTTCTTAACCCGTGAGAAGGCGCGCTATGAGCAATTTGCTCATACAAAAATCTAATTCAAAATTTTTTTGTCTTTCCCATGCCACACCAATTCAAGCACTTAAGTACCTTCCTAAATATTCACAACCTCTCCCCTGACGCAATTCTCGATCCGCTCAGTGACGTTGCGACCGCGCAGCAAGGCGTTTGTGGAGGCCGTGTACCAACGTGCGGCAATTTGCTCATCACGCGCCCAGCAATTACTTTGCACCGAACATGTAAAATACATGTGTTCAGTGTGTTTCGAGAGGCACATTAGTGTAGATTTAATGGATGAATAACACTTTTTAGTTTTTGTTATGGAACAGTTTTTATTGTGATTTTTATGAAACGTGCCAAAAAAATTAATTAATACTAGGTTGTTTTGTTATTTGCGTTAGAAGTTGCTATTATGTTTAATAGTTTTGATTAAAATACTTGTTTTCTTACTTACTAAACCTTGTGTTATTTATTTAATTTTACATTATAAGCCAATAAATATAGAAACACAAAAAATATAAACATTTATGATAGTGTGAGCAATTTGCTCGCACGCGCCTACTCGTGTAAGAAAATTAGGCGCGCCTTCTCACGGGTTAATGTCGTCGGTCCATCTAGCTGGGTGGCGTCCCACACTACGCTTGCCGATACGCGGTCTCCACTCTAGGACTCGTCTGGTCCACCGGCCATTCGGTCCTTCGACAAACATGACCATTGCCACTTCAGTTTGCTTGCTCTGCACGCTATGCCGGTTATTCCGGTTCTTTTCCGGATAACTTCATTTTTGATTTTGTCCATCAAAGAAACTCCGAGCATAACAGCCGAGCAGCACAACTGTTCGTACGTTAAAAAGATTAAAAAGCTTATACGGATTCGTACTATCAAGGCATGTCGTCGATGTAACGGTGGCATAAGCAGTCTTTTTTCAGCAATGAGTAGTCTCTGATGGCTGATGATGTAACTGAATAGTTTTACGTTTTGGTGTATTTAGGCGACATGCAGTTAGAGCATAGATATAATGGAGCTTTCAACGGGTCATTCATATAGTTAACCAAGTTCTGAGAGCAAACAATTTGAAAAAAAAAAAGAAGAATTTTTCAAATCGGATTACAAATTACGGAGTTCTGAAGTAACAAACATAAAATAAATAAAACCGAATGGAGAACCTCCTCCTTCTTTGAAGTCGGTGAAAAATGAAAGCGTAGAATTATACGGGACTAATTATCAACAAACTGGAATACCTACCCCTATACATTTGTATAAAACCTTTTATCTCTTAAGCCCCAACTTTATTTTAGCAACTGCCTAGGACTGGGTTACCTACCAACGCATATTACATAATAAATTTAATTGTTATACGACAAAGTTTTGATTGCCATAAACCGCCAAAATGGTTAGAAGCCCGTTTGATCGGCTGTGAAGTTATCATCAAACACATAATGGACAAACTTTAGACATTTGTGTGGAGAACTCGTCCAAGTATTGATATTGTCAAGAAGTAGGGACTAACTAGTTTCTTGTCCGTTCTTCTTCATGGAGATCTACATATTGGAAAACTAGCTTCAACTTTCTGACTGTAGAGAATTTACACTAGGACGATTTTCGCCGTGCGGTTGGTCGCTTACCAAATCACCTCACAAGCCGAAACGCCACCCCATTTACACAGGTCGATAAAAATCGCAGGTGATTAGTTAATTTTGCATCAAAATTTCGACGTGTAGGGTGCAGGAAAGACCAGTTAGCAGCTAACTACTGTGAGTGCTAACTACCATTTCCTGCGCGCTAATTGCGTAACACACTATCAATCAAAATCTGAATCATTTTGAAGGATATTGCTAATCCATTGCTTCATATGTTCGAAAAATTTGTCTGCTCAACAACGTAAAAACGCAATGAATGTTGTTAAACTGTCAAAATGAAAGCCATTGCTACTGATAATGTGTTGCGCAATCACCTCGCTGGTCCTTCATTTATCGAATCGATATTCGTAAACGGTTGGTCTTTTTGTTTAAAAAAAAAAACCAGCTGTTTCATAGAAAAGTGCAATACCACGCGGTCAAAATGGAACAGCATTTTTTTTTTAATATCTGGCGATAAATTGCAACGCAGATTCAGAACCCTGTATTGAAATCCATAATAACAGGTTGCGCGTCAATTTCCCTGACACCCTGTATATTTAATTCATCCACTTATCGATGCAATTTCTTGCACGCACTGAAAACTTTGAACTATTCAGTTTTCTAACCACAGTAAAGTCCCTTCGACATATTGCAAACTATCATTAGTTTCCCTTCTTTTACCGGAATGAATAAGCAAAAACACGCCCTCTATCGAGGCGGCTGTGATTGAACTGTCAAACTCTACCAAGAGATGGGTACATTTCAGATAAGGTCAACTTTGGGAAGACCGTCGACGAGGCAAGACCGTCTGCGCGCAATGATTTACGTTATTGAATAGATTTGCAGCTTTCTTTGGCTAACGTCAACTTCCTCATACTTTATTGAAAACTAAATTTAAATAAACTATAGCCAGTAAAAGAAAGCTGCAAATCTATTTAATAACGTAAATTATTGCGCGCAGACGGTCTTGCCTCGTAGACGGTCTTCCCAAAGTTGACCTTAATGTTGCCAATTATGTTGTTCACAAACTTGAACTAAATTCAAGTTCAGTGCATATTTTTCTTTTTATTTCATTAAGAAAAGGACAGAAGATACATTTTAATTTAGCCCTGTAAATTAATCAGCGTAAATTGACGTAATTTTATTAGGCAAGTTTTTAATCACGTCTAAACTTGTATGGAGCAGTGTCAGGCGATGAATTTAGTTACTTAAATTTAGTTTAGTTTGTGAACAAAGGAATCGACATTTCACCCGGACCGATCGGTACCGACTTGTCCGGGAACCCGCTTCTTTGTGCAATCACCCTGAGGGCGCGTTTATATGACACGGAATGTTACAGCGTGTCGGCCGCGCGGCGAAAGTACGCTGACCGCGCGGCGGCCGCGCGGTCAGGCCTGGTGGCCACGCCACTGCGGACCCGAACCATTTCCAGTTGATCTTGGTCTTTCTTAAAATTCACACGTGTTCGTTATGAGCTATTTGACTAAGAAGAATAAAATTATGATTGCATATTACTTGATTGCTTATTACTTACATATTACTTTAACATTCGAGTGATTCGAGCGAGACGGCCGCGCGGCCGCCGTGTGATCGAGGAGCGAACGCCGCGCGGTCACCGCGCAGTTAGTTACTCAAAATTAATTTCAACTTTACGTCCTAGTTAATAAAACATAAATTTGCTATAACTGAACAGTTAGTACGCGGCCACCGCGCGGTCGCCGCGCGGCGGCCGCAAGAATTTTTTCGTGTCGTCTAACTGCAGCCTTACCAATGGTATCGTTATTACCCCGTAACTAGATTGTAGAGGTCAGATAGGCAGTCGCTGTGTGCAAAATACTGGTATTCAGCTGCATCCAGTTAAGACTGGAAGCCGACCCCAACATAGTAGGGGAAAAGGCTAAGCAGATGAAGACTACACGAAGCAATCTTCTAATGTGGCGACATGTCAAAGCATCGAGTTTTCTATGCTCTGTTTTATTAAACGACAAGCCATGTGCCCAATGGGATTTTCCATCGGCAAAAATTAAGAACTAACCTATTAATAAATACGATATTTAATCCCTATTTTCAAAAATAGTGCTCATTTTCGGTAATTATACTTATACGGAACTCTTGTGTAAAATTCTATTCTTCTAGACCCAGCGGTTTAGAGGAATTACTGAATTCGAGATTTGTATTAAGTAGAATAAAGTATTATACACAAAAACCTTCCAGAATAAATCCTCTCTAAATGATGGTGAAAACAGCATAAAAATCCATTGCATAGTTTAGAAGAACGAAGCATTCACACAGACAGACAGAAAAGTAACTTTGTTTATAACTATTTTAAAGATTAAACATATCCTTGTCCTAACTCCTAACGTCCTAGAAATACAAAGTACATAAGACAAAAAGCCTTTAGGTTCAATTACGGACCCTCTCCCCTCACCCAGTCACTTTGGAGTGCATTCACCGTCGGTGGGATCGCGTGCGGCGCCGATCCCGATAAACCATCGCAGCGGTAGGCGCCCCATAATCCACTCATAAGTTTTAAAGACAATTCAGTAATATGCAAAAAAATATTATTGGCTTAATAATTGTTGAATTACGTGTGCTGTTGAAGTAAACTACGGTGTTAACTAACGGAAAAAACATCCAAATACATTCAATATTGGTCTAAGAACTGAACCAGCGGGGTAATTGCGTAACACAGAATCACTAACAATGGCTTTTATTTTGACAGTTCAACAACATTCATTGCGGTATTTACGTTGCTGACCAGACAAATTTTTCAAACATTTTTTTTTTAAAGCAATGGATTAACTTAGTTAATCCTTCAAAGTGAGTCAGATTCATGTTGAAAGTGTCTTGGGCAATTAGTGTGCAGGGCACGGATACGCAATCTCGCGTGACTTTTTCCGTCTATGTCACCCAGAAGCATCATTCACTAGACTCATTTTTCATCTCACCCTAACGACTAGATCAAGAAAGATTACTTGCAAGGAACCATTTTAATGTCCTGCTGCACTCAAGGTCGACAGGCCCGTCTCATTGTAACGTCCACGATTTTCTGGAAAAAGTCTAATAAATAAATAAAAGTCTAATTGCTTCATAGATAGTGCCCATAGTACACAGTTTCAATCACAATCCGAGCTTCATAGGTTTAATAAATTCGTCTAATCAACAACGTAAATAACGCAATGAACGTGGCTGAATTGTCAAAATGGAAGGAAATACGATCAATTGTCATTTTATGTTTGTTACGCAATTTCCTCGCAGGGACTCATCCCTCCCCTGCCCCACCGCGGCTGAAATATACCTAATAACTTGAAGCTCTAATATGCTCTTTGCATTATTTCCATATAGATTTCGCAACCAATTCTTGAAACCGGATTGCACTACACCATGGTCACCCTATTCCAATGCACGACCTATCGACACGTGGCATATTTCTTGCAATAACCCTCCCTGCCACGTAATTAAATTCATGCATTGTGTAATTTCCATATTGAGGCAGGTCCTGTTTTGATATTTAGGTACAAGTATTTGCATGGTACTTTAGTACCTATTACGGTACCTACCAGTAAAGTAGATACACCGTAATATTTATACTGCAAGATTTTTTACCGTCTCCAAATTTTTATAGGGTGTCCTACCCATGAATATGAACCACTTTCACTAACACACAGACTGAGAGATTCCTGATGAAACCCAACAATTGGTAGACCCAATTGTTGGGTTTCATCAGGAATCTCTCAGTGACAGCCCAGAAACAAAACATCAATTTTAAATAAGCCCTGGCCCTAACCAAGTATTTAAAAAATAGAGTCAGCTAATTTACAAAGCAAAATTATAATTTAGATAAAGCAATAGATCACAATAAAGTAAACAAAACGCTTGACCACCCCAGCCGACTATGGGGTGGGGTGGTCAAACGTCTTGTTTTATGATAAAGGATTTTGTTACACTATCAAATGCTAACAACCTTTTCTTGACCTGCAGTGACCTGGCCAGGACCTCGGCCCACATGGTAGATTGCATGGCGTCCTCTGTGCGAAGGAGGGGGTCCTTCGCACAGAGGACTCCCAGCAGTGGGAACATTATAGGCTGACTATATTGAACAAAATATTTACAAAATGTTATTTTAATTCTTAAATATTGCATTTTTCAATCGGGACTGCTATAAAAGGGATTGAGACATTCTTTACACATACACAGCACTTGGTTTTCTGCAGTTAATTAGCATGAATCATTCTTAACATCTGGTTTAGAATGTATCATTGGATACACTATAACCTGCTCCTAGTACTAGTTATGACTCATCTAAACAACCACAAGCCAAGTATCACACTAATATTATAAAGGCGAAAGTTTGTGAGTGTGTGTGTGTGTGTGTGTGTGTGTGTGTGTGTTTGTGTTTGTATGTTTATTACTTCTTCATGATCAAACGGCTGGACCAATTTTGATGAAATTTGGCACACAGATAGTTTAGAACCAGGATTAATACATAAAATACTTTTTATCCTGATATTCCCATGGGATCGAGAATCATGCGTGTGAAACTGCGAGGCGCAGCTAGTAGGATAAATAATTGAATGGCTAAGCATGTTAATGCATGTACGGTAAAACATTCCATATTTAGACATAATTATTCATTCATTATAGTGTGCAACTATTTATTTTATAAAATATTTTTGCAGTTATTTTTTGATTGGATAATTCTTAAAACACACACACAGGTATTAAGTAAGTATATAATATTAATTGGTACAATTTCTTGGCAGTAAAGAACTTCAAATTTTAATGCTTTTGATATGAGATCTAAACCATTTTAAGTAGTGGTTGGGTAAATTTTTATTTTCCCCTTTTAAGTATTCGCCGCCATTCGTAGATCTTTGAGTCATTATGGGTCATCAGTAGCCCGAAAGTGGCACAACCAGTCTTAATAAGGCCTATCATATTACCCAGTAGCTGGCAGATAGGCAGTTGCTCCATGTAAAATACTGGTATTCAGCTGCATCCGATTAGACTGGAAGCAGACCCCAACATAGTTGGGAAAAGGCTATGCAGATGATGATGAAGTATTGACTGCGAAGTCAACTCATTTGTCTCATATATTCAAATATATTGCTCCTGATAATCTACTTAGCAAAAGATCTAAGCCTGTTTCTGAAATATTGTAGAGCTGGCGCTTTTGTGTCTTCAAGTTTAATTTAGAAAATTCAATATCCTTAATGAATATTAAATAAAATAATAATGAAAGGTTTTCACAATAATTAATTGACTTAAGTAATGGACAATACTTTGATAAAGAAGTTAATTGCACAATAACATCCAGAAGTATTATAAACAAATCGTTGTACCTAATATAAAAGTTAATATTTTAGGCACACTAATTTATAAGTGCAATAAAATTTATAAGTCGTAATACGTAAATAAATCATGAAAAACATGAACGAGACTTCGTCAAGGTATGTTAGATGCTGCAAATAAAATGTAAAACCTAGATATGCATCGAGCATAACTGCTAGTCGATTTCAAAACACTGAAATGTCGACCTTCGAGAGACTTTTCGCAATAATAACTAAAAATCAGCCGAACACGCACCTTTCTCGTGGTTGTAGAACGCACGCACAGGCACAGATAATCTATATATTTAAATAGCTTTCTCGATGCTCTCACTACTTCAAGTAATGAGCTAAGTAGGTAACGTCTACAGCCTGAAAAATCAATAACACTGCACTGAGCTTACTCGTCCGTTCTTTTCCATCAAAGTTACAGCTAATATAAACATCGTGCTGACTTACCTCTCCACAGGTTTGAAGGGAAGATCTTCGGGAACCCGGGATCGAAGTTAATAGCTCTTAATGATTCAGAATACTATTTTTATTTATTTATTTTTCACCACAAGTTACAACAAAGCAGACTGACAATCATCTGATTTGACAGATGTGTGACTTTTGCGCAGTGTTGCCAGTCGGGTCATGTCAAAAATTACCTGAAATATAAAAAAATGTAACCTTTTTGTTTAAAAAATAACCTTTCATATTTTTGGACTGGAAAGGTAGGTATTGTAAGTTGATAGAATAGAATAGTGTCATATTTTTGTCTAATAATTAGTAATAGATCTGTAATTATTACAGTAGGTTTATCTCATGGCAGAATCGATCGATGGAAATTGGCGGCAAAAATAGTTTAGACTACTAAAATCGACCAATTATTCAATTAATCAAATTCCGATTCGTTATTATTGCAATATTGGCGACATTAATGATAATAATGGTTTTAATTGCATGCAATCAAAATATATTACAACAATCATATTTAATTTCATAAGTTTACTAGCGACCCGCCCCGGCTTCGCACGGGTGCAATGCTGATCACTATCACTACATAGTATAAAACAAAGTCGCTTCCCGCTGTCTGCCTGTCTCTATGTATGCCTAAAACTTTAAAAATAAGCAACGGATTTTGATGCGGTTTTTTTTTTAATAGATAGACTGATTCAAGAGGAAGGTTTATATGCATATAATACATGCATAATATAGTAGAGAAACACTGATAATTTTAGAGCCATTATTTCTCTTAAAAAGTATAGGATAAAAAATGGTTATTGTGGGTTATCCCTAAGAGATAGACATATGCCATCGCGGACTTTTTTGTAGACCTTTTTAAGGTGTACAATACTGTAGTACATTATTTTGATCTATCTCGTAGGGTTAAGCCAGCGTTTGCAATGTAAGCGCAATAAAATGTGTTTATTTACGACATTACATTAGAAACCTCTAAAATTATCAGTGTTTCTCTACTATGTTATGCATATATTATACATATAAACCTTCCTCTTGAATCACTCTATCTATTAAAAAAAACCGCATCAAAATCCGTTGCTCAGTTTTAAAGATCTAAGCATATATAGGGACAGACAGACAGGGAAGCGACTTTGTTTTATACTATGTAGTGATAAATACAACTTGTAACGTTAAATGCGCAAAACCTCAGACACCCCAACTGATTTTTAATTCAATTGACCTATTTCAGAAAGAAAATAAGTCATTAAAAACAATTAAAAGGTTTTATGTGCTGTTTTAGTTTACTGGCCATTCTGATCGTTTCTTGTGTCTGCGACGACGCTTTACCGAGGGAGGAGTCGTCACCAGGCCGCTGCGCCGCGCTGACATTGGCTTGCTTGACCTATTAATAAATAGACACGGCAACGTTTTTAATGAAGATTTTTTGAAAAATGTGACCTATATTAAAAAGTGGTTCAATTAATTCTGCTCGTTATTCTGATCAAACTATTTTCAGGTTTTGCGCATTTAACGTTACACGTTGTATACAGTCTACAGACTGACTATTGTATATTCTGAAATATACAAGTACGATATTGTCAAAAATTATACACGAATTCATAGCCCCTAATCTTTCATACGAAGGAGCTTGTAAATTTAATAAATACACTACCACTTTATGTGAAATCTTTTAATATACCTATGTCACTTCTTGTTTTACTACTCCATTTACGACGGTACTAATTATCATATTGATAGCGTGTCTTTCCCTTCCATTAATTAATTAAGACATCGGATCACGTCATATTTTAATTTTAAATGAAAAATTATCCATTCGATATTGGCAATCGGTAATATAATTCTACATTACCATTATTAATTTTGACATTCGATTCACTTTCGCTTTTTGTTAAATATATGGTTGGAGAGAGCCAACTTGAAGAAAAAAAATAAGTGCCCTAGTTATTGGCAAGGTGCTCATACCCCTAAGAATATGATTGTTCATAAAGGTCTGTAGTTTTAGTTCTACTACTGCTAACGAAGCTTACCAACATCAAAAATTCTAAAACGAGCGTTCCGTTTCAAGTTGCTTTTTTGTAAAAAATTAAAAAAATATTCTACAAATTCCGAAAAATCACCTAAAGTAACCTTTTTATTAGTGTAACCTAAAAGTAACCAATGCAGTTCAAAAATCACCTAAAAGGTTACAAAAGTAACCTTCTGGCAAGACTGCTTTTGCGACCCGTTACACGAAATGAAAGTTCAATTGCCTCATCTACGTTCCGTTTCAAGTGCGTTGAATGTTTCAATCCTAAACCATGTTCTAACCTTCGTTTTTTATTTCTTACCTAAGTTTTTATTTAATTGTTATTTTTATGGACCAAAGATTGATCGATCATCAGTATGATACAAAACGAATACGAGTTGTAGATCGTGGGTTGGACCCCAGGCACGCGCTTTACCTTGTGTAAACTATTTCATCTCCACTGCTCTCAAAAAGGAGGACATCTTGAGGAAACCGGCATGTCCTAAAACTAAAAAATATATACCTCCGCGGGCGAGGACTCTTAAGCGGTTTGCCTACAGTTTGTTGCTTGTTGCCACAATATTATTATTATTATTCCATTTAAGTATTTATTATTTGGTCATCATCTAAATAACCTTTTTCTCAACTCTGTGAAGGTCAGGTTTCACTGTAACTGGCTATGTAAAATACTGGTATTCAGCTGAATCCGGTGAAATGAAATGATGATAACACCAGATTCGCGGTTCTATGGCATTAAGTCCGCCTCTGTACATTTATGTGATTGAAGTATTAAAAAATAAATAAATAAATAAATAATAAATACCAGTACTTTACATGGACATGATTTTTTGGTAATAATCTTCCTGCCCTTGTCCCATTTTATTTGGGGTCGGCGCAACACGTTTTCTTTTTCCAATGTCATGGCATCATATTTTAATCCTTTGTCTTTCATATCATTCCTCACACCATCCATCCATCTTATCTTTGGCCTTCCTCTCCGTCTCCATCCAGTGTGGTAATAAGTAGATAGATAAAAGAAAACCTATGTGAAGCGGCTCTTCTCCATAAGAAACCATCAATAATATAACCATGCACCTTCAGCTTCTGACGTTTCATAAGTGCCCATGTAGGTATATGTGGACATATTTAGATTTTGAATGTGACAGGACCATGACGATATTGTGGCTGACACATCGTCCTGTCCTTTTTAGTCCATATACCTATAAGTATTTTTAGGATCGACGACCACATACATACATCGTTATTAGTCTCCATCGGGGTATGCACCCCCTTTTCAGCAATGTCATCTTTCCCATCTATAGATTCGTTCCAGGGTTTTATAAGACAGAAGATAAATAAAACACAATAGTAAGGAAAAAAAATAATTCTTAAACTTGTTTCAGCATGACATGAATCTAGTTCAGTATGTTACAACATGTCTGTGAGCAACATCATTTAAAGCTTTTACATCTAGATGTTCCAACCAAATAAAATTGAGATGTTGAAGTAATCATTTATAGTTTTACTTTGCAGATTCGAATCTCTTTGAGACATCTCCCCAGTTAGCGATGTCGAATATTGCCTTTACGTAGTCCGCTCTTACGTTTTTGTATTGTAGGTAGTAGGCGTGTTCCCAGACGTCGATACCGAATAGCGGCACGAGACCTGGAACAAAAGACAAGCAATTAAGACAAATAGTAAAGCTTCGGGAAGATTGGCCCAGAATTTGGGACAACAATGGATGAAAAAAGGTTCCGACGAAATCTAAACTTCGATTTATTGAAGTCGGGTAAAAAAGAAGTAAGTATACTTGGGTCTGGTGAATTATTGATCACCAGAGAGTCATCGCGCTGTTCTCGAACCTGACATTTAATTTAAGTCACCAAAACTTGAGTCAGGTCAAAATCAACACAATTTTTTCAATGATTCGATAAACCCTATTGTTTTATCTCACATCGTAGATGTGTAGTACACAGCTAGTTTAATTACAGTTATAAGGCACCTGTCCCGCTGCCGAAGATTTGCGAAAAGTGAATAAAGCTACAAGCGAGAGTGTAGTTCAGATAGTTTTATCGCTGGGCTATGAGCGAGTGCGCGAGTGCGAAGAGTATAATGACTGCCCAGTCCCTCGCTGATATGCGTATATACCAACCGAGTCTCTCAGCGAGTGTTCTGACCGCCAATCGAGCGTCGCTGAGCGAGTATTTTCTTTGATAGCTCTTGTCGTTGCGAAAAACTAGTAGAGAGAGTATTCTCGCCGGCACTTCGAACAGTCAACGATCAACTATTGTATTAATCTGTAACTCTCTACTGACACGGGATTTACATCTATTGTACGTTTCTTGAGCGAGGAAATAGTCGATAGCTAGTCACTTCCTCATTGGCGGTGGGACAGGTGCCTACACCTCAATAACAGTGTTGCGGCATCTACATCGCCACATGCATACGCATCACACTGACGCCACACAAAATCCTGCATCGCGCAAGCATAGTTTACCGCACGACTATCATATATACAACGTCCAGACATCAATCGTCGGGCCGTTGCCCACCAGACGACACCCGTCAGATCGGAGGGAGGATCCTCCCTTTTCTATGGAGGATGAGTGAACTTTACACTCTGTTCCTTATACCTCAATAACAGCAATATTTACCAGTGGTTGCTTGCAGAGGATCCTGGTTTTGGCAGGTGGCAATTTGCAGCTTCTTCGTTTGTTTGTTGTAGCCCAACCAACCCCAGCCGGAGCCCTGCACGCCTACGGACGCCGCTGCCAGCTGGTTCTTCATGTTATCCCATGATCCAAAGTCCCTGAAATCAGTTAGATTTTAGAAAAAAATCTTATGATATTCTTATTTGTCTAGCCGGTTTTACACATGATTGTGAGTGAATTTTGCCAATTAGAATGCCAATAGTAGTGAGTGAGTTCGACTGTACCAAGTAACACAAAACAGTATACTACATGTTTCATTATTATGAGGATTATATCACCATTTAATGTCCGAGACGGTGTTAATTATGATATCAGTCTGACACTAGTAATGTTTATTTTATTTATTTATTTTATGTTTTTTTTATTTTTAATGTTGTTAGTGGAGTAGAGTAAAGATAGTAGGTACCCACCGCCTATTACTGTGGATTATGTGGATCACATGCATTCATAACACCTTTCAGTTAATTTCAAAACATCCATCCATCCGTGAATATTCCGCGAAATTTCTTATACCCCCGACCCAGCCCGTCGCATTGCATCACCTTCCCGCACTATTACTTCGTTTTCGCTTATTCTTATTCCAGTTCTTTCTTCTTTCTGTCGTTTTTTTCGTTTTGGTCGGCCCCTAGGGGTCCTTTTTTTTTTGTTTTCGGGGGAAACCATCAAAAGGCACCTGGAGTTCGGGGAAAAAGACCAGGTATTGTGGGCCTCTTACCTCACTAAAACCACCCCGGTCCTTGTGCGATCACCATCAGCACATGGAGGGGGTCCCGTTACCTCTTAATAGACCAATCCGGAACACCCTCAGTGCAACGCCTGTTAGGGCACGTCCCTAGGGAGACTATAAAGGGGTCTCCCCTAAGCCTCGCTTTACACGCCAGCACGTGTTCACAGTGCCACCGTATTCCCTGAAATCACTCGGTAGGCAGTCAGAGTCCCCACTCTGATCGCCCGCGATTCCAAAGTTCCGCCTGCATTAAACGATTCAGGTGGGGTTTCGGCGTGTTAGGCGTCGAGGCGGTTGCCTCCTCGACGCCTTCTTCTTCGAACGGAATTAGCTCTCTAACGATCCCGCGGTCCCTAAGGGTCCTAGCGTGATGTTAAATTTGGCTAACAAATCCAAAAATAATTTTTCAAATCTGACCAGTAGTTCCAGAGATTAGCATGTTCAAACAAACAAACTCTGCAGCTTTATTATTAGTATAGATTACTGCTAATCTATCACGATCATTCATTCATTCCTCACTAGCAGCCCGGAGTTAGGATTTGTGCCCGGTTGATGGCAAAGGGGTCGCCCCCTATTACATGGGACATAAACATACCTGGCGAAATGTGGATGTACCATAGGCACACTTCTGCCTAACTCTTCGAGGTTACAGGCGTGAGGTTATGTTGTTGTATACCCAGTGCCTCTTATCACATCCCGAATATATCTCAATAATAGCTTAACCTGCTAACTGCTACGCAGGTTATCTCAGCCATTGACGTAGAGTGGTAATTTCCACAAATTAAAAAGAAAAACAATACATTTTAATTTTTTTGTTGGCGAATGGGCCCGCTCTTGACCTCGATCACACCTGATGGAAACCGATGGATGAGGTCTATGATGGAACGAGCGTGCCCAGAAGACGCCTAAGGCACTGGAACTCCCACGCATCGACGAAAAACAGCAGGTTGTTTGCGGACTCCGGTGGGAGGGTGGTCGCAAGCCAGGCGGGTGTTAGCCCTACCACCGCAAGGGAAATATTAGCCAGTCAAATAAGGTGTTGGGTGTGGCTGTCCAGGATGCGCCGAGCGCTCGGTTCAGTTGAGTAACTGGCGGAACAAACTGCGCTACACGAGGAGGCTTCTTCATGCATCCCAAACTCATCATCTGCCTAGCCTTTTTCTAACTATGTTGGGGTCGGTTTCCAGTTTAACCGGATGCAGCTGAATACCAGTATTTTTTACGAGGAGCGACTGCCTATCTGACCTCCACAACCCAGTTACTGGATAATACGATACCCCTTGGTAAGACTGGTTGTCAGATTTTCGGGCTACTGACGACCCGTAACGACTGTCAAAGATCCAGGAATGACAGCCGGGATCAACGGCTTAACGTGCTTTCCGAGGCACGGAGGGGTCTTGGTGTGTGAAGATGGTCACCCATCCACGGACTAACCGCGGCAAGCATAGCTTAACCTGATCGATCGACCCGTGCGGCTGTTATTACTTAGCCACAAGCCCCTAACATAACCCCTAAAATAACATAACATAATTATTATAAACAAAATCAAGTCAAACTGATAAACTTACGAGTGATAATTGTTATATATTTAAAAGTTTTACTAATAAGACCAGTGTCAGTACTGATAAAGTAATGATAGAAACAACACATTAGCTTATTGATCTGCTAAACAACGAAATAGTACACAATAAGTTTAATTACAGGCAAAAAACAACTTAGGATTGATTTTACCATTGTCAATATCTTTTATCTGTGGAAAGAAATTGATATCTAACAGTTTTTGCATGCAAAAATTATTCCACAGGTCAAGAATATCTGATGTTAGTAAAATTAGCCCTAAGTATATTAAAATAAGATTTAAATATACTTGAATTTTTAAAAACCAAAAACCACCCAAAAGCCTGTCATGCAAAAAGTATGTCTAAGGGATGATTTTTCAATCTTCAGATTTTTTTATCTCAGGATTAAAAATTCAATCCCTAATTTCAATTACTTCTCAACAGCCTGTGTGAGGGGTCCAGAAGGCTTCCCACCATTTGGGGAGAGATTCTGCCAGAAAATGGTGTGGTTGATGTGACCACCACCATTGAACTTCAGCCCTGGAGCTAGGCTGATGACTGTGCTGATGTCACCTGAAGATAATATGGTCATAATAATTTAGAATTTTATAAAAGGTTTTATACATTTGTTTTGAAAAACTTTGGTAGCTCTATCACTTGGCTTTTGAAAGCTTGATCAAGTGTAAGATCAGTTAAAGCGAAAGTGTCAGGGTTGCCCATTCAAATATTTTTTTTTAATGTTTTTTTCTTTATGCAAGTCATTGTCAGGTTGTATGTTGTTCTTAATATAATTTGCAGCTATAAAAAGTCTTAATTTATAGAATTATATAATCATAAAAATAATCAATACATCTCTCTAAGTTCATATTACCCCATTGAATTTCTTTTTCATGAAATCATGACATTTGAGGCCAATTCTAACTTAAGGAGTTGTATTGCTGATTCTAATGATTATAATTCTCGATTTCTGTAAAGCCATTTTTAGTTTCCGGTTGTGAATCATTTTTAATCAGCATACATCCTGACACTAACCTGCAAATTGCAAAGAAATTGAGTAAATTCCATTTCAGCTTAGCGCATCACCCTAATTCCTGTTAAGTCCTAATGTTAGCTGTGAGAAAACTGTCATTGACTTGTCATAGCAAGTGGCAAAGGATTTGACAACAAACTCAATTGATAGGCCTTTCAAAAATCATAGGTTAGCCTGCTAGAAATATATGGCATGATTTTTTTTACAGGCTACAAATTTTTACAGGCTGTTCTATTCATGAATATGAACAACTTTTACTATGAAACCAACTGTGGGATGATGAAAAAAATCAGCTGTTTCATACATTTTGGTCAAGTAGGTATTGAACTTTTGTATTAAACAGCTGATTTTGCTTTCATGACTTCAGAGTTGGTCCCAAAGTTGTTCATATTCATGAGTAGAGCACCCTGTAAAAATTTGGAGCCTGTAAGAAAAAGTATCGAGTAGAACTAGAAGAAACTGTGCCTACAAAGTACAGTATACAAGATTACAATGTAATGAAGACACTATTATATCCATAGGCAGTTAACAAACCTACTATACCTACAAGACTAAGATACAAATTAATCTGCTAGGCAAAATCTCTTATTACTCTACTTTTCGCAATACTAAAAACTATTAACTAAATAAAAATAAAATCTCTTTACTTGTCAACAGCCTGCTTTAAACATTCAGAAGGGCAAGTTTCACATGGAGTGAGGCTCGGCCATAGAATAGAATGGTTCATGTGACCCCCTCCATTAAACTTTACCACACTGAGAAGCCCTATAACCATGCTCGTATCTGCTGCTGCCAAAGTATTATTAAAAATGTGGAAGCAAGTATTAAAGTATTACTGGTAGTATATTAACAATTAAAATGGGTAACTATCAGATGTTTCAAATAGAGTCAAATTTAAAGGATTATTAGTCAAATCTCTGAAAGACTTTTAATAGTTACCTTTAGCCTGTGCCTGAGCCAGTTTTTCTTCAGCGGCATTTAAGTTGTTAATGTATGTGGCATGATGCTTTGTGTGGTGCAAGCTCATGATCTCTCTGCTAATCACAGGCTCCAAGGCACTGTACTCATAAGGCAGCTCTGGGAGAGTGTGCTTCATGCGAGCTGCACCCACAGACCCGCTGTGAACAGTATGACAGGTCAAATCAATAATATGCATGACAACTTAAGCAAGCTACTCACACACCTGCTGCAGGGGCAATCTAGGGCGCACGGCAGTCACAGCAATATCGGAATTGTCTCTAAACACATGCCTGCTGTTCAGTGTTCAGGTATAAGATGAGCTAAACACACGCATTGAGAATGGCACTAATCGAATCTATCGAAAATCTATCCAAAAATCTGAAGATATAGCCCTGTCTCTTTCTGTGGTGCTACATGAATATTATGAAAGAATTGGAAGTAGATATGATCTTAAAAACTTTTTACGAATGGATATTGCTTCTTTTGAAAATGGTGACACCTTTTATAGAAAAAAAAGATACATGAATGTGGAATGCCATAAGTACTAAAGAACCAACTGATTTAAAAATGGCCCCGATCGCGCTACACACGCGGCAACGTAGCAGGGCGGCAGGGACGATCTAGGGACCAAGGATGGTCTCGCACCCCTGCTGCCCTGCCGCAGGGTTAATCTAGGAAATTGCCCCTGTTTGTCTATACACATCACAATTAACTCTTTAACTTTCTTCTTTTCTTTATTAACTCACTTTTACACCCTAGATTGCCCCTATGGCCGGTGTGTGAGGAGCCCGCTTTACTGCAGTGCAGTCGGCCGACCGGGGCAATGTCCGTTTTACATAATTAGGCCATCCAGTTTGTTATGTAATGCATTAAATTAGTAGCGCAAACGAGCATTTAAGTAAACAAATAAATAGTGAAGCAGAAAAAAGAACAAAATCACGTGAAAATTTATGAATTATTGTAGTTCTGCATTATTTAGAAGATACTTACACCACAAACCGGCGAGTAGCAAACATATTGAAAGGCAGTGAAAGAAATGCAGAAGTTACTTTATATAAATAAATAAACCGGCGAACGATTACCCGATACAATACAATTTATTATCAAAATGCAGTATTATGCAACAGCGTAGTGCAATTCTTATCTGTCAAAGTTACACATACATAGTGACAAACACATTGGACAAACATGACAATGACAATCTCAAAAAATTGTCAATGACAAATTGTAAAGCAGTATCCACAACTTTCGGCATCAGAGATTTCGCCTTTCTCTTTCACGCAACGTGTCTCCTCAACCAATATTGTGTAGACAGACTAAATGGGCTTTTCATGCAATCAAATGTATTAAATTAGTATAATGGAACGTTTCTGCAAGAAACCATAAACCTTTTTTTTTTTTTTTTAACCAAAATGATGACATTCTAACCAGTGATAAGTTTTGGAATAAGGAAAAAACAACATTTAATTTCGACGTTTTAAATCTCATTAACTACTACCATTATGCTTGATGATTAATTAATTTTATAAGCTCTTCAGATTTCTCTGCTTTACCGTTTTTACCACCAACCATGGTGTTCCGGGCCACCAACCAATACCGACCGAGTATCGGGCAACCTTGCCGAATGCCGAATACCGAGGCAAGCCGTGGTTGTGTAGATTAGTACGTGACGTTACGTAGTCATCGAATTTTCACTAGTGTGCGACTGTGCGTACGTGAGCCGTGTGCACGTGAGGCCACAGTGTGTTCGTGTGCATATTGTTACGACTTACGAGACGACGAACGTACGACAGTGCTGTGTGCTGTGCTGTGAAGTTTTTGCCGATATCTATTGTGATCACATGAATAGCCACTATATTTTCCTTCGACATTAAAACTTTTCGTAGTCAATTAGGTGTACAGTTAAATAGTTAGACGTAATCCAAGTGTTTCCAGCGTAGTGTGGGCATTGCTATAATAAGCGGTGCATTTGTTTATTTATAGACAGTCGCAATTTGCAGTCATGTAATTATTCCTGTGGCGCTAAAATGTCTCAGAAGGATACTGCGATACATTTGTTAGCCGGAGGGTGAGTATTGAGCCGCGGGAGGTCCGTGATATGATAAACACCACTCTTTGTAATGCGTTATCATGACATAAATCTTTATCATAATCTCGATGGCTGCAGAACTCTGAAGTATTGGCACATGTGGCGAGACGATGTTTACGCCAGCGTTTTCACAGTGCCTACGCGTGGTATACATGTACAATCTACACAAACATATAGAATTTTAAAATTTTTGATCATATTACTCATGAACTTTGAATAAGCAAGCCAAGTTTCATAATGAGTTTTGAATAATTATCATCACAAACATTGTTACATTAGTTTTCAGTTATTCAATCTCTATTTGTTACATAAATGCAGATGACAAACCACCTTGAGAATGTAGGTAGATAACAATACCGTAATACAATAGTACTAAATATGTACATTGTTGTTGTTGCAAGCTTACTAGCAAGTAAAAAAAAAAAAAATTACAAATACGTAGTAAGTGATATTGGGACCGAAAAAAATTTTGTAAATATTGTTGTCATAAAATCTGGAATGTATTTTCATAATGCTAATTAATTTTATTGACATTTACAATAAGTACCAACATCAAATAACTTTTTCACAATCTTTCATCAGTTTTTGTTTATATGCAAAGGAATCAAACATATAAT
Organism: Eremobia ochroleuca; assembly: GCA_949629135.1. NCBI lineage: Eukaryota > Metazoa > Arthropoda > Insecta > Lepidoptera > Noctuidae > Eremobia > Eremobia ochroleuca. The sequence continues at coordinate 14,739,986 of OX451402.1, read as the reverse complement.
TCCTATTGAGCTAAATTAAAAATATACAACCAAATTGAGAACCTCCTTCTTTTTTTTAAGTCTGTTAAAAACCACATGAATGAGACAATATGCTGAAATGAAATATGCCTTTGCCACACAAAAATTAGCTAAATTGCAACATCCAAACTTATTGTTAGTTTACATGACTACTTGTCAATCTACACAATTGACTAACCCATACACACTCAGAGCATACATATTGTAGCCATCTAGGTACTGATAAAAAAACTAGCACAGAATAAGAAACCAGCTTCATATTTAACATAACTTAGATTGATATTCAAAGATAAATTCAATCAGTACATCCACCAAATTTCATTCAATAAATCTTAACCCTTAGTAGGTATCGTGGGTCAAATTTGACCCAGAAGCGAACATAGCGAACATTAAAGTTTTTCTTACATTTCTATTTTTTTTTTATGTTTTAAGTTCACACTAACCAAAAGGTGGCAAAAAATTAGGTTAGTTACAAATGCATGTAAAACATGATATTTTTTTTATATTCTAAAATTAAATCAAGATAATTTTGTAAAAAAAATGTTTTTTTATTTCATAACTAACCATATTTTATACAAATAATAAAAAAATCTACGTTCTACAACAGATTTTTTGGTATTGGTAAAATATGACCCACGATACCGGTAGTGTTTGCCAAAAAAGGCGATACCAGCTAAGGGTTAATTTCATAATACAATGTGCTAGCCACATTTGATTATCCAATTTTACTTGTCACTTTTTTATTTAAAAGCCAGAAAGCCAATTCTCGGAATGAATAAACATTCAAAATATAGGTACTTACATTTTATTAGAAGTTATTTTGACAAATTGAAACTATGATCAGAATGTGATAGTTCTTAAAAATATGAGAATTCCTCTGATTAATTGTTGTACTGGTAAATAATTATTTTCATTGGTTAAAAATAATAAAAAAATAAGCAACTGTAAATCAACATGAGATTTAAAAACAGAATACATGTTATTAACCAACAATGACCAGTATTCAGATGCCATAATTTATAACAATCCTCTTTTCAGAGTGGCTGGCACAGCCGGAGCTGTGGTAACATGTCCTTTAGAAGTAGTTAAAACTCGTCTTCAGTCCTCAAAAGGAGTTGGAATATCACCTCCTTCTCAGCCTCCACCTTCTGATAGCACTAACAATGCCAGGAAAATCTGCTCGAAGATCCCTAAACATCAGGTATGAACTGACTATGATTAATTTTATAAAAATAAGTTAATATTTTTTTATGTAAATGGATACACTGGATGAAAAACTGAGACATTTTTAGGTATGAAAATATTATAAAAGTTTATAAAATAATAATAAACAGTAGATTATCAGGGTCTTGTAATCAATTGAAATGTGATTTATCAGGGCTGGCAAGCTGGTGATAAATATTTAGAGATTAACATTGCAATCTAACCTGAATAAGTAATATTTTTTATTTCAAAGTAGAAGAGTTTTTGGAAGGAAGTTATTAAAAGAAACCAGGGTCTCCTAGTACAGATCAGTAAGACTGAAAATGTAAACAAATAACTGCCCATAATTTAGAAAATTCGTTTACTTGATTACCCATATTTTCTTGTTCAATAAAACTAATTTTAGGGCATATTTTAAAAAATGTTTTACAATAGCAGTAACAAAAAAGGAGGGGCTCGTGACTAAATGATAACAGCCGCACGGGTCGATCAAACTCTACGCAACGTTTGCCACGATAGGTTGGTGGATGGGTGACCATCCATTATAATATCGAAACCCTTCAGTGCTTTGGAAAGCACACTAAGCCGTCGGTCCTGGCTGTCATTCGTAGATCTTTGACAGTCGTTACGGGTAGTCAGACGCCCAAAAGTCTGACAACCAGTCTTACCAACGGCTAACGTGTTACCCAGTAACTGGGTTGTGGAGGTCAGATAAGAAAGAAAGAAAGAAAATGCGTTTATTGGCATTACATCAAAATAAATACACATTAAAACTATAAAACAGTAAACAAAGACTATAATGCCAAAAGGGCCTCAGCTCAGCATAATGTCAGATGACAACACAGTGTGTATCACCTGACGCTGATTTTCAGCTGCAACCCACGAGTGCCGTACGCTGGAATAACAAACACATAGGGAAGTGTGTGTCCGTTATAATCAATTTAGAGAATAAATTAAATATGATAATATCGAAAAGCTCAAATAAAATGTTGTGACATACATGTGTGTGTGTGTGTTTGTGTTGTATTGTGATTACTGAGAAACCAAAATAAATAACCAATATGTGCGTATTACCTACATAGAAATAAAATAAATAGGAAGTACGTATAAGACAAAATCGTGTGAATATATTGTTCTTTTAACTACGAAACGAACTTTCATGCGATTTTATTTTCATTTAGAGTATGGACAATAATAATTGACTAATAAAAAATTAAAAAATTAAACTCATTGAATATAAATTTAAAAGCTAATAATAATAAAATCGATAAAATTGGTATTGTTGATAAAATTAATAAAAATGATAAATTGATAAAATAATTTGGCTTATATGGCAGATATGTCGGCTCGAACATTTTCAAAATGTTTTTGGTGACTTAAAAGAAATTCTTTTAATTTCAATTTGAGTGTCGAGCAACTTTAATTTTATAGGCAGTCGCTCCATGTAAAATTATTCAGCCGGCAGCTGAATCCGGTTAGACTGGTAGCCGACCCCAACATAGTTGAGAAAAGGCTAGGTAGATGGATTATTTGAGCGGTTGCAAAAAATGCAAAATGTAAACAAAGAATCGGCGAATATTTTAGTCTCAATGGAATCAACATCGCCCATGGCCATAATTTGACACGCCTTGAATACTTAATCATGTTAGCCTTTTTGAGTTCAGTCACTGTTGGGCAGCTTCCAATTACACTCGATATTGTAGCCATACTTTAAATAATCGGTTTTGTAATAAGTAACCGGTTACATTTTATAAATAACAACAAAAAAGCTGTCAGAATTTTGTCAGAAAAAAAAAAAAAACAGAATTGCGTTCTCGTGTTCGACACGTGGTTGCAATAAATTAGTGAAAACCAGCGACTCAATAACTGTTTGCGTCTTTATACGAATGTCCAAAATATTGTTGGCAAAATATGATTTTTGGTACTTTCAACTCAAATAGCGGATAGGGGTTTAATTTTATATCTATTTTGTAATAGTTATAACGCGTTCGGGATGTTATATTCAATGAAAAGCTGGTATTATTTTAATGTTATGCATTTTTAAGTTATAATTTTTGGCATTTTCAATATCAAATAGCAGCTGGGGGGTTAATTATAGGCGTTCGTTGTAATAGTAAAAATTTTCAAGATATTTCCAAAAAAATGTTTTTCTGGCACTCCTAGAAAAATATAATTTTTGGCATTTTCAGTCTCAAATAGCAGCAGATTGCTTAATTGTAGGCGTTCGTTGTAATATTAAAAAAATGCTCAAGCCTTATTTCCCATAAGTTTTTTTTTATTTACTGGCCGGTACTTTCATTTTTGGGTACAAAATGCTCGTCACTTTAATGATGTCCTTACACCGGATCTTTAGGCGAATAAAGGTACGTAAGTAGACGAAAATAGCAAAAGCTATGATGTCGATTGATGACCCAATGCATCATTTAGGTTTACCAAAGAAAACTGCAGTTGGTTCGATAAAAGCTAAACAGCTGTTTGTTTTTGCCTCGTAAATTATGTCTATCGTGCACCAGAGTACCTTCGATAAAACTTAGCGTTTATTCCGAACGTTTATTTCCAGTTACAAAACATCGATTTTATTTCTTGAACGCTATATTAAGATTTTTATTATCATGGTCGTTTTCCTCATCATGCCTTGTGGTATTTTTCCTAATTAATCATTTTACTAAGCGTTTTATAAATTATTAATGTCATAACTTCTATTTATTAGTTTGTTGTCGAAATGAAACGCGCCTAAATCAGAGCAAACCCAAACCGGGACCCGAGGTCAACCTTTTCAAAATTGAGTACGTACTAAGTCATCATCATCATCATTTCACCCCGGAATCACCCACTGCTTGGTACAGGCCTTCCCTTTTTTCTGCCATACTTCCCGGTTCCATGCGTCCCTCATCCAGGTGTTTCCCGCGAGTTTGACGATATCATCAACCCAACGCGCTTTTGGACGGCCCTGGTTTCTTTGGCCTAACCTTGATCACAGCTTTACTCCATCGGCCACTTCCTCGTCTAGCTAGATGTCCTGCCCAACTCCACATGACTTTCGACCGACGACGGATTTCTGTGTTACGCACACGGTCTAGTAGGGTTATACCAGGCATGGCTCGCTCCATGTCCATTTTTGGCATTTTCAATCTCAAGTAATAGCCGGGGGGTCAATGATAGACTTTCGTTGTAATAGTAAAAAATGCTCAAGAGGTCATTTCCCATAAGACTGCAGTATTTTTTTTCCGGCCCGCCACTTTTATTTTTGGGTACGAAATGAATCATTTGTACGGAACCCTCGGTGCACAAGTCCGACTCGCAGTTGATCGGTTTTTTATTATTTAAATATAAAATCAGCTTTTTTAATATAACTTTACTATATTATAGGCCAGTCACCGTAGTCACAAAAATCGCGTTTGGTCGCTAAAAATTACACTGCCGTGCGATTCTGTAACCATCTCACCGTGAAAGCTTGGGTGAAGTGAGCGTGGAGTGAGCTGTCATTCGCTAGGGATTAACACTAAGTATTTATTTATTTTTTTATGTTGTTAGGATAGATACCAATAGTGTAAAACCAAGTTTGCAGTTTCGAAAGACCTGTGCTAACTGTATGGTGCTCGAAAAACCTCGAAATTTTCGGCCTTCTTTCAGTTTTTGACTTATAACTTCTAGCATCCTACGAAAGTCACACAAAACATGTTTACACTATACAATTTTTTTTTTTTCACCTTGCTGTTCTTAGCGCGTGGGAGCAGTCCCCCGCAATTCCCCCACCTTTCTTCTCACCTCAGGAATCTCAGGATAGCACTTATGTTGTTCTATGTTCCTTTAGCCTTGACCAAAGCAAAACATTGTATGTACAGCCGCCAGCTCATCAAGCTACCCGAAATTGTCAAATTTTCCCAATCAACTTTGAACCTTATACTTTACCGATAAAGTTGATAATCTATTAAAGACATTTGACAGATTGTAGTAGCTCGATGTGCTGGCGTACAAAGACAAAGACCACCATTTTTTAAATCCTTTACCTGCGCAAGTAGCAGTAAAATGTAACTAACTGTCGAAATAAACCACGAGATAATTAAAATAGGTACGCAGTTTTTAAAACTTACCCAGATAAAAAATTGGCTGGAAATAGAATGTGCAATAGAATGAAATTGTGTCACTATACATGGTTTCTACTGAAAACAAAATCAACAATACCGGTAATTGGTGATTTCAATACCGGTATTGAAAAATGGCGGTATTAGCCAGTACCGGTATCCCTCGGTATCGGAAGCCCTCTCACACTACAAACTCGCAACTCAGAAAAATCTGTGTCCTCCTTAGAGAACTGCCGTGCGATTCTGTAACCATCTCACCGTGAAAACTTGGGTGAAGTGATAGTGGAGTGAGTCGTCAATAGTGTCAATCCCTAGCATGACCTAGCATCCCTAGTATAACTCACAGCTCACTCTAAGCTCACTTCACCTTAGTTATCACGGTGAGATTTTTCCAGAATCGACCGGCTTAAATATTTATCGTGTATTGATTTGCCTTCTTAGCCATTTCTTTCATCCATTCCGTCTACAAGAACCGGAGAAATTAATTAATTGATGCTGTTACTATGTCTTCCGTCTGGCAAAATATTTTTCTCATCGATCGTGTATTTATGTAAAAGAAATCTGTTTGATTGTTAGTTCGTGTTTCACTTTTTTGCAGAAGAATCTCTATCACATTTCCCATTGTTTAGGTTCATCCCACATTTAAAAAGGTAAAAGGACTTGGTCCAAATGTATTCTTATTTCAAATGTATTCTTGTTTCCAGTAACCCTATCATGACGTCGTTAAATTCTGTTTTATACGCAAAAAGATTGATTATATATTTTTTAGTCTACCAAAACGTTGTTTGGAAAAGTATAAACAAGATAAGATCTCATCAATGCTAATTATTCGTCTAGCTCTGTTGTCACGCAGGCTACAATAGGTAGATACGGGTTAATTTAAACAACTTAAAAGTTCCAACATATTCTAGTTATCTACACATCTATGCTATGCAATATGCTATAATTTAGGAAAATAAGCTTTAAATACCCAACTACTCTAATAAACACCTTTGCGTCATAGCAATGCACCTTTAGATAATCCATTTTTGCAGAAAAACAGCTATCGCCCACACGCGCATTTATGATTTCAATAAGCACTTCGGATATTGTTTTAACTTATCAGTAAGTACTATTAAAACAATATTTATCAGCCTTATCATCAAAGCTATCGACTAATTATGTAATGAAAATATCTATAACACTGGTCTACTTATTTATTGCTTACTCGAATGTTATAGGCATAAAAATAAAATATTAAAAAACCAAAGGAGGGATATCGATAAGCTAAGAAAAATTACCCCTCTAGAAAATTTTAAAAACTATGTTTTTGAATAGCATGAGCCTCATACGTAAAGAAAATACAAGTCATTTTCCAGAAATATCTTTTATTCTTTTTTAGAACATAATTCAAATAAGTATGCAACATTATAAGATATTTTGAATTTTACGAAAACTGTATACTACATACTATATCTACTATTAACTATTTTAGGAAATGAAATAGTGATGATAGAACTCAATGTGACAATCCTGTACGAAGCTTAGTCAAAAAAACTGCTAAACAAGTGCGGTTCGACCGTTGTCATGGATTACCTTTTACCTGCTGATGGGCCACATTGAGATCTACCAATAATAATAAAAAATACCTACCAATATTTTCTTTTTTTTTCACCAGGGCCGATCAAAAATAAGGTAACATTTTTTTTTGGCGAAAATTTTAAGTTTCAACCTAAACTTTAGGTATTTAAAAGATGATATCTTTAACTTTCTTGTATTCAATGGATAGTAGGATGATTCAAGATAAAAAAGAAAATAAAAAAACCTGTACTCGAAGAAGTTTTCATTCGTAGAAATGGCATGGAAAAAACTGATCAAAGGTAGAGATTTTCCAAAATTTCATTAAAATCAAAAAACTCGGAAACCATAAGACTTTTACTATGTAATTTTTTTTTTATTGATAGATCCCAATGTGGCCCATCAGGAGGTAAAAGGTAATCCATGACTTTTCGGACACCCAGTATATAAATAACAAGTTGCCTGTCGACGTCCCTGCCACCCTGTATTACCTTTGCATTAAATTAGTGACGGTCCGAGATGTTTAAAAATAAAAAGCAATAATTACCTGTCCCACTTTTAATGACAACTCGACAAGAACATGAATGGACGAACGTGTTTTTATATTAATTCATTGAGTGCTGAATATTCATGTTTTCAGTAATTTTACACTCACGTTTCCAATACGATATATACATTTTGGTTATTCTTAGATCAAAAGTAATCAGAAAATATTGGTGAAAAGTTTCTTATACTGCGGTGACAATACTCGCCTAGTCGCCCCTTAGTAGCGTAGTGAGAGAAAAACAGCGGAGTAATTGTGTAACACGCTATCAGTAGCAATGGTTTTTATTTTGACCGTTCAACAACATTAATTGCGTTATTTACGTTGTTGAGTAAGTTTAATTTTCGTCGCTCCATGTAAAAAACTGGTACTCAGCTGCATAAGATTAGACTGGAAGCCGACCCCAACATAGTTGGGAAAAGGCTAGGCCGATGATGATGATTTACGTTGTTGAGTAGACAACATTTTAGAATACATGGAGCAATCTTTTTTTTTTTTTAATAATCGTTGCCCCAAACTAGGAATTTCTCCTGTATTGTGGGTGCGTTTACAAATATTTAAAGTCAAATACACAAACAGCCAGAACAACTACTTTTAGGTCACACAAATATGTGTTCCGTGCGGGAATCGAACCCGCGAGACGCAGCGTCAACCGTGCCGTATACAACGTGTAACGTTAAATGCGCAAAACATGAAAATAGTTTGATCAGAATAACGAGCAGAATTAATTGAACCACTTTTTAATATAGGTCACATTTTTCAAAAAATCTTCATTAAAAACGTTGCCGTGTCTATTTATTAATAGGTCAAGCAAGCCAATGTCAGCGCGGCGCAGCGGCCCGGTGACGACTCCTCCCTCGATAAAGCGTCTTCGCAGACGCAAGAAACGATCAGAATGGCCAGTAAAACTAAAACAGCTCATAAAACCTTTTAAATTTTTTTAATGACTTATTTTCTCTCTGAAATAGGTCAATTGAATTAAAAATCAGTTGGGGTGTCTGAGGTTTTGCGCATTTAACGTTACACGTTGTATAGCAATGGATTAACAACATCCTTCAAAATGATTCAGATCGAGACAAATAGTGTGTTACGCAATTAGGGTTTAGGTGACTTCCTGTCAAAATGGTTTTTCAAAACTACTCTCTATAGGTGTGTTCATATTTATCAATGTAGATTTGACTGCTCATTAAACTCTTGTGATTAAAAAGTGAAACTTGGCAAGAGATTAATCCTAGAAAAGACAACATTTCATCACAGATTACGTTTAATCAGTCCATACGACGGATACAGCCTTACATTTCCAGAAACAAATCTGTTATCGTTTTAAAAGATAATGCGATCGTAAATACAAAATACTGCGCATTATTTATATTACGTCGACTTACACAATAAATTATGCACGTACAAATGTTTAGCTAGTAGAGTATTTACATAAGCCTTTTTAAGGTAGAGGCAGTATACATGCCACCAACTAAATTATTGTTATTTATTTTTTTTATTTAAACTTATTCTTGTCTCCGGGCTTGTATTTGTTGTTGATGGTTGTTTCCGCGAATTTCCAATTGATTGTTCCATTTGAAAAAATACTTAAAAATCTTTAAAAAAATATCATTATTAACATACTAAATATTTATTACTGTACCATGTCTAGTTTTCTCGGCCTTATAAAGGGTTAAGTATTATCCTAACTTAATACATATTAATATTATAAATGCGAAAGTAAGTTTTTTTGTTACCTTTTGACGCCTAAACCACTGAACCGATCATCCTAAAATTCTGCATATACGTTGTCAGGTGTACAGAAACGGACATAGGGTAACTTTCATCCCGAAAAAAAGTGCTGTACTCGAGGAAAACCACAATAACGTTATTATGATAATAGATGGCGCCACGTGTCTTTCGAATCATGATTGAATTATATTATAAACTTTAGTTTCATTTTTTTTTTATTTTTTTATTTAAGCCTAATACATTTTGTGAGTCAGTGTCGATAGACCGGACATCGAACATTGTGTATAGGAGCGTCTTAGAATAATGTTCCATTCTGAGCCCATGAGTGCAACGGCCAAACAACAAGCAGAGTACAACCCGAATTGACTGTCAAATTCTAAATTAACGCGAGCGAAGCCGCTCGCAAAAGCTAGTTTTGCTATAAATAGAACATAATCAGAAGAAATTGTTGTTGCACACTGTGTTATAATGATTACGGCGGTAGAGATAATGTGCTATCGGGGCATAATTGCAGGAAATTACGAGTACAAACACGCTAACTTCTGCCAACGAATGTAAACAAAACAGCAATTTCAAACACAAAATTAATCAAATTCATACCTAGTCACCTAATCATAAACGTGTTGGCTACACACATCTACAACGGCTACAATTAACAGTGTTTTGATTTACCAACGCTTTTATAAAAGTGCTGTTGTTAGCAATTTATGTATGAAAAAAAAAACATCCTGATTCCTGATTGTTTGAAACGAATTAACTTTACTCAACATGCAAACAATAGTATGTACTAACCTAACCTAAGGGCCCTATCCCACGGCAAGATCCCGTTTTTTGCAGGTACGGTTTTTTTTGCAGGATTCCGTTTAGTAGTGTACGTGTTTAAATATACATATTCATACAAGCATCCCGTTTTACGGATACTGTAAACAGGATGCTTGTGTGAATATATACAGCGTGTAACGGAAGGGGGGTATCAACCCTGAAGGAGGTGAATGTGCTCATGAAACTCAACAACTTTCCCCAAAGAACATAGGTCGAAATATGAAAAAAAAATTTGGCTCTCCCATAGTAAATCAATCAGCTGGTAGTCAGTTTTGTAAGGGAGGGCCAAATTTTTTTTTCATATTTCGACCTATGTTCTTTGGGAAAAGTTGTTGAGTTTCATGAGCACATTCACCTCCTTCAGGGTTGATACCCCCCTTCCGTTACACGCTGTATATATATGTATTTAAACACGTACGTGTACGTATTTAAAACGGGATCATGCCGTGGGAAAGGGCCCTAACTTGAGTAGTGCTTACTCCTTACTCGTAAAGAATTCAAGTAATTTTACGCGGCACACATTCTTGCATAATTTGTTGCTAATGTACACAAACTGCGCACTTTACTATCAGTGTGTCGAATTTTTTGCACGTAAAACTATTGTATAAACCGGTTCACGATACCTATACATGTTATTTAATCGGTTTTGATATTCGCATCACCAGCTGACATGAGATAACGGCTGAGAAAAACATCTTAGCTACCTATTCATTGCCAATTAATCAAATAACACGCTTTTAGTTTAGTCGTTTGTCAAATATTAAAAAAAAATAACATGACGACCGCAGCTGCGAAAACACGAAAATGAAGAACGTCACTTCATCGTTCCTCAAAGACGTAGTAATACACTTGGTAACAACAAACAAGCTTTTATTTAACTTGCGCTGTTCGTATGTATGTTTGTAAGTTGTCTGTCAAAATTTTAAAACCATTTTTCGATCATTTGTTGGTATTTGATTGAGCTGAAATTTTGCAATACACAATATTGTAATAATTTCAATATGGCCGCCGCCGCTCCAAGATGGCGGATTACATATTTTTCTCTTTTTCTCAACCCCCTTAATATGGGTATAAAATGAAAGGGCTTGAAGAGTAGAAAACGATAAACTTAGTAACATCACACTAAATTAAATATGGCCGCCGCCGCTCCAAGATGACGGATTATATTTTTTTTCAGCACCTTTAATATGGGTATCAAAATAATGTCAATGGTGTGAATAAATAAATAAAAAATGGTAAAAAAGGATATTAATAATAAATCTTTAAGACTAAAAAGAAAATAAAAAAACATTTTAAAAACAAGCTTTTTTTTCCTTTCAACTCGCGTTATTCTTTCTTTTTTAGGTTACGTTTTTATTTAAATATAAGCTTGTTTTTACAAATGATTTTTATTTTCATTTCATATCAATATCGGCCATTAATCAAAGTGAAATGATTGAGCTAGTGAGCGACCCAACGTTGGCATTATTCCAACCAACAATACAGTATAATTATTATGTACTCCCTCGACATGCCAGATTCGGCAGTAGGAAAGTAGTCTTAATTTAAAGACCCCACCCTAACTTCCGTGCCTACCACATATGTCACCGAAAACATAAAATTATCTCTATTGGATCATGAACCGTTTTACGTAGCTCGATTTCATTCTGCGTTTAAACCGATCCAGATAACACGCCTTCACAAATGTTTAAATCAGCTTGCCACGCTACGCCAGATCAATTTATTTACGCAAAATACACCAAGGATGTTTATAAATATATGTCCAAGTGCATTGTGGTATTCGCGTTTGCCGTCTGATGATAAATAGCTGAAAACAATGCCGAAGTTAGAACGCCAAACTCGTAAAAAAATTTTCTCTCGTTTCCAATAGCTTCGCAGATTCTAGAAGTATTCGAAAATAACCACCGAAACTAGGCCAGACATTTTCTTGACGAGATTTATTTCTTTCAGAGTTGTTTATCAGCCAGTACGAGCGGATCAGTTAAAACATGGGCATGCGTTTTAATCGTTTTTAATTGACTGTAGTGCTCAAACTCGAGTTTAAAAGCAAAATTAATTTAGCTTGATATTGTTTTGTTCGCATTTCACGGTGTAGTTTCGTAAGATTAATAATGACCTTGTACAATGTCATTATACATACTGAAGCTAACGGCGCTCAAGGCTGTTCTAAAAGTAGAATTATGCATAGCAAGTTGGAATTGCAATAAACATTAATTGGCTTCGTCTTGCATATGCACTTTCGCTAACAATGATATACAGGGTGACTGGATCTGGACCCGCCATAGCAAATTCGCATATAGAGGAGGTCATTTACTAATTTTCATTTCAATTTCTATTCATTTCATTTCAATTTCTAATTTCCAAAATTATTAAAATTAATTATTGAAACACCGTAGTTTTTTATTATTATTTCAGGTCGAATTTGATCGTAAAGTTTTTTTTAAGTGTTTTATTTTTTGAGTAATTAAACCTAAACCTAGTTTTGAGGGAAGTTCCGAGGTATTTTAATGTTTATGACTACCAACAAATAATAAAAAAAAATCTAAAATAATGCAAAAAAAAAAGTGCTTGAAGGTCAAATTTTGGAAAACTCAATAAAGTACAAAAAAATGACATATCTTCCAAACTATAAAACTTTAGTTAGGGAAAGTACGATTCAATAACTAGTAAATGCCCTCCTCTATATGCGAATTTGCTATGGTGGGTCCAGATCCAGTCAACCTGTATATTACTCAAAACTGCATTGCTTGGACATATCCGAATTTCTAGATTTATCAAACAGGCTTGACATGAACGATAAATAAGTCCAATCCTTATTTTAAGTCAAACGAAAACATTGACAGAATCGGGATGCATTTGGAACTGATAAAATCACTAAAACGATACAGTATCGTCTCATCTCGCCTGGAATTAATCAACGTCCAAGGCTTCAAAGATGATTACTCTGTTGTTTTCCATAGTTTGATTGATGTAGGTAGATATTTCTTTGCACTGAGATATTTTTAGCACTCACTTTAATCATTTATCGTACATAGTTCGTCGTCGTCTTGCCAGAATGTAACACTTATCGGGTTTCGTTCGGCGATAATATGCTACTAATATAGCCTTGATGAAATATCTGACTCAAACTCAAAGCATTTATTTAAAATAAACCAATTACAGGCACTTTTGAATTGTGAAGGCGTCGGTCAGACAGAAAGATGAAGCTAGTTACCCATTCCAAAGCGTAGTGGGTACTTATGGAGAAGGCCGGGCACGAAACTCCACGGACACTCTTCTATATCATAAAATTGTTACAAAACACGTAGTTAACTCATCTAAACATCCTGATACACATATTTCATTGGTTCTCTGCTCTTTCTCAAATGTTTATCCAAAAAATTATGATGTCGTCGATGTATGTTGTTTAACGTTTGCACAAACACCTAGAATGATTGAAACTGATAGACGAAGCTTCATGTATTATTTTTAATATTTTCACTTTAATAATAATTATATTACCGTATTATGTTATAGTAGGCATATTGTTTTAGGAAAATTAATAGAAATTACTAGTAGCGTACAGCTTTGTGGTGTATGTAGGTACCAATGAGAGTTGATTCATTGTAAGGTGCCATTTCCGTCAGTCAATTTACCTATAAACCGATGAGAATAATGGTGTTGTTCTTAGAGATAAAAAAACTCATCTATGTATGAAACGTAAATATTTTAAATCTGGAGCTGGCAGTATGGAAACATTTGGCCCTAACATTTGCGTAGGTCCCATTGTTTCCATCACTTGTGTAAAGCGCACCTAGTTATTTGCTTTTCACTTGTATGTTTTTAGAATAGAGAGCTATGTTATAACTACATTTTGTTTGTTTTTATTTAGAAAATATTTGCGCTAATCGAAGGTCATACACATTCAATTTTAGTAGGCCAGTTTTTAACCACGTCTAAACTTGTATGGAGTAGTGTCAGGCGCTGATTAATTTGACAGGACTAAACTAAAATGTATCCTCTGTGCTTTTCTTAATGAAATACAAAGAATAAGATGCATTGAATTTAAATTTAGTTTAGTTTGTGAACGAGGGAATCCGCACCAATGTCAGCTTTTAGTTGAGATTAAAGTCTTACACAAATGGCATTTAGATGTTTAAATCAATGTGTTTAACAGAATTGTCCATTATCCATTTGCTTTACCTACCTCTGAGAGTTCTAACATAACCTAGTTATCCCTGACTGCATGCGTGCTAGACACAAGCGATGGTTATAATAAAATTGGCCATATAATGCAGGAGGCCAAATGGGGCTACAGACGTACGATGGGCGCGATGTTCGCATACAGCAAGCAAGCAGATCGTATGCTGATGTCGTACAATTGTCAGGTTCAGCAGTGTGCGAGGGCGGGACACGCCAGGACACCCTCCAGGATGAGCCTTATACAGTGCATCAGGTAAGAAATTATTTTATAATCAGTTTACGTGTGCGTCCCTTACAGCGTCGCATTTAATGAGCTCCATTATCGGGATATACAGCACGTTTTTTTAACTGGCTCCAAATTTTTACAGGGTGTTCCACCCATGAATATGAATAACTTTAACTATGGAACCAACGCTGAGATCACGAAAAAAAATCAGCTGTTTCAAACATTTTGGTCAAGTAGGTATTGAACTTTTGTATTAAACAGCTGATTTTGTTTTCGTGATTTCAGAGTTGGTCCCATAGTGAAAGTTGTTCATATTCATGAGAACAACGACCTGTAAAAATTTGGAACCTGAAAAAAAAAATCATCCAGTGTTATTATCCGTCCTTCAAACGCCACGCAATTTTTTTCCCACTTATTCTTGGACTTATCAATTTGAATTCCGACACAAGTACGAGTTGCGTGTGAAGTGTTTTCTCCTACCTGTGTTATTAGATGGGAATATGTATTCGTTTTGGCTAGCAGGCACTCGATGACTGTGATTGAGGCTTCGGCGCTTCTAAGTCACCTGACATAACTGTCTTGTTGACGAGGATCTCTAGTCTGTGAAAAAGTGAAAAAACACAATTCCACACTTATCGAAATAAAATACAAAAATTCATTTGCTAAGTATTTAAATAATCAAGCAGCGGCAATCAGAAGAAGTACAAACCGCTTCCAACTAGCCCTGTTATCGAGTGTATGTTAATAGATAACAAATGTGATGCCCAAGTGTCACGAGAACTGAACGTGGGCCGGATTCGCGATCGCGACCCCATTGGTGCGCTCTGTTTGCAGATTAGCCGGCTACTGCCAATACCGGCTGATCGCTTATCAGTTTGCATTTTTCATTAGACTTATCTCGGATGTAGGAACAAGTACTACCTTACCTCTCCTGTGTAGAAAACGCACATTAATTTAAACTTCAGCTTTCTCGAGGTTATGACTTGACCTCAACTGAACTCGGTATTTATAGCAGATTGTATGTTGACATTACAATTTTATATCAATGGAGGAGATATCCATTTACGTCACCAACTAACTCGATAATTATCGCCGACGTAGGTGCAAAGGTGATTTACTGACAAGAGCTTATTTGTTTCCAGACACATAGTTCAGACTGAGGGCCCTAGAGCATTGTTCAAAGGTCTAGGACCCAACATTGTTGGGGTAGCACCGTCTAGGGCCATATACTTCTGCACATACTCTCAAGCTAAGGCGATATTGAATCAAAACATATCACCGGATACTCCGATCGTGCACCTATCCGCAGCAAGTGCTGCAGGTAAAATACGTTTTACACTGTTCGTGATATATTTATATTATTTACTCAAGTTTCTGTCATTAAACGTTGCTCTTTTATATTATGAGACATGGAAATGCAAATCCGCATTGTCTTTCTCTCGTTCCCCTGCTAATTTATTCACTTTGGCTTCAGTAAACGCCCTATGTTTATCACTCACTGGTTTCAAGAACGATCTGTTTCAGGTTTTGTGTCTTGTACAATGACCAATCCGATTTGGTTTGTTAAGACGCGGTTGCAGTTGGATGGACAGAAAGTGACAGCAGTGCAGTGTATTAAGAGGATATACGCCAAAACGGTACCTGTCCATTTTTTTTTAGATGACGACATTATTCACTTCCTTCCGCCTGGCTTAAAAACAAGTAGCTTATAGGATTTGTGTTTTGTTTCCTCAAACTCAACAAGGGTGATTGATTTCAGGGCATCAGGGGTTTCTATAAAGGCATAACGGCTTCGTACATGGGCATCAGTGAGACTGTGGTCCACTTCGTGCTTTACGAGGGTGTTAAGGCGAGACTGATGGCAGCAAGGAGTGTTGATGGTGTGCCCAGCGACCATCGCTCTCCTAGAGACTTCCTCGAGTTCATGGGAGCTGGCGCTTTCTCGAAGACAGTCGCTTCTTGCATTGCATATCCACATGGTAAGCATCGGAATATACAAGAATATAATTTCACGCTCGTAAAATAGCAATTCCACGTTGATGCCTTTTCAATGCGCCGATTAATTTGCCTGCAAAGTTGATGTGCAACAAACATTTACACACTGACATGATAATCAAATAGAGATGCATTTAATTATCATGACTCGCTAATGTTCTTAATTAGTATTGCCTATAAAGGAGTGTTCAGGAATCATTGGCTCTTTACCATAGATAAAGAGATTAGCTCGTGATTAGAAGCAACAGGTCACTAGCATATGCCTGTGTAAGTAAACCGATGTGTCACCTTATCTGGTACATTTTCCGTCTGCCTGATAGCAAGAGTTAATGGCATCTTTATGGACCCAGTTGCTTAGTGGCCTTTTGAAAAGTGACGCGCTGTTTTTATGTTGCACCAAATGTTGTCTAAACCACATACAAGTCGGTTATTTTCCGATAATTAAGAATAGGACGCAAATAAGATTATTATCATCACAAAATATGACACTTTAAGACCGGCACCATATATGTTATTGGTGTTATGGTTCCTTTATTAACTCGTATTTAATTTCCAGAGGTAGCAAGAACACGGCTCAGAGAGGAAGGTGACAAATACCGCAAGTTCTGGCAAACGCTGCACACAGTACTGAAGGAGGAGGGATACCGAGGAGTCTATAGGTAAGCACTGCAGCATTCTTATCAAAAGTCAACATATTCGCTAACTGTGCCAACTTTTATTAATAACTTCTTTGTCGTTTCAGGGGCTTAGGCACACAACTAGTACGTCAGATACCAAACACGGCAATCATGATGTCAACATACGAAGCCGTGGTGTATCTTCTAACTACACATTTTAATAGTTCCTTTTATGAGAACACCTAGCTAACTGCACAAAGAGTCGTTAGTCGTGTCCGAGCCGCGTTGAGCGCCAAAAAAGTAGTTTCGTAGCCAACATTAGATGGCAACGTTCTCGAATGTCCATGTAGAGAGACATTGTGCATGCTTGTGGCTGAGAAATTACGAAACCTGTCCGAACCCGCCAGTCTTCGTATGGTAGGAAGTAAACACCGTGTTCTCAAAAATTATAACAATTTCAAGGTCAGCAATACTTGGCAGGGGTAAAATTGGCTGTATGGAAAACGCTAAAACTTTTTGCTTACCCATTTCTAAACTCAAAAATGTAAACCTCATAACGAGCAGATATTTTTGATTGGTCAGTTTTTATATATATAAAAAAAAATCTTAATCATTGTCAAAGTGTGTAAACGATTTGAAATGTACTTACAAGGTGATACTACTTATGCAGATAAGATACGATTACTTCCGCTTTTTAACCGACTTCCAAAAAGGAGGAGGTTCTCAATTCGGATGTTTATATATATATATATATGTATATTTTAACCTTTTTACGCCAGCACATCAAGCTTCTACATCATCTGTCAAATTTATTTTAATAGATTTTAACTTTATCGCTAAAGTATAAGGTTCAAAGTTGATTGGGAAAATTTGACAGTTCCGGGTGGCTTGATGTGCTAGCCTCTGTATATACTAACTGCAAATTTTCCCTTCTGAAGTACTTTCTTATCTTTACTTATTTTTTACAAAATTATTTTAAAATTGATTTTAATTGCAAAGTGTGTGTCAACAATCTAATCATACTATCAAGTGCTATGTTGGTGCAGTTTTCCTGTTTTTGTCATTATTTAGTATTTTAGTGTTGTATGACTGAAACTATTCTCATTGTTGAGCTATTGTAAGATAAAAAAGTAAATTTGCCAGTTTATTATTCAAGTAATTGCGCTTCTAAGGGCTGATTTTTCCATCGCCAGATAACTTTTATTCGGGGAATAAAATTGACATTTGACTTATGAAATAACTGTCAACTATTCAAAATTATTCCTCGAATGAAGTTATCAGATGATTGAAAAATCAGACCTTAGATAAATATTGCGATCAAAAATGTTATATTTTCATGAAAGATATTTTGAAATCAGAATTATTTTGGAAGTCCTTCATTTATTCATTCAGTTGATTGATGATTATTTTATGGATAATAGGGATGATGACTACTATTATAAATGTTCAAACAAAAAATGTAATTTCACGGAAGGCATAGAGTAAAACGAGATAATCGAAAATATCTGTAAAATCAATTGAAATTTGGAGCACTTACACGCTTTAAAAATTTTTGGTGGGGATTATTCCCGTCCTTGTCGCGCGTTACTGACAATGTATGGCTCTACACTCTATCCGTCTGTGCCTGTATCGTTAACCGTTTTTTGACAGATGGAACTAGTGATTGCAGCAATGCAATGGAGTATTTGACCAAAAAAGTCGATCAAAATTATTTTGCTGTTAATTTAGCTTTATTTTCTCCTTTTTTTAAAAACTATAAAAAAATTGAATTTAAATATGGGAAATATAGGATAAAAAATAAATATACATTTTAAATACGACGGCACGGTGGGCGCAGTGGTTAAGCGATTGACTGCTGCGCTGCGTGTCGCGGGTTCGATTCCCGCACGGAACAAATATTTGTATGACCTACAAGTAGTTGTTCCAGGTCTGGCTGTTTGTGTATGTGACTTTAAATGTTTGTAAACGCACCCACAATACAGGAGAAATTCCTAGTGTGGGGCAACGTTTTGTTAAATGTATGTTTATTTTTTATCCTTAATTTCTCATTTTTAAATAATAATAATTAAAAATACTAGTCGGACGAAGCATCCCATTCTTCTTCATCTGATGTATCATCAGTGTTCCTGCCCTCTCTTTCCTGTATGTTATCCTTCTCAGACTGGTTATCTGCTTCCCTCGCGACTAACATTTCCATTGTTTAAGTCTTATACGGTTTTGTTCTTTTCGGAGGTTTAGGCTGAATGCAGCTTAAATATGGATCAGAAGTTAGTAATAATCTGTTGATTATATACATATTGCACTGAACCCGACTAAATTTTCTCGAGTACCTTTCTCAATATTGTCTAAAATGTTTGTTTATTGCTTCTGATGCCTCTTCAGATAGAGCTGCAATTGGTGTTTGATAACAGTAGGATTAATATGTTATGGACAGTGGGTGACATTGGATGCCATGAATACAGCTGAACATATAATTTTGCTGTATCTTGGCAATATGAACTGAATTTGTCTATGGTAATCTTGTACCCCCGGATATGACTTCTAAAACAGTTGCAAATCGTTCTATTAAGTTTACATCAATTTCTGTAATGATAGCTGACATTTCAGCATTACTGAAGAACCTTCTGCTGGTGTTGGCATCGTTGCTGTTGCCATAATTAGCTTACGGCATATCTACTATTAGACCAGGCTCATTTTTAAATCGGTTTTGAATTAGTTGCTTTCTTTCTTTTATAATTGTTTTTCAGCTTCCATCCTTACTTGCCACTTTTTTATTGTAAGTTTAAAATATGCAGTAAAGTTTCAAAAAAATCTGATTCTGGCATGTATATGCGATATTTATTTCCACGTGTCGGTGACGATAGAATATCTTTAACCACTTGCGCTCCACTAACATTTCCATACTTTCGAAGGACCATTTGACCAGCATAAAGAAGCGATGTTGCATTATGTTACTCTCTCAGATATAAAGTTTTACGACGTTTATTGCAGTCTGTCACTTCATCAAAGGAGTTGCTAGGACGACCAACAGTATTTACGGACTTTTTTACAGGTATTTCTAGCGTGTCTTGCCACCAGTCATGGTATTTTTTTTTCAAAAATACTGTTTCCGTCCGTTTAGAAGCTTGCCATTTTACTCTTCACTCTCACTTCGGACTTTAAAAGAGAAAATTTTTGAACAAACTGCACAGTTTGCGCGCTCACAAAAGTAGGCTGATTTATAATGTGGTTTTCAACTAAATCCATTTTTTTGTAAAAACAATCTTTTGCTTTAAATTCCTCTGTTTTGCGTTAGATGTATTCTCGAGTCACAATTTTCAACCCAGACGGCCCTATAATGAAAATAAACTAACACAAATACAAGTGACCGCAAAAACAAGTTTGTTGTGGTAATATTACTCTAATTTTTACACTTTTGGCACTTTTTGGCAAATGCTCTTTACTTTTACTATTTATCAAAACTCGGAAAGATTACAAATTAAGCAATGAAATAAATAAGAAATGAGAGTCGGGAAAGGCCCAGAAATATGACAAAACTTTTTCTGAACATCATTACATGATAATAAAAAAATTGAGTTCTAAGCAGAACTTAGCAAAAAATTAGCAATATTAACAATCTTTTTTTTGTCAAAATGATACACGTGCGGTATTATAATGTCTGTAAGAAGTCATAATTATGAAAAGGCAGCTTATACAGCGTGTAACGGAAGGGGGTTATCAACCCTGAAGGAGGTGAATGTGCTCATGAAACTCAACAACTTTCCCCAAAGAACATAGGTCGAAATATGAAAAAAAAATTTGGCCCTCCCTTACAAAACTGACTACCAGCTGATTGATTTACTATGGCAGGGCCAAATTTTTTTTTCATATTTCGACCTATGTTCTTGGGGGAAAGTTGTTGAGTTTCATGAGCACATTCACCTCCTTCAGGGTTGATACCCCCTTTCCGTTACACGCTGTATATTTATTTTATTACTCATTTTAAACTCAAACTCTCAAACTCAAAGCATTTATTTCAAGTAATCCAATTACAGGCACTTTTGAATTGTCAAGGGGTCGGTCAGTCAGAAAGATGAAGCTAGTTGCCCATTCCAAAGCATAGTACCTGTGGAGAAGAACAGGCAAGAAACTCCACGGACACTCTTTTAAATGATAAAAATTTTGGTTACATCATTCAAGTTGAAATTATTATACATGTGAGAGTTAAAGTTAACTTTTACGTAAACTGGAATAGTTACATTCTAAGGCAACTGTCAAAAAACGGTCAACCTACTGGACAATGTAGTATGAAGTCATGCATAGTCGTGACGTCACTTCTATGGTAGTGCCGTCTTTGTCTAGCAGTTATTTTAAAATGTTTATAACTTGGCCATTTTCTAAGCTTTTAGACTTTTTGTAGTATTGTTTTCACTATATTCAAACAAATATTTTTTTGAGTTTAAAATTAAAAAATTGTCATCATCCCTATTGACTCTACAACAATAACCCGCCTACCAGCAATCTGAATTAATTTAGTCATTAGTTTCTAGTCTTATTAAGTGCTTGAACCATGTAAATGCCTTAATCATTTCACTAGGATCAGTCATCAGATGATTACATTAAATAGTATGATATTTTTTTGCTGATTTAAATGCACATAAGGTGAAGTAACTTGTGCCAATTGAAGAAATATACAGTGTGTCCGGACATGGACTAGCGATATTCTAAATACTTAAATATAAGCTATTTTAAAGTACTATTACACTATAGGCTTGGGTCCAATACACTTCCCCGCTATGTGGCAGCCATTTTGTTTTTTTTGTTGAAATATGCTCTATGCGAGTACAAAAAAAATCATATATCTCAAAGTTTTAGTCATACTGAGATAAAAATAGGCTTATTGGGAAGGCAATAATATTGTCTACCGTCTGCATTACAAAGCAATGTGTTCACAATTCCATAACTTTTGAAAAAAAATGTGAAAGTCGAAAAAAAAATCAAAAAATTATGCAATTCAACCAATAATGGTTAATTACTACAAAAACAACCCCGAGAACTTTTTTATTTTTTATACTAGATCGACAGTTTTTGAGCTACGCTACAATGCAACATAAAATTCACAACTGTATGTTTAATACTTTAAGAGTTATTGTTGTTTGAACATAGCGTATGCGCAAGCACAAAACGTCTTTGTTAACCGCCAGAGTGTCATTTATGGCATTCACTGTATTCCATCTGAGAGCAGGCGAGAAATACTGTTCGTTACTACCGTGAGTAAGCGAGATAGAACGTATTAGTCCACTACCTGAAACAAAATCAGTTTTAAGGACAAATTATTAGTTGGGTTAGTTTAGTTGTCCCTCGCCCTGCGTTGTGATCGCTATCGCTACTTTCACTTACCGTCCGTGCTGTTTACGTGCTGCGTTAGTGTTTTGTATTTAAAAGTGTGATAAAGTATGGCACAGCGTCAATATTCATCGCAACATATTGCTGACATACACTTTGTGTATGGCTTTTGCAATGGAAGTGCAAATTTGGCTGTACAAGAATATCGACGAAGGTACCCTAACAGGCCTACACCGAGTCGCCAAACTTTTATCGACGTGCATTCAAGATTAGCGGAAAGAGGTATTCAAAGAGCTGTTAATGAACGCAATCGCTTGGTATCGCCCGAAGATGAAGAAGAAGTGCTTAGACTAATAACCAATGATCCTAGACTAAGCGTTAGACGGATTTCAGTGCAACTTCGAATGTCTAAGTGGCATGTATGGAGAATTTTGAAAAGAGAAGGGTTACACCCTTATCATTTTCGACGGGTTCAAGACGTGATCGAACCAGATTTTGCTGCGAGATCTGTGTTTTGTTCGTGGATAAATAGAAATTTGAGACAGAACCGTAATTTTTTACAAAGAATACTGTGGACTGATGAAGCCAAATTTACAAGAGCTGGGATTACAAACCACAGAAACGACCATCTCTGGTGCTCCGCAAATCCAAGGGCGGTGCGCCCAAGCTCATTTCAACATGAATTCTCAGTAAATGTGTGGGCCGGCATAATCAACGATAGGCTGATAGGGCCATTGGAATTGCCACCTACATTAAACGGCGCTAGATTTTTAGAATTCTTACAGACACAGTTTGCGGACAGCCTCATGGACCTACCTCTATCATACCGTCGGCGTATGTGGTTCCAGCTCGATGGTGCACCCGCGCATTTTTCTCGAGCAGTGAGAGAATATTTAAATAATAATCTACAGCCGTGGATCGGTCGTGGTGGTGTAGTAGCGTGGCCGCCTCGCTCACCCGATTTGACACCCTTGGATTATTTTTTGTGGGGTCATATGAAACAAAAAGTATACGCTACAGTTCCAAATACCAGGGAAGAACTCGTCGCAAAAATTATGGCAGCCGCCGAAGAAATTAGATCCGATTTGGATTTAATTAGGCGCTCATCAACCCAGGTGGCACAGAGAGCCGTAGTGTGTCTACAAGCTGGAGGTGGCCACTTTGAGCAACTGCTTTAGATATTTTAATCTTCATTTAATATTGGAAAAAACATTAAATAAAATTCAATATGAATGTTATGTTTTTTTAATGATTTCCTGTTTAGGGTTCCGACAAAGGCCTTTTGTGCTTGCGCATACGCTATGTTCATACAACAATAACTCTTAAAGTATTAGACATACAGTTGTGAATTTTATGTTGTATTGTAGCTTAGCTCAAAAACTGTCGATCTAGTATAAAAAATAAAAAAGCTCTCGGGGTTGTTTTTGTAGTAATTAACAATTATTGGTTGAATTGCATAATTTTTTGTTTTTTTTTTCGACTTTCACATTTTTTTTCAAAAGTTATGGAATTGTGAACATATTGCTTTGTAGTGCAGATGGTAGACAATATTATTGCCTTTCGAATAAGCCTATTTTTATCTCAGTATGACTAAAACTTTGAGATATATGATTTTTTTTTGTACTCGCATAGAGCATACTTCAACAAAAAAAACAAAATGGCTGCCACATAGCGGGGAAGTATATTGGACCTAAGCCTATAGTGTAATTGTACTTTAAAATAGCTTATATTTAAGTATTTAGAATATCGCTAGTCCATGTCCGGACACACTGTATTATTTGGGAACTTTGGGGGTTAGAATTATTGCTTTATCTATGTTTTTTATGTTGTATCTGTATAAGTCTTTACTGTGTCAAAGCAGGCTTTTTACAATAGAAATGTAGTTTTAATGAATCCCACTGTTAAATATGGACTAGTCAGTTATTGTCCAATATTAGTTTCCTAAAGATTTCGTCCATAGTATGTTGAGTTAAAAATTAATTTGCCAACAGAAAGTAATATGCACAAGAGTTTAATTTTATTCATAAAGCCTTATATTCCAGTCTCAGCACACAAAATAGTAAAACATAAGCTGTGATATAGAGCTTGTAAATATTAGTTATGGAAAATAAAATATAACTCGCACATAGTTCCATCTTACATACTATTGAAATGTGAACATACTGGTCTATTTATACTTGTTATTGTCCTGAACATGATGTTGTGGCCTCTATGTATTCCGTACGCATTGACCTCAGGGTGAATGCCAACTGTCAAGTTTAGCTTTTATTTTAATCTGTGTTCAAATATAAATCTACAACATTTTATGAACCACCATGATTCATAATGAACTTGAAATTGGTAGCAGACAATAACAAGGACCATTATTTGAGAATTGTGTTAATTTTTATATAGATTTTATTCTGTCTGGGAACACTAATTGTCTTGGATGTCAGTCATACCTGTTATGATTGATATGATTGTTAAATAATTCTAATTATATCGAAGTTAAGAGTGATTTATAAATTAAGCATAATAATGTTTCCAGACATAGGCAGGTAGATTTTTGATGGTTATGTTAATTTAGAGGACACATTTGGACATTTGTCGGACTGAGTATAAAGTACTATTATTTGTTTAATAAATAAATAAAAATATTTAAATAAATATAATATTATTTTGTTTCATTTTTTTGTTTCTAAAGATGCAAGAAATACATTTATGGCCCAGAGGAGTAAACCTATTATGTACATAAAGGTTTTTAAATAACTAAGAGGAAATAAATATGAGCCAGGCTGTTATGATCGAAAGTAATAAAATAAGACTACAGTAAGTATACACACCAAATTAAAATAATTTATTCTAACATCAACAAATAAATGCATCATAAATAAATAATGAGATTAAGATAAAATAGGTTTTAAAAGAGTTCTAACAGCAACATTTGACATTCCAACCCATACATGAGAGGAGATAGCATTTGGCATGTCACTCGGGAACCTCAATATTCCAGTAAGAGGAAACAGGTCACCTTTCAGGGCGACAATGGGTTCCCGCCTAAACCAAATAACAGACAGTACAGTCATAAGACCTATGCCAATCTGAAGAGCCATTCTGACAGTACTTTTAACTGCCATATTTTTACCAATACGTGTTTGTGAATCATCTTTCAGCTGATTTTCAAGGCTGTTTATTTTCCGTTGCAACTTGGAATATGCTGCGAACTCATCTTTCATAGATATGCCCTTTTGTTCCTCTTTGAGTCTCACGATTTGAGCCCACACTGAACGCTCTTCATTGGATGGTCTAACAAAACATGCAGCTATCTACAAACAAATAACAATGTTGTTTTAATTGATAAACTTGTATAGAAATAAGCATGAATGGACCCCTCGTAGGTACTTACCGGTTTCACTAACTGAGGGACTAAAGCACTGAGCGTACATAAAATGAGAAAATAAACCAAAAGAAATCCATTTATAACCTCCAACATTGTGTTTATTGTGATACAGACTAACTACTTGAGCACTAGACTGAAATTGGCAATATTTTTTAATAAATAGCCATAAAAAATGGTCAGCTTTTGAATTATCGCCGATTACAAGAATAACATAAAGTTTATTTTAGCTTGCAAATTATAATTTTCAATTGTCACTGTCAGTCGTCAGTCCTGCCCATTGAGATAGGAAAACTTTTTCTATGTCTATGCCTATCTAGGGCGGGAATGAATTTAAAAAATAGAATAAAATATGGTTAGGTAGTCAGCTACGAAATTTTTTACATAATTAAGAGAAATGCTGCGGTCGTATGAGTGTGTAATGTACCAGTGAAAATAAAAAAAATACTTATATGTAGATAACAAAACCTGCCTTCTGTAATGCAGCAACAGCAACCTACAAAACTTTTTTATAAGACGTACCTACGTTAATGGACGACACTGACGCGGGGATTCGAGAATTTTTTATTGGCAGCACTGTAGATACTAGAAATAGAGCATGTTAGCATGTATTGATTGACCCAAATACAATACAGCTCAATGAATATTGTGCGATTTGTGAAGTGATAAGACGACTGAACGCAAGAATAATAATTTTGGCCATTAATCATGGTGGCCATAACTTTCAAGAAGAAGTTAGTCAATGTTGTACATCTGGAGAGCTATACCACCTACAAGGAATACACAGAGACCCGTAAAATAAAAGTGCCCCTAGATTCGTTTATTTGTTACTGGATGCAAAAGTTTTGTACCAGCAATTTCGTTGCTATAAGATTCGTCCCAATAAGGACAACTCCTGAGAAAGAGAAGTCTGCTGTTACTATAGTAGAGGAAGAAGGCGATCCTTTCATATTTCTGATAAATGAATATGAAATTCCGTGGACAGTGGCGCTATGTGTGTATCCAGTCATTATGGCTGAAGATGTTATAATAACTGGCCTCTGTGCGGTATCCAGACAGATTTGTTTGTATAGGAATATCTACCCACTGAAGGAGGAGCAAGAGGATGGTCTCCTAGGCTTTCGTCACACTTGCCTCCAAGCACCAAATGAGGTTTCAGTATGGACAAAATTCTGTGAAGTAGAAATTACAAGAACTGCCCACAACTTAATAACAGATGGTGATATTAAAGAAGTACCGAACGCTTTGGTACGATTTGAAGATCATATGAGGCAGCCTGTCAGAATTCATAATGTGTATAAAGTTGCACAGAATATTAAAAAAGAAAGTATAAGTGCTGAGAAAGCAAGGGCTGAGCAACAAGCAGCCAATGCTAAGCAACAGGCAAACACTGAGCTACAGGCAAATAATGAGCCACAACCAAATGCTGCGAACCAAACAAAAGCTGGCCAAGAAATAAATGCTCAGAAACATACAACTGTTGAGCAACAAGAAAATACTAAAGAAAAAACAAATGTTGAACAACAGGTGAATCCTGAGCAAGTTGAGCAACAAGAAAAGCCTAATCTTCAAACAAATGCTGAACAACAGGCAAATGCTGAGCAACAAGTTAAGTCTGAGTATCCCAGAAATGTTGAAGAACAGGCAAATGCCGGACATCAAGCAAATGCTCAACAGGCAAATGCTGAGCAATCTGAGCAAAAGGCAAACTCTGAGCGAATTACAAATGCTGAGCAACAAGCTATTGCTGATAAACAGGATCCCGTAGAAAGCGGGGAAGGTTCATCCAGTACAACAAGGACATCAAAAACAAGAAAATGGAAATCTAACAAAAAGAATGAGATTGCAATTGACTGTTCCACAAAAGTGGAGGACCTTGAAGTAAATCATGACTTTGCTGAAGGCCCATACTTGACATTAGCAGATCTAGTCCTGCTGCCGTCATATTATGTTATAATAAAAACTATTGGGGAGCCACGGTTTGCATCTGTATTGCCATTTACTTACAAATGGTATACAAACTTGATGTCCATTCCAAGAATAAAGGAAATTTTTATACCCCTTGTGAGCCAATTTACTTTAACACAGTTATCATTTAATTTGCATATGCCAAGACCTGATGAAGTAAGCTTGTACAAGTGTGACCCAAAGAGGCATAATCCTAAAAGGAGGATTTATACTAAGGACGAGGATATTGAAAAGGCTATAAGCTCCATAACAGATGGAATGGAACTTACCGTGTCTGAGAATGTGTTTCAACCTTCTTTTAAATGGAGTGATATACCAGAGCATGCAAATCCATATTCTGGCTATCTACCTGATACAAGAGTCCAAAGGAAATCTGAGCAATTAGAAAATTTAGCATTAGCTGTGCTAAGCATGGCTACAGATGGAGATGTCATTGTAGACTTTTGCTGCGGAACTGGACATTTGGGCATCCTCCTTGCTTGTCTGTTGCCAAGATGCACTATAATATTGCTGGAGAACAAAGTGGAGTCTCTGTTCAGAGCTAGAGAGAGGGTCAAAAAGATGAGGTTAGCAAATGTATTTTACTACCAGTGCAACTTGGACTTCTTTATTGGCGAGTTTGATATAGGAATTGGATTACATGCTTGTGGGATGGCCACTGATTTGATTTTGGAGAAATGTTTAAAGCAAAATGCTAGGTTTGTCTTAAGTCCGTGCTGCTATGGAGCTATACATGGTACCTGTAGAATAAAATATCCCAGAAGCAAAAAGTTCTCCAGTATGTCCTTAGATGAATACTTGTGTATTGCCCATGCTGCAGACCAGACACACAAGGAGCATCCTTTAGCTGTTAGAGGAGCAAGGTGCATGACAGTCATTGATTCAGACAGGGCTCACTTAGCTGAAGAGTATGGATACAAAGTCACACTCTTGAGGCTGAAGCCTGTCACATGTACACCTAAAAACAATTTAATAATAGGAATATCTACAGAAAAATAAATAATAAAAGTCAACATTTTTAACAGATCATTTATTGTGTTAACAGATTTTAAAAATGTAGAATATGTACCTACTTTAATGATAGCTTATTCTTAAACTTCCAAATTGAAAACTTTCCAAAAATAAGCTTTTTCAATAACACACTGTTCATACAATTAAACAAAGTTCAACTGACTTTAAAGCATAATCATTGGCATCAATTTGTAATACATTTATACAATATTTTTATATAATATATAGTATTAAAGTACCAAATCTTCCACTTTTTTTATGTATATCTAATTTACTTTTGCGTAGACAATGGCAGTGCGGCACGGGATATATATCTGAAATATTAAAAAAAAAATACAATCAGTTTACTACAAGTAATTCTAGTCATGAAACCTAAGGAGACACATTCCTGTTTATGATTCTTTACTGTTTTATTTCTATAATATTGTATTGTATGTATATGTTACTTGTTTACAACTTAAATAATAAGTTGATTATTATTGCATAATATCAATTCGTAATTCTGAATGTAATTTGATTGGATTAATCGAAATGATTGTTTGATGTTTCAATTTAAAATATTGAATGTATGATGTTTCTTATTATAAGTAATGAGTGTCTATTGCATTTAATATCAATAAGTTTTTCTGAATAGTACCAATTTGTTAATTGTTTCAATTAAAATAACTAAATAAATGTTGTTCAATATTAAAAGTTAAGTGTCTATTCAAATATAAACTTAAATAATAAGTTGATGTATATTGCATTATATCAACTAGTAATTCTGGATGATTCAATAAAAAAACAAAAAGATGTTTAATGTTAAAAGAATTAGGTGTCTATTCAAATATAAACTTAAATAATAAGTTTATGTCTATTGCATTATATCAACTAGTAATTCTGGATGTTTCAATAGAAAAAAAAAAACATATAGATGTTTAATGTTAAAAGAATTAGGCGTCTATTCAAATATAAATTTAAATAATAAGTTGATGTCTATTGCATTATATCAACTAGTAATTCTGGATGTTTCAATAGAAAAAAAATCAAATAGATGTTCAATGTTAAAAGAATTAAGTGTCTGTTGAAATATATACTTGGATAATAAGTTTATGTCTAATTGCATTATATCAACTAGTAATTATAAAAGTTTCAATTAAAAAAAAATCAAATATATGTTTAATGTTAAAAGAATTAATTGTCTATCCGAATCTTAAGTTAAACAATAAGTTGATGTCTATTGCATAATATTAATTAGTAATCCTGGATGTTTCAATAAAAAAAAAAATAACAAATTGATGTTTAATGTTAAAAGAATTAAGTGTCTATTCAAATATAAATTAAAATAATAAGTTGATATCTGTTGCATTATATCAACTAGTAATTCTGGATGTTTCAATAGAAAAAAAAATCAAATAGATGTTCAATGTTAAAAGAATTAAGTGTCTATTGAAATATAAACTTGAATAATAAGTTGATGTCTAATTGCATTATATGAACTAGTAAAAAAAAAAAACAAAACAAATAGTAATTCTGGATGTTTCATAAAAAAAAAAAAATTGATGTTTAATGTTAAAAGATCTATTGAAATATAAGCTTAAATAATAAGTTTATGTGTATTGCATTATATCAACTAGTAACTCTGGATGTTTCAATAAAAATACAATCAAATAGTTGTTTAATATTAAAGGAATTAAGTGTCTGTTCAAATATAAACTTAAATAATAAGTCGACGTCTATTTCATAATATCGATTAGTTTTTATAGATGTTGTTAACAAGTTTTTATGTGTCTAATATACAATAAACTTTTACTGCGTAATATCAATTCAGTTTAAATCTGGATGTCGGGGTATTTAAAGTAGACGTTTCATTCAAATAATGTAGTTGACAGTAATTAGCCAGAGAAGGTACAGACGCCAGCAGATCAAGCCACTACAATATGTCAGATTTCTTAAATAGATTTTCAACTTTAGCGCTAAAGCATAAGGTTCAAAGTTGATCGGGAAAATCTGACAGTTTCGGGTAGCTTGATTTGCTGGCGTCTGTACATCCCGGATACAACTTTATGGCTGCTGAGAACATGAGGAGAGTCGCTGTTATTGCGCTGCGAGTAGCGCACTTCAGAGCAATAATGTTTGAATCGGGCTGTATCTTGAGGGACAAATAGATGGTAATAATAAAAGTTGATTCATTAAATGAATATTCCTTGTACAAGATCTGAATGTGCCAAAAGTTGATGTTTTTAAAATGTGTTATATGAAATAAATGATTAAAAATAAATAAATGTTAGTTATTTATTAAGTATTATTACCTGTACAGAATCACTTCGGTTGCCCCATGGTTGGCCCTGTGTAGCGTGGAACTCGCCGTCTGGTTCTACGCGACCAAAGCCGCCGTATTTCTTGCTATCTGAACACAGGACCGCCTGGAAAAATACATCCATCACAAATCTGTATTTCTTTGATCTTCTTAGCGTGTCGGCAAAAGTAATTGTTTTTTTTTTCTTGTCTGGTCCAACATTTTCTTTGATACCAAACATTCACATAAAATTCCTACCATATACTTACCTGAAAAGAAATGGTTTTATTATTATTATTGGTTTCTTTGACAACTTTGCTATATTTAATATATTTATAAACTAAGAACAATGCTGCCTTGACAATTTTTAGACATCATAGGGTCCTATATATCGAATAGATTGTATAAAATAAGACAAAGAAATGCCTATTCAGATTTTAGGCAGATTAAAGTTGGAGTACCACAAGGTCGTGTACTAGGTCCGGTCCTGTATCTTCTATACACCTGGGATATTTCTGAACTAGAAAATAATGTCATTGCAACCTTTGCTGACGACACAGCTATCATGGCTGTTAGAAATAGGCACGAGAAAGCCATAGAAAAGGTTCATGAGTCCATAAATCGTGGCTATGAGAGGACTGCTACATGGCGTATCAAACTCAATGAAAGCAAGTATATCCACATTGACTTCACCAATAAAAAACCACAATACTTCCAGCTATGATAATATTCATGAGTAATCAACAAATACCATACGCGAATACTGCTAAGTATCTCGGCATGACCCTGGATGCAAAATTGCGTTGGAAGGAGCATGTCAAAAAGAAAAGAGCCGAATTAGACGGTCGATACAAAAAAATGTATTGGCTACTTGGCAGAGTCACCATTGTCAATGGTGACGATTTCCTTGTTCACAAACTAAACTAAAGAGTATGGCGGGGTAAGCATAGAGTAGCGGCCCCAGCGGAAATTTCAACTGCCAATTTTTTTGTATGTTGGTCTTCCTGAGTGTAACTTACCTGTAAAATATGACTTCAAAATATGTATTGGTTTTCGAGAAAATTGAAAAAAATATTTTTGAAGAAAACATTTTTTTTCTCGTTAATAGTTCCAAATATAGCAATGCCCATAATATATGTTGTACATAACTTAGAGAGACAACATATCATATTTTTTTTCTAAAAATCTATATAAATAAAACAAATTCGGGTTCGTTACACCATTTATAACTCAAGAACGACTGGACCGATTGTTATGATTTTTGATTTGCTGCATTAATTGTCTCCGCCCCGAATAGCAGAATAACTATTAAAACATGGGAAATATTCACGAAAAAAAAAATGAAGATCATTCATTTTCTCGTACATTTTCCAATTTATTAATTCTGAGGCGGTACGACGTTCGCCGGGTCACCTAGTAATTGATAAATGTTAATTTATATTTACCTTGTAATCGCCAGGCACGTCGACGCCGACCCTGTAGTCTGTGAAACTCTGGTAGGGGTGGAAGTTGAACACGAA
The DNA here is from genome assembly GCA_949629135.1 of Eremobia ochroleuca. NCBI lineage: Eukaryota > Metazoa > Arthropoda > Insecta > Lepidoptera > Noctuidae > Eremobia > Eremobia ochroleuca. The sequence continues at coordinate 14,707,528 of OX451402.1, read as the reverse complement.
CAGCAGGCCGGCGCGCTCGAACGAGACCACCTTGTCGCCCTCGTGCTTACATGATACGTAGGCCTGGAGACAGAACGATGATATCAGAATCTTTTTATTTACATCTATCATTAGATACAGCCTTATGACAAGTATACAACGTGTAACGTTAAATGCGCAAAACCTCAGACACCCCAACTGATTTTTAATTCAATTGACCTATTTCAGAGAGAAAATAAGTCATTAAAAAAATTGTAAAGGTTTTTTGTGCTGTTTTAGTTTTACTGGCCATTCTGATCGTTTCTTGCGTCTGCGACGACGCTTTATCGAGGGAGGAGTCGTCACCGCGCCGCTGCGCCGCGCTGACATTGGCTTGCTTGACCTATTAATAAATAGACACGGCAACGTTTTTAATGAAGATTTTTTGAAAAATGTGACCTATATTAAAAAGTGGTTCTATTAATTCTGCTCGTTATTCTGATCAAACTATTTTCAGATTTTGCGCATTTAACGTCACACGTTGTATAATCAGCCTATATTGTTAACACTGCTGGGACACAGGTCACACAGGTCTCCTCTCAGTGAGTGGGGGTATAGGCTGAAATCCAACAAGCGGGTGACGCGGGACCAGTGCTGGTTGGTAGATGTCACATGTCTTTGATTTTTTGGTTCTAGGATATGCCGGTTTCCTCACGATGTTTTCTTTCACCGTTTTGAGAGCAATGGTGATGAAATAATTTACACAAAGTAAAGCGCCAGACTGGGTTCTGGTTCTAGGTTTATTTATTTATTTTACCATTTATGTACACACATATATAAACAGACAAGAAAAAACAGAACAGAGAAATAGGTACAAAGGTGTTGCTAGGTTATGATAAATTAACGGAGACAAAATTGTCTATGAATAATATCTTGGCAAATTGATTAGGATCGATAAGATTCTTTTCAGGCCTTTGGACTGCCAGCTAACTTTGAGCTAACATCTTTTTACTAACATTTTTGAGGTAGGAACACAATTCGTTCTTGTTTGGGAAGGAAAACTGCGCTCGTGCCAAAACAGGCCCTTGGGTTAATCTCCAACACTTTACACTGAAGTTAGCAGAGACTCCGCATTTATTTAAGATGGGACAGTGGAAGACAGCTCTCTACTCGTACTAGTAAAATTTCATATCCTGACCCACTTCACCATAATGACCATGTGATAAAAAAGCCGAACAGGCGCGTACTCGGATTCTTATCAACAAGATTAATCTGAAGAGGGCATGAAGGCCTTTACAGCAGGTCACTTTAAAGTCAAATTTTAAGTTAAAACTCTTGTATAGAAAGGCTTTCAACTTGCAGTAGGACAATTTAGACCCACAATTCAATATTTAGCAACAAAACATCTCATACTAACCGGAGCCGAACTTAGCCATCCATACTTCTCCTCCAACGTATTCATGTCTCTATCGAACTCGTTGAGGAACTTGTACTTGAGCAGCGGGTCGTCCACGAGGTTCCACTGGCGCCGCGCGTAGTGGTACGACGAGTTGTTGCCGGCACGCGGGAAGTCCAGCCACTCTGGGTGGCCGAATTCGTTGCCTAGAGGAGAAAAAAAAATCATAAAAAGAGTGGTCACGAATATTTTTATACAGCGTGTAACGGAAAGGGGGTATCAACCCTGAAGGAGGTGAATGTGCTCATGAAACTCAACAACTTTCCCCAAAGAACATAGGTCGAAATATGAAAAAAAAATTTGGCTCTCCCATAGTAAATCAATCAGCTGGTAGTCAGTTTTGTAAGGGAGGGCCAAATTTTTTTTTCATATTTCGACCTATGTTCTTTGGGGAAAGTTGTTGAGTTTCATGAGCACATTCACCTCCTTCAGGGTTGATACCCCCCTTCCGTTACACGCTGTATATACACGGTGCGTTACACGTATTTGTTTACGTTTGTTTTGTGGATTTTTTAGACTTGTTAAGTTCAGACGTTAGAAGTTAGACCGTTTGGTAGGTTGCCCTGGCGGCCGATTCAAGGATAAACCTCCCATAAAATACCAACTAACGACCAATTTGAGCAAAAACACCAACCCAGCCCAAGTACGAGTAAAAAATCTTCTAACATTCATACAGCAGGGTAGTTGCGTAACACACTATCAGTAGCAATGTGTTTAATTTTGACAGTTCAACAACATTCATTGCGTTATTTACGTTGTTGAGCAGACACACTTTTCGAACATATGGAGCAATGGATTAGCAATATGCTTCAAAATAGAGGAGTTAGGGTGCGTTTCCACAGAAGCGGAGCTGGGCGAAGCGGAGCAGAGACGTGCAGGAATCGACTAATCACAATGGTTGAAATCCTCATCGCGTCACTCGTCTCGTCTGTGATTGGACGATTCCTACACGTCTCCGCTCCGCTCCGCGCAGCTCCGCTTCTGTGGAAACGCACCCTTACGCAATTAGGGTGCATATCTAGAAAAATATTTATTTAAATATTTTATAATGCAACAGTTTCCATACTGTTCCTGATAGACGCCGCCGCAGAGGGTCGGCCCAGGAAGAGGTGGTGAGACGACCTAGACGCGTACCGCCAGGGTTGGATCGAGGTGGCTCTGTAAAAGGATGCCTGGAAGGATTTGGGGGAGGCCTTGTTTGTTGCTCAGCAGTGGTACAAAAAAAGGTGCAATAGCGAGCGGAACGAGCTCGAAAATATTATTTACTTGGCGACAGAGCAGAAGATAAGTAATGCTTAAATCAAGAAAATAAGCCGGGCCGCCCCGTGTCATGGCCATTTCGACCATAGGTAATTACGTCACTGAACATACCTATAAAGTTGAGATACGCTTCGCCTGCTAGCGCGTGTGTGATGAGTCGTATCATGCAGTGCAGTGCTAGTCCTCGCTCGACGACTGCGCTTGGCTCGCTCAGAGTGGACATGTGCGTGTACATGGCCGCGTCCATCAGCCAAAATGCTATTGTTTTGTCGCCTACGAGAGCCTGGAAGGGTGAGAAATTGGTTAATGATTAGAAGTGACACTATTTTTTTATAAATCTTGCCCCCTCTTCTTCTTTTCGTACGGTACATCTACAAGGTTTAACTTAAATAATACACAACCTCTTAAGGGGTCATTGTACTCATCATTATGAACAACTTTTACCAAACAGAAATCGCGAAAAAAAAAATCAGCTGTTCCCTACATTTATGTTCGCATAACTCGTCAAAATGGTGCTTATTTTTACATTGATTACATACCTGGTCATGACTCTCAGCATACGCCACGGTGCCTTCCATCCACCTTCTGTTAGTGAGGGTGTGGACGATGTGGCCCATCTTCCAGTCCTCGTCTTTCTCCTCCTTGAGGAGTTTAATCCACATGTCGGGTATGGCCATGCCCAGGCGGTAGTCGAAGCCGGTGCCGCCTTCGTTGACTGGGCGACATGAGGCTGGCATACCTGATACGTCCTGGAAATGGAACGGTTTGTTTAGAAGGAACTTTATTTTTGGGTTAAGTGGAGGGCGTGTTGGCGTATTAGGATGATAAAAGATTACAGAAGTTACTAATAAAGGGAAGTGGAAAATGCAGTATCAGCAGTTATAAGCGTAGCTCCTTTACACTAGTCAGTAGTTTTAATTTTTCTTTTAGGTCAATATCTATGATTTTAAAAACGAACTTCGCGGAAACCAAACTTTGATTTTTCTCAAAGATCTATTTTTAGGATTGTTTTTCTGATTAAGTAGCTTCTACCAGGAATTTTACTTTGGCAAGCACATGGAAATCGTTTACGGTCAAAATGAAGCAACAGCAGGTGAAATTATGATATTATGTTAAATTGTCTGCGACACTGGCTTTGCCAATTCAAAAGAGCTTTTAGTATTTTTTAGCAATAATAAGGCATCCTTAACAACAGAATCCATATTGCCTATTGCCAATCCTCACCTCAGCAATAGTAATAGCCCTGGCATCGATCTTGTGCACCATCTCGTTAGCCAACATGAGGTACACCAGCGCCTCCGTGTCCACGCCCAGGCCGTAGTACTCGTCGTAGTGGCCCGAGAAGCCCTCGCCGATGCCGCGCGAGTGGTACAGCATTGACGTCACGCCGTCGAATCTGAGGGGGAACAGGGGTCACTTGTAACGGGGTATGGTAGACATAAGATGGGAGAAGTGGTTTGTTGTACTAGGATACTCATGTTTGTTAAAATATGATAATTAAAAATGTAAGTAGGTTTATACAAACACATGTCAATAATATTTTTAAAACGGAGGTAAGAGTTTGCTATTCGACTACTCTGAGAGGAAACACTGAAACAAAGTCAGACGTCATTCTCTTTTAAAGTCCAGATATTTGTGCAGACAGCTGTGCTGCTGGGGAGTTTGTTGCGCCACTTCTTCTTCCCAGCGAGAGCACTAAGGAGTGGTGTAGGGCGGGCGTTTTTGGGTGACTGTCTTATCTAATTTTAACGTTCGAAAAGTGTTGATTTTTATTCTCAGCCTATTTTGATTAAATGTCTATTGATTTTGATTATCTTAGTTGTTAGTGATTTTGATTACGCAGGGCCACGTAGATTAGTATTTTTTTTTCCAAATTACATCTATCCTTACAGGGTAACCTATTGCGATAGTGTACATATCTTATCTTATCCTAACTAAATTCTTATCCTATTTTGAAGACAGACAAAATATTCACCACTAATTCATACTCACACATGTTGAAGCATGGCGTACAACGAATATTGTAAGTGAAATAAAGTTGACGTTAAAGTTAGACCATAATCAAACACATAAATGGAGTGTAAATGCGTTGCAGTCCCATAGACAATGGGACACTTAAAATCGGGTCCAGCGTGTCCAGTACCCTAATTGCGTAACACACTATTCCTCTCAATTTGAAGCATATTGCTAAACCATTGCTCCATATGTTCGAAAAATGTGTCTGCTCAACAACGTAAATAACGCGATGAATGTTGTTGAACTGTCAAAATGAAACCCATTGCTACTGATAGTGTGTTACGCAATTACCCTACTGTTGTCTGCACGCTACTGAAGGACTGAAAGTGCCAAGCTCGTAGCTAAATTCTGAGCTGACTGTATATCGATTGCCATCGACAAGCTAAGAAGAATCAAACACATTAATACAATTTTTCTTACCTGAATCCATCAAACTGGTATTCTTCTTGGTACCACCTTAGGTTTGATAGCAGGAACCGAAGCACTTCAGTTCTGAAACAAACACCAACATACAACGTGTAACGTTAAATGCGCAAAACCTGAAAATAGTTTGATCGGAATAACGAGCAGAATTAATTGAACCACTTTTTAATATAGGTCACATTTTTCAAAAAATCTTCTTTGAAAACGTTGCCGTGTCTATTTATTAATAGGTCAAGCAAGCCAATGTCAGCGCGGCGCAGGAGCCCGGTGACGACTCCTCCCTCGATAAAGCGTCGTCGCAGACGCAAGAAACGATCAGAATGGCCAGTAAAACTAAAACAGCACATAAAACCTTTACAGTTTTTTTAATGACTTATTTTCTCTGTGAAATAGGTCAATTGAATTAAAAATCAGTTGGGGTGTCTGAGGTTTTGCGCATTTAACGTTACATGTTGTATTTTACTGTAGGTACCTGTTTTATTTTTAAGTTAGTGTTTTCAAAATACACTATACATAGTTTTCCTTTTGGATGGTGGGTTTCATTCAAAATTTCACTGAAGGGTCCAAGTTGTTTTGCAAAAGTATGGTCTACCTTAGTAGTGGTCCCCTAGGTACCGAATTCTGACAACCAGTCCTACCAACGGGTATTGTGATTGCCAGTAACTGGGTTGTGGAGGTCAGACAGACAGTCGCTCCGTGTAAAATACTGGGTATTATTTATTTATTTATTTAAACTTTTCGCACACAAAAAGGTCTAATGATTTAAGGTGTAAAGGTCTTAGACGACTGGAAGCCGACCCCAACATAGTTGACAAAAGGCTTCGGAGATGGAGAGGATCTACCTAGGTAACTTACTCAGAGTAGTTGAACAGCCGGCTGTCCCACAGCTGGTGGGTTCCCCTCACTCCGTCGTGGAAGAAGCAGGAGTTGGTGCCATCGAACTCGTTGAGGCCGTCCAGGGTGTTCTTGGAGGCGTGGGAGTGAACCACGTCGAGGAGAACGTAAAGACCCAGCTCGTGCGCGCGGTCGATCAGCTGTTTGAGCTCGCAGGGGGTTCCGTAACGGCTGGGGAGGAGAAGTAATGGCATTTTTAACGTGTTCATTTATATCAATTAGAATAAAACTAGCTGCGCCCCGTGGTTTCACCCGCATAAATCTCGATCCCGTGAGAATATCGGGATAAAAAGTATCCTATGCGTTCTGCCGTGCGATTCTGTAACCATCTCACCGTGAAAGCTTGGGTGAAGTAAGCGTGGAGTGAGCTGTCATTCGCTAGGGACTAACACTACTAAGTGCTCACTTCACTTATGATTTCACGGTGAGATTTTTACAGAATCGACCGGCAGGTTCCTCATTATAAACTATATGTCTGCCAAATTTTATCCAAATCCGTTCAGTAGTTTTTGTATGGAAGAGTAACAAACATCCATCCATCCATCCTCACAAACTTTCGCGTTTATAATATTAGTAGGATATTGCGCTCCATCACGAAAGAAAGTCGATGGTTTAGCCCATGGAATATGGGTATACATGGTAACAGGGACACCAACGCGCAAAATGTAACTATGAATTCAGCACATGTTTTATTTTTTTGTTGTTTTTTTACATACAATGTTCATCGGACATAAAAAAAAAATCGACTATTTCATAGAAAGGGGCTGTAGATTTATTACGTAAGACGATTTGAGGGGGAGGGCGTTCAAACTAGTCTTATTTTTTCTTACGTGGGAGTAGGAGGGGTCTAGATTGTTCTTACGTAAGATCTCAAAAGTAAGCAAAAAGTCGTTTTTGAACTTTTTTTCTTTGCAATTATGGTAGATACTGATATCTACCATAATTGCAAAGAAAAAAATCCTCAAATCGTCTTACGTAATAAATGAACAACCCCAAAAGTGCAATACCTGCGCGGTCAAACTGTATAGAACAGCATTTTTTTTTTTTAATAACTGACGAACAAATTTAGCTCAGGGGCATTCAGAATCATGTACAGACGACAGCACATCAAGCGACCCGAAACTGTCAAATGTTTCCAATCAACTTTGAACCTTATGCTTTAGCGATAAAGTTGAAAAGCTCGATGTGCTGGCGTCTGTACCTACTGAATCCAAGGTAACAGGTTGTGTGTCGTAATTAGTGATCGATACTTAAACACATGATTCTACTCATCATTACAAACAACTTTTACTATCGGACCAAATCCGAAATCGCGAAAAAAAATCAGCTGTTCCCTACATTTTGACGACTCGTACGAACATAAATGTAGGGAACAGCTGATTTTTTTTTCGCGATTTCGGATTTGGTCTGATAGTAAAAGTTGTTTGTAATGATGAGTAGAATCATGTGTTTAAGTATCTATCACTAATTACCAGTCACCCTATATGAAAGAATATTGTTATTACATTAGAACAACAATTACCTGCTTGCTGCGAAGAAACTTGTGACTTGGTAACCGAAGGACGCGTAGTACGCATGCTCCATGATGGCCATAAGTTGTATTGAGTTGTAACCTGAAATAATACAACTATTGTTAGCATCACAAACTAAAATATATTTACATTTCCAAGGCACCTATAGTTCTAAGTTAATAGTAACTTACAAGGAAACCTCGCGAGGTGTCCCTCACCGATTTAGTTGCGGCTTTACTATAATAATCTACATGAAAAATGATGAGATACGTATTTTTTCTTTTTTGCTAACAAACGTTTTAAAGGGGTGAAAATCACCCTCAAAGTTCGTACCCCAAAATGATGGTTTGCAGTTTTCACATATTTCTGATAAAATTTTTCCAAAATGACTTTAACCATTAAAAAGAGCATAAAAAATTATGAAAAATACCTTTATTCATTATTATTTATAAGACTTAAAATTGGTCCCATTAAAAAATAATAAATAGTTTATAGGTTATGAATTTTTTGTTATTTTTAATTAAAAAAAATTGTATATCCACAATTCTTATAAATATGTGTGCCGCAACTAAATCGGTGAGGGACGCCTCGCGAGGTTTCCTTGTTAGGAAAAGGGTATGCAGAAAAGAAATACAACGTGTTCCGTATGCTTACCTTGATTCTTAATCCTAGGCAGAACATTATCTCTAAATTCGTTGTACGTGCCGACTTTGCCTTCCGATGTAGCTATACCGACGTGGCACTCGTATATGCGGGGAGACTTCGGTTTTGCTACTTTGGGGTGCTTAAATTGATATGGCTGAAAAAAAGAATATTTTTAGCAATAAAATACTTTCTGTACAGTTGAATGTTCCTGGGGTTGGTCGCATTATTTTATATGACCGGTAAACGAGAGAGGACATCTGCACACGTAGATAAGTAATGTACTAGTACTACCTAACAATGCTTTTATCTTAACGATTTACTCTAATGAGAAAACCCAATCGGTTTGATAAAGTTTTTAATGAAGAAGTTATAATGCTAATAAACAATATTTTTAGGATAATTATGTTAGGATTAGCTTTGCCCCGCGGTTTCACCCGCATAAGTGTCGATCCCGTGGGAATATCGGGATAAAAATTGTCCTATGTGTTAATCCCGGTTATAAACTATCTGTGTACCAAATTTCATCAAAATTGGTCCAGCCGTTTGAGCGTGAAGAAGTAAAAATCATACACACACACACAAACTTTCGCCTTTATAATATTAGTGTGATTGTACCTTCATATTGGCCTAAATTCATAGAAATATGTATAACTTTCTTATATGTATGCCTAAATTGATATAAATGCTTACAGTAGGTAGATATTCTGCTAACCAAACAGTAGAAAGTAGGATATGTACTTACATTTTCTGGCCTGTATATAAACTGTTGGTACGTGAATCCTTCAAAAGGTTTGACATAACTCGCCCACGGGGACAGCCTGTACAAATTGTCGTTGACTATAAGTTGCACACGGCCGCCGTGCTTCAGTGGAGAAGACCCGTCGGGGTTTGCTGGTATCGTTAGCTCCCATTTCCCAAATTCTTGTTTCCTGAATGGATGACTCTTTGAATTCCAGCCATCTGTAGTGATCAAAAATATGAATAAGCATCTATTCATATGGTACTAAAGATCAAAACGAGTACCTAATGCATCCGCATAGTGTGTTATGTGATCAATAATCTTTGATTGACCCCTATTTTATTCAAATAAAACTTAATTTTTGCATTTTGAACTCTATGAAGAATGGAACAGAGTTTGAAATAATGTGATACAGTTGTGATTCGTCGGAATTTACTGAGTTAATGCCCTTGTCTATTCTGGGACAGCGTACACATATTGGTTGAGTATTTTTTATTTAAATGTAACGAATGAATGCAAAGTAACTGACTATAAATAACTCCTTTAAATCCGCCTTCTAGATTGAATAAAAGTCGGTGTCCCAAATTACCTCTGTTGTAAAAATACGTTGTTGAGATTAGGTAGATACCTACTTCTGCGGCCACACATTAACCTCGTAACGCCCAATGTACAATGTATTGAACAAAGTGACATACAGTATTACACATTGCAAACATGCATTTAAATTAATTAATGTACATTGTAATGTACATTGGGCGTTTAGGAGAAGGTTTTGTTTTTAGTCTGGGCCGGAATGCCGTATGTAGCTTTGTTCAATACATTATACATTGAGCGTTTAGCTCATCTTGCGAAATTTTGCTTGGGCGTTACGAGGTTAAAATAGTGCCGTAATGTGATCAAACGGAAAGCGTTCCGTGGTCTGTCTTTGACGAGACTAAATTTTGAGACGGTCTATTTTTGACGAGAAAAAGTATCTACCTATCGGAAATGCAACAAAAATGTTTTAGAATTTGACCAGCGCAAATTGCCAAGTATCTTTCGGGGAATCGGAAATCGTGCAGCAATTCAGCTTTAGCACTGGTGCAGGTATAATGAAACAAGTTAATTATCTTATAACGTACTGAATTCTCCTTGTAAGTGTAAGCTGTGTGCCCCTGGGGCCCACTCCCGCCACGTCACAGACCCGTCGGAGTTGTACTGTGGCCCGAAGTATTTGTATCCCTTTGTAAACCCGTCGAAACCACCTTCCCAGGACTCGATCCTGTCCCACAGATCTTTGTAGCATCCATATCTGAAATTGAGATGAAATAATATTTGAATAAGGCTTTATGTAGGTACTACGGTTTATCTACTTTGGCAATAATTGACCCACCCGTGGTTTGCAAAACTTTACACTTTTTATGTTTCTTTTTATTTTGTAGGTACGTGTAATATATTTTGTGTGCCTTGTAGTCTGTGTCTACTTGAAGTGTGTCTAAGTCTGAAGTCTAGTTTGTACTGCGGTACCGCGATTATGGGTTTTTGGGTGTTTTTAACGACTCATTCACTTGAGTGGTTAAAGTAGCAGATTCCAATACAGCTACTTAGAAACAGCGCAATTTACAAGCATGGTGGATGCAGATTGACTGCCATGCTTGTAAATTGCGCTTCATGGTTTCTCTATTTTGAATTGCGTGGTTCACAAGTCTAAATCAAAATCGATGTTTTCTTGCAAATCTATTTACCTGTGTAGGTACAGAATCTCACCATTCTGTACACAGGTAAATAGATTTCAGCCGGTAGATTCTGGAAAAATCTCACCGTGATAACTAAGGTGAAGTGAGCTTAGAGTGAGCTGTGAGTCATGCTGATGCTAGGGATTGACACTATTGGCGACTCACTCCACGCTCACTTCACCTAAGTTTTCACGGTGAGATGGTTACAGAATCGCACGGCAGTTGACCTTAAAATTGAGATTTTAATACCTACCGTCCAAGCATTATAAAAGAATAAAAATTACATCTTCAAAAAAAAAATACGCAGTTTAATTGATTAAGATACTGAGTATAAGTCAAATGAGGGTATTTTCTAAATTCCATACTAGCAAAGCACGGATAACTATTTTCTAGCTCTGTGCGCATTTGTTAATTAGGTACTAGTCATAATAGGTAATATCCTTTATATTGTATACACTCGATTACCTAATATTATTAGCAATAGCAATAATAGTATTAGCATCTTGATTGTTTTGTTACGCTTGATTCGATATTTTAAGTAGGTACCTACCTACCTACCTACTTAGTTACAACTAGGTATGACTGATAAACGAATTAGCCTAATCGTGGTTAGCCAGCTAAGTTTATCTCTAAAGTCTATGACTATTATTATTTACCTACAGAAAATAAGCGTAATTAATTAATATCGAAGTTTCGAAGAGTGTCTAAAGTTCTGCTTCTAGTTTGACTTGACCTTAGATTTGACATTGGGAACTTCACAACGCACATCGAGCGACAACAGCGCTGAATCAGCTAACGCGATATTTTTCATAGCAAATAAATATCAATACAGAAATATATCTATGATACAAAGGCGGAAAATAGTCGTACAGTGATTCTTTATTTACTGCTTTCCAGATAAGTGTCTATCAATATTCAACACGACATTCTAACGCCTCTGTAGGCCTAAAAATATAAAGCGCTACAGCGCTTTATTGTCAACAATTCGTAAACACGGTAGGTTAACCTAAAATTGAGGTAAAATATCACTTAAAAACACGGTTTTCTTCCACAATTTCACTCAAACTTCATTATAAATTGCGTTAGGAACACTAATGGTTTACCTGCGTCGGATTTCCCGTTCGTATGGCTTCAAATAACCATCGCGATCAAATAATTTCTGTATGTCCGGCACGGGTACTTCCATCGGGTCCATAGCTGAATAGTTACCACCCATTATTTATGTTGTCTACAGCCGCTTATTTGTCAAACCGGTGCGTACTGCGCAGGCGCTCCACAACCGCGCGAAATGGTATCGCTTGTTTAAATGATAAAACGTTGTTCGATATTATTATGAACTGAAGACAAGTTTATTACAATTTAGATAAAGTTCGGGTCATCCGTGCCACGAGAAACTTTGTTGTTTTGAGTACTTGATGTTAAATGTTCACGGGTTAGGCATTTGTTTAAAAAAAAAATCAATCCCTGTTATAAAACATTCTATGATCGCGTGATATGTTATCGTCAGTTTACTCGCAATTTTTATTTGCAGTAAATTGTATGAGATTATGATTAACTTTTTTACAATGTAGGTAGGCACTGTTCAAGTTTTTCCGAATATTCACTTGCGACTCTGGCGAGCGATCACTGACTACTGTACATACATGTCATTGTGCCAGTCATATTGTACCAAGGTAGAGGATAAAATATTTACCTCTACCTGCCTATTGGCTGCGGAAAATTACCATATTGACTGACATTCAAATTAGTTTAAGCAGTTTATTAATAATCTACCTACCTACACTGCATATTTGTTTAAGTCAGTAGGTAAATGACAAATATCTCGTCGGTACTATCTAATAAGTAAATACTAATAAGTACTACTTTATCCTAGTCCTAGAGGGGATAAGCAGAAGTACTGAGTTGTCAATAATATTATGTACACACGCCAGCACATTAAGCTACCCGAAACTGTCAGATTTTCCCAATCAACTTTGAACCTTATGCATTAGCGATAAAGTGGAAAATCTATTAAAGAAATCTGACAGATTGTAGTAGCTTGATGTGCTGGCGTCTGTACATAAGCACGCCTATCTTTGTTATGTAAGTCCACAATACATGTGTAAAGCGCAGGCCACACCGCCAGCTGGCGAGCGGGCGGGCGAGCCGAGCGAGCATCGTAAGGGTGCGTTTCGTCGATTCCTGCACGTCTCTGCTCCGCTTCGCCCAGCTCCGCTTCTGTGGAAACGCACCCTTAGGGTGCGTAGCTCGCGGTGTGAACTGAAGTATGAAAAGAGGTGAATAAGGGTGCGTGTCCACAGAAGCGGAGCTGGGCGAGGCGGAGCAGAGACGTGCAGGAATCGACTAATCACAATGGTTGAAATCCTCATCGCGTCACTCGTCTCGTCTGTGATTGGACGATTCCTACACGTCTCCGCTCCGCTCCGCCCAGCTCCGCTTCTGTGGAAACGCACCCTTATTCACCTCTTTTCATACTTGAGTTCACACCGCGAGCTACGGAGATAAGAGGTGATTAACGATGCTCGCTCGGCTCGCCCGCCCGCTCGCCAGCTGGCGGTGTGGCCTCCGCTTAAGACGGTACCTACCTACTGTTATCGCGAATAGCCGAGTCGTAGGTCCGGTACGTGAAGATTCCAAGATAATAATCGCTAACTAAGAATAGTACAGAATGTTTATGTTTACTATTATGCAAGAATTAAAAGTTCCTTTATCGGTACTTATAGAAAAAGTGACAGCCGATCTATTCTATAAAAATCTTACCGTGAGAACTAGTTATGGAAGAAAAAAAGACAGATTGCGCCGATTTGTGCCTGGTCTAACCCTTTATACGCTGGGAATGTGGATCCATGTGATACACAATGGCTTTTGAATTGTTTATGCAATTACGGCATTCAACCTGTTAACGGACAAAGCTTTTATAACAAGGAAGATAGGTATAACTGCCACCAAAAAATTAGAAAATTAAAAAAAAAATTAATTCATGTCAGGCAGGCACTTTACTTTGTGTATTTCATTTCATCATCACTGTTCTCAAAACATTGAATAAAACATTGTGAGGACACCAGCACATAATAGCACCAAAACATTCAAAGACCCGCACTGAGCCCGCATGGTGGATTTTAGCCCACTAAGGGTGCGTTTCCACAGAAGCGGAGCTGGGCGGAGCGAAGCGGAGACGTGTAAGAATCGTCCAATCACAGACGAGACGAGTGACGGGATGAGGATTTCAACCATTCCTGCACGTTTCTACTCCGCTTCGCCCAGCTCCGCTTCTGTGGAAACGCTACCCTTACTCTCACAGAGACGTGGCCTGTGTCACAGCAATGGGAGCAATATAGGCTGATTATGCAGCTATGCACAAAACATGTCTTCCTTACTTAACATGTTTGTATATTGTTATAGTGTTTTAATTCTGACTGTCCCATGACTTAACTTTGACCAACAAATTATAAATTTATTCATGGATACTTAAACTTTGTAATTAGTAGTTATTCCAAAGTTTTATGGTACACCACAGACTACCTACAGTATTTGTCTCTCTTTCCCTTTTCAATCCACCCAAAGGTTTTCTTTAAAAGATCACTCTTAGCGATAAGACCGCCCATTGTGTCACCCTTTGTAAAATTTCTATATTTGAGGAGGTAACATGCAAACAGGCTTAAGTTAAAATAATGTAAATTTTCAGAATACTGAAAAAATCTGTAGTAAATAACTAAGTACAGATTTTATCAGTATTCTGAAAATTTACATTATTGTGACTTAAGCCTGTTTGCATGTTACCTCCTCATTTATGTCTGTAATTTATATGGTGTACATAATAAAGAGTATTCTATTCTATTCTTAATTTATTTTTGCTCATGTAACCTAAACCCACACTTTTCTGTGACTTATGTACTCCATTTTACACCGAAAAGAGTGGGTTTGGGTCACACAAGCTATAAAATAGAATATGATATGTGTGACCTGAGTAGCCTATTAATGCATGGTGTTTAATCATGTTTATGCCATGCAATAAAGGACTAATTACCCATTGAATGCCGAGGTGAACCATCAAATCATAATCGGTGGCCACCATACATAATTATGGTCAACTACATAAGATGCCAAAGGCGACGTTCACACGGCAACCATTCGATTCGATTTTTTTATGTACACGGTTTTACTGTATATGATGCAATCGTTCACACGGCAACCATTCGATTCAATTTTTTCACATGTGGAATTATGTCCTCCATATTGACTACCAACTGATGCAAAGCACAAGGGCAAGGATTCTCGAATGGGCGAGTCGTGTGAACGAGACAATATGAACACAAGTGTCGTATTCAATAAAATCGTTTCGAGGCACGGTATTCTCTGTGGCAACTTCGTACGGTATACAGTAAAAAAATGTATCTCGAACACAACATTTTCCCATATGGACTCAATGTGAACAGTTTGATATATTGTCTACTGCCACTACTATGTTCGATAAAATCTAGTGTACGGTATACAGGAAAAGTATGGCTGTGTGAATGTGGCAAAAGAGTATAAAAATGACCATTCCAGGATACCAAATGGCATTGATCACCCTATAATGAACACATTGAACGCCGTGGTGGTCAGCGGTGACCACTACTGACCACCACTGAACTTTCCATATGGGCTGACGCTGATTCGCGATTTCGGCAAATTTTACATGTTATATTTTATTGGCTCATACGGTTCAAAATAGTCAAAAACCCCACTGTAAATAATTATTTCTTATTACTATTCAAAGAATTAACTAAAATAATTGCTGTCGATGACCGGTGACCACCATGGCGTTCAATGTGTTAACAGAGAACATACTAACACATAGTTGGCCTCTTGTATTAACACCACCTCATATTACATAGTCGGCATTCAATGGGCTAAGTCACATGTATCATCATGAACTATTTATGCACACAAGTTAATAAAAAGGAATTTGACGAAAAGAGAATAACACCAACTTTTACAATATTGTTATATACAAATAATCTAACTACACTAACTACATTAACCTTTTGACCGCCACGGACGGCTATAGCCGACAAACGAAAACGTGCCAAACACGCCACCGACGTCTACAGCCGTCAAGAAAACGACATTTTTTAAGTACAAAATAAATCTTTTCTAATTTAGTATAATTATTTTGTACTTAAAAAATGTCGTTTTCTTGACTGAAAGGTTAAAAGCCACTTCCTTACTGAATTCTACGAAGAAATAATACAAGACAACATTTGGCAACAAATTAATAATATTTATTCAATAATCTTATCTATTTAAAGCTAAACTACACAAGTACCAATGAAATCAAAATATATCTGAGCCTGTTCTCTTTGCTCTGCGAACTGCTTCATCAGGTTGTAGTTTCTCCTCTTCTGATGGGTCCTTAGGGTATCCTTCTTCATCTAACTTGCCTTCTTTGAAGTCAGTTACGATCTTCTTGCTGTACACAGCGTCAAACAGCTGCTCTGGCGTGAATTCACTCTGAATAACATTCAAAGCCTTGTACGACACATATGGCTTTAAATCGAAGCCTTTTAGGTCAGGAACTATAAGTTCGGGTATCATTTCAGGCACAGTGACGAAACGGCCGTTAATGTACTGTCCAACATCACGAACTCCTCGCTTATCAACCTCTAACACCCTATTATCAGTCATCTGCTGTTGACGATGAATATGAGAGCCTCTCTTGTTAGCGATTACAAACTTTCTGAAATTCCTCTTGCCTTCCCTCGGAGCTGATAAGGAAATGCTCCTCTTCGATATGAAGTTGGTTAAATAAGTTATTTTAGACATTTTCTTTCAGTAAATATTGCTTTCGCACAGTTTTTATAGGTTAGACTAATGTCATGTCATTCAGTCATTGTTGTGATTATGACATAATTTGATTTGACAATGACATTCTGAGGCTGTATTCCGAATTATGGCGTAATCGTTCACAGCGCTCACATCAATAAATTGCGTTCCGATTTAGATACCACAATTCTGACAACTGAGAGCTGTCAACAATTCGGAACGCTCATGAACGCGCTCACATTACTCGATCAACGTCTCACTCACACGTCGTCACAGTATTTGACTGAATTTGGATAATGCCACGTTAGTTTAAAGTTGTTATGCAACGTAACTCAAAACAAAACACCATAATTGTCATTTTTGACAGCGCTCACGATGATAGTATCGCAAGATGGCGCATGTCATGACGTCATCTATGACGATTCACGGGACGTTCATTCGGAACCGGGAGAAGCACGATCAATTAGAGCGCATCTCGGAACGCACCCGGAATTTGACGTGTAGGGATAAGAAAACCGGTAATTTTCGCAAAAGAATCTTGAGTTTATGGTATTAAACAATCAATTCATTTCACATGAGAATTCATGGTTCACTCATTCAATCATGGTTTTTTGGTTATTTTATTGTATTTCCGTTTACAAATAGAAATTTCATATACACCAACACCCAGAAATTGAACTACTATATGTTTAGAAAGGCCCTAAAAATATTGATTCCGTGTGGGAACCTAATCTGCGGCACGCAGCAAAGCATGCCTCAGTCTAAACCAAGTTCAAACTCAGTCATTCTTTGTTCCCCCTTCTGAACTTTGCCTTTCGTTACGTCAGGGAATTTTGTAGGCAAGTAAAACGAAATATAAATTCGCATTCATAATATAATTTATAGTAAACCTATATACATAATTATCCTTCTATTATACTCATGGAACACCAATACAAGTACATACATCCAGGAAACAAAAAAGGAAAGATGTTTGTATTATTGCAATGCGAACAGAATAGTCATTGCCAAATAAATAACATAATTAGATATACTTTGTAAAATTATCATTCTGGAACAAAGGTAAGAAGGTACAACTTGGCGCATAAAGTAAAAATTGAGTGAATTGAAATAAATTTAATGAAAGAAAGATATTTGTGATGTCATATTTTATTTGACAATGATAATTTTTATTCTGATAGTAAGTATTAATATTACAAACAGCCAAGGAACTTCATAACTGTGATGTCACATAAAAATAAAAATAATATCGTGATATCTTTTGTACACTTTGCTAAACAATCCCTATATATTTAAAACAGCTGAAAGTAAAAAAATCTATCAATTATCTACATTTTGTGCTCGCCATTGAACACTAGCGATATACATATAGACAGAGATACTCAACCTTTTCTTCGATTTAATCACAAAGAAATGTGTATTTTTTTCGCCAATTCCGCTTAAAAATAAAGAAAACATAGTTTTAGATTGGAGGAAGAAGCAAAAGGTAGAGCATCCCAGCTTAAGGGTGAAACAAGCAATTTTAGCCATCTCTTATATTTATAACTAACAGAATTATTCTTATAGATTGCTGTTTTACCCTATATTTTACATTGGCACTGTTTTATTTCAGTTAGCACCTTCAAAGTCGTTGACATAACTTGAGTTACAAGTTATGTTCATGAGATTGGTATATAATCGCAAACAAAAATGCGGACCCGCTTTTTTAGTAAAACGCACGTTTTACTAAATGATTTCTATTGAATATTGAGTAGTCCATTTTAAAAAGATGAAAACTTAGATTTTAATAATATTGGACACTTAAAATATAGAAAAACCGAACATACCCGAGAAAGACATAACACATTTATTTTTATTGTCCAAGGGAATGTCAAAAACAACATTAAAGGAAATCAGTATCACATTAGTAGCCGAAAAGTTAAACACAACTCAACCGCATCGAAAAATCGTAATTCACACACGTTAACCGAACTTTGTCGCATAAAAATATTCGTTGTTCACTAATATAGTTAACTTTTAAAACATATTATTAGAACAAGAGAATATAGTTATTTGTCATTAAACTTGATTTAATTTTCAAAATTTCGATATTAATCCATTTTTTTTTTCATTGAGATAAATTCGAGCCCTAAGCGGTTTCGACACCTACCAACCCTATTTTAATATTCCGAACGTCATTTTCATACACATAGAAATACAAATATTGGCATTTCGCTTACAGACAAAGAAATAAAAAGTTCTTTTCACGTCCTTCCTATACAAGAACACTTGAGGTCACTGAACCGTAACTGGTCATGTATCAGCTGGTCGTTCATCGTGATGGTTGTGGTCCAGTTCTTCAAGGTTATCGCTGGATGAATGCGTCATGTCGCTGAGTTCGTCGATCTGTTTTTGTTTTTTCCGAACGTTCCAATGCAGGCATTCGGCTAACGAGTCGAACCAGTCAGAGATTTGATCCTGTGCGCAAATCGATGGTACAGGGTACACTGAGGTCGTCACGTAAAGGCTGTGGGTGAGAATTTGATGTTTTAATTTATGTTTATGAATTAAAGTATTAATATGAGAATGACTAGTATTTTATAACTTAAATATACGATGATAAACTTGGATGCAGCATCCAAGTTTTTTTTTTTCGGATTTTGTCTTAACTAGTAAGACAACTCCGAATAATAGGGGCCAAAATTATTTCCATTTTTTCTGGATTACTTATACATTATATATTGTAACGCCCATACAAGGATAATGTTTTTATTTTATTTACATAATCACAATATGTATAGCCGTAACGACTTTTGTATAAAATAGCCTAAGAGTTTCGCACAACCATGGAGCAGTCAACAAATGAAGTGCTAATACGTATAAAGGTACGGCAACCACATTTGACAGATAGCCTAGTGGCTGTTGCGTATTGACCTTTTCTTAAATAGACATACGTATCTTATAGAAAATCAACAATTTTGTACAAATACTGTTTGTTATTGGAACACAACATACATTAACATGACGTGCATGACGATATGATACTAAAAACTAAATGAGGTTAATGTTAATCAATGGTTAGGTACGTTTACATGCAAAGCAGAAGCGATAAGCAAATATACCTAAAATGATAATTTTTCCACATTTACTATATGCAAATAAAGTTTTCATAAAACCTAGTTATTTGATAAGGAAATTATTAATAATATAACCCTGCACCAGATAAAAAGCAAATAAAATCTATTCACTATCCCCGCACACTGAATTCGATGTTTATGGTAAGAGAAGTAGTCTATGACCAGTGGACCTCACTCTATGTGTACGAATTAAGGCATGTATACAGGAGACGGCATTCAAAACATTTACTCTTAGGCCATATAAAGTAAGGACTGAATGGGGTTTGGGTGGTATAAAATATTGTTTTAAACCCACTTCTGTTGCAACAGAGTTTCATTTTAACTCTAACTAAGCAATGAGCAGGGCTCGGAAACCGGTTGAAATTCTTAACCGGTTACGGTCATTGACCCCAAACCGAAATCGATTTAGGTTAAGGTTTGCACTTTACCGGTTTTTACCGGTTTTTGCGGGAAACCGGTTTTTCATGAATTTTGGTTTTGAAAGTGAAAATTAACCGGTTAAACACCCCCCGCCCCCTAACTAAGCAAGTCGCAACATGAATCTACCCGCACCATTTAAGTTCTCCGCTTGTATTTGACGTCCTCAGATCAAACATTTTTTTTCCTAATGTTTTCTGGGGTACTAAATGTACTAATGTCACTATAACTTGTTGGAAGTGTTAAAAAAGTAGACGAAAAATATTTACGACTTACGGAATTAACCGGTTAATTTGGGTGTCAAAACCGTTTGTGCTTATGTAACCGGTAACCTTTGTCATTTGGGTTACATATGAACAGTTCACTTGTTTAACCGGTTAATGAGGGAACGATATATTTACCGGTATTTCATCGAAATTAACCGCTCTTTTTAAACCGGTTCAGAGCCCTGGCAATGAGTAAAACCAGACAATTTTTTTTAACATTCAGTTGTGTTCAAAGTCAAAGAAAAATGCATTACATCAACTTAAAACTTTTATTACGAAAAAAAAGTTTTTATTTTTCACTTTTTGGTTGTATCTACCCCACACAAATTCATATAACACTAGTTGCTATGTAAATATCAGAGAAAACTACCCCCGCAAAGTTAGTAAAATTTGTATGGGTCCACCCCTGAGGCATACCTTATCCATTAAAAAATGAGACTATTTTGCAAATCCGTCTATATATGACGGAGTTATAGAACACACATAAAGAAAAACCAAATTGAGAACTTCCTCCTTTTTTAAGTTGGTTAATTAAATCCATTCATAAACAAAAAAGTTATGCCCGAATTTACTTGAAGATTCAACTTTGACAGAAATGAGGGTGTACCGTGGTATACTGAACACATCTGCGCACCCCTTTAGAGGGAACAGGCGTGGTGTTATGTTGTGTGATTGCGTAAACAATGCATACATATGCGATGGCAGCAATCGCGGTTGATTTGCTGGAATTTATTGAAGAGTTCCGTTGTCTGTCTCCGAAACTCATCATCAGATCTTTACGAAATAAATGGGACTATTTCGGAATAACCTCATTCGAACAAAAAAGAATTTTGCAAATCCGTCTATATATGACGGAGTTATGCCCGAACATATAAAAAAATATATAAACATCCAAATTGAGAAACTCCTCCTTTTTTGAAGTCGGTTAAAATCAACCTTTACACAACGAAGGATCATTCAATAACCGACATTTGTTTTTCCCCCACATTTGGCCGATTCATGAACCCCGAACTGAACCCTCCATTGACTATCTACTCGTTGTCATGCCATCTCCAATGTGTAGTGTTGTGATGCGTGTGAAACATGTCCTGTTACCTATCGCCTGGCCTGAGGGTGACTTGCGAGCGCCCGTCGAACGACACACTGGCCGCACTACGCGCCTCTAGCGTGGGCATTATCTGAAACAAGCCCTGAGACCTCAGCTCAATGCGAAAAGTTACTTATGCCTATCATGGACGTAACAGGGAATTTTAAGCCCCATTTACATGATGCCAGTTTCTTACCATACAATAAAATTGAAGCATCAAAAATTCTTGCATCATCTGAATACTGTTTAGACGGTGCTTAATTGTTGCTTCAACTTACAGTATGCCACCGGCAATAAAATCGCACCGTGTGTGTCAGGCTTTGTTGTTTTAGTTTTGGAATTAACTTCTGATTCTATTTACCCTGTTAAAAGATTACTAACAATATGATACTCTAACTTCAAAATAAATACCGCTTGATCACACCTAACAACCTACTCTAAATACATTTTGTTACTTCTATACAACATTAGTTTACCTAGACAAAGTTATTACAAACAAGACTACAGCTTTACGAAAAGTATACGCTTCGGTAATCTTCGTGTTTCCGAATTAGCACGAACGTAGCGCCACAGAGTAACCCCCCACAGAGGCTATGCTTTTAGGTTTTGTACTACCGCGCTTTTTAGTAGTGCACCTGTCATTACGCGTTTTGATGAACTTTTCTCTCCGTCGGGTTGCCTACTCCGGTCTCAGATCGTCATTTTGTACCTCAAAAATTTTGAAAAGTTTTTTGGAATTGCATAGAGTTGTTAATCTATAATTTCGATACAAAAAAGACAAGTACTTCCATTGTTATGACAGCTCTATATTAGATCCCATCATCGCGTTTTCGTATTTCCGAAAATAGACGATGATTCCCGAAGCGCATACTTTTCTTTAGAAAGCTGTATGTATCTATAACATGCGGGTATATAAGTAACTATGTTCTAAGCGTATAGCGGCGTGCATAGCGTACGGGGTAGGCAGAGAGCCCTGTACCTATCTCCGTGCTGCAACGCTTGTCGGTTGCGGCCGTCGAATGAGACCCACATGGCGTTTCTCGCTTCCGGGGACAGTGCGATCTAGAATATAGCTTTAAATTAACTGTGGTATATACTTACTGCCTATGGTGGAAAATATCATTCTAAAGTAATACAAACCTGTGAAGAATTAATAGTTTTCAAAACTAAAACGTACTTATAATGGAAATCGTCATTGTTAAAATTAAAAATTGTGCATTTTTTTTACAATTACAATTGTTTCAAGAATTACTTATAATAAAGATTATATTGTTTCTACTTAATAAACTACCAGCAAAATATTGGTTTTACTCACAAATATAGTTCTGGCTTGCCCTAATACTTTCGTACGGCTCACGATCTTGCCTTTTCCGCCCATGAACATGAGTTCTGCCCGAAATCATTCGGGCGACCTCGACACATCAATCGTAATGTCTTATTATGTTTTAATTAGAACCCATAATTACCTTGAGCTCCACTCCAGCAGGGACCACAATTGGCCTGAAGGACAGCGAATGAGGGCAGATGGGGGTGACCATTATAGCCGGGACTGACGGGTGGATCATACTCGCACCCGCTGCTACTGCGTATGCTGTACTACCCGTCGGCGTTGATACTATTAGGCCTGGAGAGAGATACAGCGGTTAAAAAAATACGTGTGGCACTCGGGGACTGCCGCGGTAAAGCTATTGCATAGCTTATGCACTTATAATATTTATGCAATATTTTTGAGCGTGGTGAGCGATAAGAAAACAATTTTTTTTTTCTTTTATTGAATAAATGACGCGATGCTCGATCCGTGCGAGCTTCGTACAGTCTACACGCATACGTCTAGTCGCACGCACACAAACACCGTGCCGAAGTCTGCCGAACTGAAACGACGTTAGACGATGCACGGCTTTCAACGCCGCACCGCTGTGCCGGTCGGAGTGGGGGTGTTAGGTTTTTTTTCGTTACGGAATTTCTTGATTCGGTCGCCGCGCTCAAAGCCCGAGATAAAAGCTATGCAATAGCTTAATAAAGAGTTAAAAAAGAAAAAAAAAAAAGAGTTTAAAGAGTTTGATTTCCAAAACGTTCCTTAGTTTGGGGGTTGTCGTCCAAACTGTTGTCATGTATACTCCTTGGTTATAAATTAATATTCTAAACAGCTGCAGTACTCGAGTTGCTGGTTTAATCATATTAATATTATAAAGGCGAAAGTTTGTGTGTGTGAGTGTGTGTGTGTGTGTTTGTATGTTTGTTACTTCTTCACGCTCAAACGGCTAGACCAATTTTGATGAAATTTGGCACACAAATAGTTTATAACCAGGATTAACACAGAGTACTTTTTATCCCGATATTCTTTCGGGATCGAGACTTATGCGGGTGAAACCATGGGGCGCAGCTAGTTTATTAATAAGTCTTGGATCAGCTAACAAGAGTTTACGGTGCTTGAAAGCGACATTTGGTCAATACTCACGATATTATTAATACAGTATTCCTATCAAGTTAGGTAAGAAAGATCAGAAGGCATGAGCTACAGTTCAGTTTAAATCCGTTTCTTGAATTAATAAAGAACTTGGGATAACGCTAAACTGACGATGCAATAAGTGACTTTCTTACCATCTCCTTGCACGGAGGTGATATGCTTCCCGTCCAGGAACAGGTCAATGTTGGAGAGATACGGCGAGGGTCCCCTATCTACCACCACCTCGTTGAGCACCAGGATCGTGGTGGGTTTCTTCTTCTCCTTGCCATCTTTGTCGTCGCGACTCTTGCGCAGAACCACGCATTGGAGACGCGACCGTAACGTTAGGGCGGCGTGGCCTGAAAAATATGTATGACTTATGAAAAATAAGGAAATATTTACTACGGAAAACTTAAACCTGATCTTGGGAAAAAAGTGGGTTCGATGAATGGTCCATTTTTTATTTCTTATTAGGCCCCTAGCACACGGCGTATTTTAAACGCGCAGACGACGCGCGTTTCAGGAATACGCGTTTTCTGCGCCATAGATGCCGGTTTTTGCGTTTTCATAGACTGAAACGCGCGTAAAACGCGATACAAACGTGCGTGTGAAGCGCGTTCAAAACTCGTTTGAAACGTGTACAAGGAGTCGTAGGAGGGGTAGAGGAGGGGCGCGCGCTCACGCCACAGCACCACCCGCTGACGCTGACGAGGAGTTTCTGACCAAAACGCGGAAGCCACGAGCGACTACAGCGCGTCTGTATCGCTGTATCTGCGCGTATACGCGCAGCAGACGCGCGTTTCACGATCGCGCCGTGTGCTTAGGTTACAAGGTTGCGTTCAAATCTCGTATGAAGCGCGTATACGCGCGTCGTCTGCGCGTTTATAATACGTAGTGCGCTAGGGGCCTTAGAGACAACTACACTATACTCTAAACATAGTATTATATAAGGTGTAATTGAAATAACTAAAAACCTGAAATCGCAGCCAATTTGTTCATCATTTTGAACACCTTTTACTATGATAACAACACACATTTTGTCTAAGATTTTCATGCCTAACCAGATACATCAACGTCTTGAAGACGACGGCACGGTTGGGGCAGTGGTTAAGTGATTGACTGCTGCGCTGCGTGTCGCGGGTTCGATTCCCGCACGGAACAAATATTTGTATGACCTACAAGTAGTTGTTCCGGGTCTGGCTGTTTGTGTGTGTGAGTTTAAATGTTTGTAAACGCACCCACAATACAGGAGAAATTCCTAGTGTGGGGCAACGTTTTTAAAAAAAAAGAAAAAAGAAAAGAAAAAGAAGAAGGCAGATACAGAAGACTCGATATGAAAGCCCGTGAGTTACAATGATCGGGATCTACTATAGCATAGAACTGCTATTGATAAGCTAAGACAATTGAATAGGGGTAATGTATGCTTACCTTCTAAAACGTTCATAACTTGGTCCTGGAAGTTGTTGAACTCAAAAGGCGTGAGGAATCCTAGCGAACCCAAGTGGAATGCCATCACAGGAGGAACGGATTGCTGGAAACAGGTGAAAAAGAAATTAGTTTTCTAAGGAGGAACGGATTTCTGGAGACAGGTGAAATAGAAATTAAGTTTTCTAAGGAGGAACGGATTGCTGGAAACAGGTGAAATAGAAATTAAGTTGTCTAAGGAGGAACGGATTGCTGGAAACAGGTGAAATAGAAATTAAGTTGTCTAAGGAGGAACGGATTGCTGGAAACAGGTGAAATAGAAATTAGTTTTTTTTGTGGCATTAACAGGGCATATCGCTTCAATTTTCTGTGAGGGTTTAGTCTGAAAGTCAAAACAGCTTTAATTGCTTATCTTTTTCCGGGGAACTAAACTTTATAAACTTGTATAAGTCCGGTTAACAAGAGGAGAAGTCGCGTTGTCGATATGCACCAAAATTCGCTCAAGCGACGGTAAAAAGATTTGCTAGTATGAGGAACAGGGTGTAAAATTCACTCATCCTCCATAGAATAGTGAGGATCCACCGAACAGACGGGTGTCGTCTCTCACCAGACACGACACCCGCCTGGCCCGACTACCGAATGATTAATGCTGAGCTGTTGTATATATGCTAGTCACGCGGTAAACTCTGCTTGCGCGATGCAGGGTTTTGCGTGACGTCAGTATGGTGCGTACTCGTAGTTTAGCAGCGTGTGGCGGTGAAGATGCCGCTACACTAGTCTGCAAGATTGTCAACAGGGCACCGTCCTTGGGGTGGGTCGAATGTACATATCGTATCGTTAATCGCCTATTAAAATTGTACCCATAGACTCCCCGTACAGATCAAAGAGGAGCGAAAAGGACGACATTTTTCCGTCTTTGGTCAGCGCCTTGAAATAATCTCACCTGGAACAGCGAGCTGGCATGCAACAGTGTCCCATCTCCGCCCAAACAGATGATGAAGTCGATCTTGTCAGTCAGGTCATCAGTGCCAGCCCTGAAGGTCATCAGCCTCTCCTTGATGGAGGAGAAGTCTCCGTACTCGGCCAGTAGCCTGTCATCCAACACCGCTGCTTCCACGAACACTACCATGCTTTTGTCCTGGAATTGTTATTATTAAAATATCTTTAGACATGTGTAATTATCTCGCTGGTCTAATCATAAGTGTGCGAATTTTGAGTGTGGGGTCCTACAGGGTCTTTGCGAGTCCCGGGTCGGGGAGCGTTATTAGGTTTTTCTGTTCTGGTTAATTTTGGGTTTCGGATTTGATCTTGATTAGTTGGAGGAATTAGTAACTTTTGTGCTGTAAACTAAACCGCTGGGTCTAAAAGCATGAACGTTTCATGCTTATATACCCAGCGGTTTAGTTTGTGCGTTGTCTATCAGTGAATGAATGAATTTAAGATTTTTATTACGTAAAGATGTGGGCGGAACAAAGTACAGATTTTCTATCGTGAGCTGAATTCATAGTTACAGTTTGCGCAGCGATAGGCCGGCCGTTCTGTATAAAGCGAGTCACACACTACGCAGATAAGACAATATTTTATCTGCGTATAAAAACTTAATTTACTGATTTGATTAAAGAAGATATTTAAAAAAAAAATTACTTGCAGGTAAAATATTATGCCATATTTGTATCGGCAGATGTTATCTGCAGATATATTTGTATACGCAGATAATATTCTCAGCATCTTTCGATATATGTCGGTGCCCACAGATACTTTACGATAAAATATAAATATCTGAGCTGTGTATTAGTTCATTGAATTATATAGACAGCCACATTGAAAGACGCTCAGATACAGATATCTTACCATATCTGCGTAGTGTGCGACTGTGTGGCATAATTTCTCCTCCCAATTAAAATTATAATTATTTTAACTAAAAGGAATCTACCTACATATAAAATACAAAATATAGCGTAATACTTTTATTTACACACAAATCAAAAACAATAAATTATAGACATTTAAACATTTTTATTTGTACAACATTGGCATTTTCTTAATGTATTCGTGTTGCTTATATGAATAATATTGATGAACATACGTCATAAGTACTAGGTTGTTATTGGCAAGCGACCAAATTCTGCTAAATCCCTCAAATGCATTATTCATTGGGAGACATCTACGTGTCCCATAGTAAAGAGGCAGAACATTTCAGATTATTCGGACTTAGACTTTATAAATAAACATGTTGTTTAAAACATAATATTACATACAGTCGACTCTCGTTAATTCGAAACTCGAGGGACTCTTAAAATATTACGAATTATCGAGTGTTTGAAATATCAAATGGTTCGAAATTTTTGAGAGAAAATAAATAAAACTTCGAATTATTAAGTGTTTCGCCGATAAGTTCGAATTAACGCGTCGTTTTGTTACGTAGCAATGATTTTTTTGTTCGAATTACCAAGTGCATAAAAATGTATTGATTTAGTTCGAAATTATTAGGTCTTTCGTAACGTCGTTGATGTTGCGTGCCGCTTGTGCCGCGTTGCTGCCACGACGGTACTCATATTCCATAATTACTCGAATTTTTAACGTATCCACGATGACGAAAAAGTTTGAAATGCGATGAAAATGTAACACTAATCAATAAACAAATGACTACTTTTGGAAACAAAATTCCATGTTATTAAAATAAAATTAATTTGAAATTAGAATTCTTAGCCAAACAAAAATTATTTTGATTTGAAATGGCCAGTACTGCAGAACGGCAATTTCATAGGTAAAGACCTATTATAAAGAGATTTTGTAGGGAACTCGTGATAACTTTGAATTATTGAGAGGTTCGAATTATCGCAGGTTTGAATTAACGAGAGTCGACTGTACATACACACGAAAAGTCACGTCTTGTTTCGATGGGGGTACGCATGTAACCATCCTACTTTATCTTTATTTTTATACCCACATTCAAGTATGCAATTAAGGACTTTTCCAGGAATCAAAATTTTACAGATACAATGGAAATTCCTAGATTCTACAAACATACAATAGCCTTGTGAGTTGTGTGCTGAGATCTAGCTAGCCTTCCAATTTCAGATTATGCAGTCGAGTTGGTAATAAGAAACTTCGGATTCCACCATTATTTATTTATTAAAACTTTATGCACAAGTAAAAAAAAATACTGTACAAAGGCGGGGCATTTTCTACCAGCCAATCTTAGGGTGATGCAGAGACAAAATATGGCAGGTGCAACATACGGGATAGATAGCTAGGAAATGACTATAAAATACAAGAATTAATAACAATACTTAGATAGATACATATATACATACATTTAAACAAAATGAACTGTCAGGAGAAAAAATGATCGCTAGAGGAGAAAACGAATCCAGCAAATCAGCGCTGGGATGTGACGGCCAACTTCTGACGGATATGTTCACGTGCCTTCACTTTAAAAGATAACCGACTGGTTGCCGTCCTGATGTTCAGAGGGAGCGCATTCCAAAGAAAGACCGCCTGGACAAAGAAGGAAGAATGAATGAAGCCAGAACGGTGAGAAGGACATCGTAGAAGACGATTGTTGGTGGAACGAAGATTTTTAGCATGGGCAGAGCATGAATATTGAATTAAAACATTATCATTAATCTAAAGAAATAAATAATAGGTATCTATCAGCCTGTTACTGTCCCACGGCAAGGCAATGGCCTCTTCTCATACAGACTCATCATCATCTTTTCAGATTGAATGCCGTAATTACAGAAACAATTAAAAAACCATTGTCTCTCGCGTGTATCCACGTTCACGTGGATATGAAGGGTTATTGAAGGGGTACTTTGCTAAATATCAGTTCGAATCCGAACGTCACGACAATATTCAATTTACCACTGTCCCATAAATGAAATTTAAAGAAACTAGCTATTTCTATGAAACTTCGCGACCGTTCCCCTTACATGACAACAATGGCCGGTATTCATTAAAACTGTATGAAGTTCGATCAATAACCGCACCGGCGGCCACCTTCTATCATTTATGATTATGACTCAATTTAATCTATTAAGTCCTCCGTGAACTGGTAATTTACGTCTCTGAATATTTGATGTAGGTCCGGTTTCAAGTTCATATCAATCAATAAACAATCGATTTGTCTACAAGTATGATTGAGCAAGTTTATGTGTCGAAATAGTCTACTACAGTTTTATGTTACTGTTGTACAAGTTGAAACACAAAATAGCTCTATATATTAGGAAATTGGCGTTTTATCGAACTGGCCACTTTGATCTCAAATATCTGATTCTGATCGTTTGGTTATGAATTCCAAATTCAAAATTATTTCAAATTTGGGATTGTGTATTTGTGTTACAAAGAAAAATCAAATGGCGCGAAAACAAATTAATCACTTAACTAGTTAGTTACCTACACGAACTTCGTAGATATCCCATTGAACATTGAAATAAAGATGGTGAGCAAGTAGTGGTACATGAATTTGTGAAACCACAACAAAAAATGATAAAATAAAAAACTTTTATTCATAAAATACAACCGACTTTTTTTGTAAAAATGTTTTATATTTTTTAACCGACTTCCAAAAAGGAGGAGGTTATATGTTCGACTTTATGTATGTTTTTTTTAATGTATGTTGACCGATTTTTCCGTCAATTGTGGACCTATTTAAAATTACTTTTTTGTTTGAAAGGGTTTACTCTGGAGATGGTCCCATTGTCACCAAGTCGGAATCTGATGAGGGAACCCCATGGGAATCGAGGGAAACCCTCACATTTATTAGGCACACCTATAATAATAGCGACTTGGATATTTTTATAGTGACTCGTGCATTTGCTCTCGGAAAGCACCATTTGGTTAAGTGGAACTGATGATGAAGACCACAGATGGCCATCGGAACTACTCAATAATAAGTATTTCACGGGTTGCGATTCGATTAGGTACTTTAATGTGGTTGCTAAGCAATTTATGCTCGTCACAATGCGTATGGTGAAGTGGAGCTGATGGCGAATTCTTAATTCAAAACTCAATGGGCTCCAGTTCTTCTGGTTCTTACTAGGAGAACTCCTCAACAATTAACGCCCCTGCATCGGGAAAAGCAATATTTTGTAGAAGATGATGAGCAGTTAACATTAGGCTATTGTAACTTAGGTAAATTACAAACTGATCCACTAAAAAGTGAAAAATAGAAAACATGAAAAAAAAACCGGCTTCCAGAAACACACTAGGAGAAAAATAACTTTAATTTCGGAAGTCGGTGGCAAAAAACTAAAATACAGATCCAAAGACACCGACTTCCGAAATTAGAGTTAATTTTCACTTTGTAGTGTTTTTTTTATGCAGGGATTTTTTTTTTTTTTCAAGACTGCTACGTATCATATTTAATGTACAGACGCCAGCACATCAAGCTACCCGAAACTGTCAGATTTTCCCAATCAACTTTGAACCTTATGCTTTAGCGATAAAGATGAAAATCTATTAAAGAAATCTGACAGATTGTAGTAGCTTGATGTGCTGGCGTCTGTACGTTTATTCAAAACACTTACCCAGGAGGACTCTGACATTTTAATGATAGAAGATAGAAGTAAAAGAAATGCAAATATTGAATTTAAAATGTCATTGTCGTGTCGACACCAACTGCTTGCAGTTCCGCTCTTTAAGTTAGGGAAAATCGCGTGACGGAAGTCGCATACCGAGACAAAACAATGTGATAATAAAGGAGAAAGTTTTAGTAATGTTTTAGAAGACAGATAGATAAATCATTTATTTTAGAAGAGCGTGTTCAGGATAAGGAATCAATTTTTGATCATCAGAACTTACTCGTATGATATCTAACGTTTCTTTTTAATACTTATGTCCAGATTGCGAAGGCAAGCTGTCAAAATCGGGTTAGGCATTACGTTAATAGCTTCAGGGCCTATGTTACGCTTCGTTTCGCTTCTAAAGGAAGTTTTTTTTTTCTACTGTTTTAAAGACCAAAAATAAACGAAAAGCGGACTCCATCTTCGCATATGCTAACCAACCTTGGTTTTAAATGTGGAGTGCATACAGTTCCGGAACAATTTTCCTGCCTCTGTATAATAGTTTTTAAATCAATCTATTGTTTAACGTACACAAAATAAAGTACAATTAGCTACGCAATCAGTTGTATCGATCTACGCAAGCACATTGCACATCTGAGTCAACGTACCGCGAACAACTTTTGGCGCGTATCACTACATAGTATAAAACAAAGTCGCTTCCCTGTCTGTCTGTCCCTATATATGCTTAGATCTTTAAAACTCCGCAACGGATTTTGATGCATTTTTATCAGTGTTTCTCTACTATATTATGCATGTATTATACATATAAACCTTCCTCTTGAATCACTCTTTATCTATAAAAAAAAACAGCATCAAAATCCGTAGCGTAGTTTTCAAGATCTAAGCATACATAGAGACAGACAGACAGCGGGAAGCGACTTTGTTTTATACTATGTATAGTAGTGATCAGCATTGCACCCGTGCGAAGCCGGGGCGGGTCGCTAGTAAACTATAATAAGGGCAGAGGTGAATCACCTTTCATTGAATATTATTTTGTCTGGATGAAGCACTTGTGTGTCTAACTCAAGGTAGGTAATGTTGTTTTATGACGCTGTACCTTTTTTTTTCTCTTTTCTAAGGAGCTTTGTCACAATACTGACTTTGTCGCTCCATCATAGCCAAACTTTGAATTTAAAATTAATTTATATAATTGTAATATATTTTGTACAGAGTTTTAGCCTCGTCCGACATAGGCTTAGCTAAAACACTATTTACAGTACCAATTCCAAACATATTTTGGGAATCAAAAACATTTCTCCTGAGGCTTTCAGCCCGCTCACACTCGATCAAGATATGGTAAACGTCCTCGATTATTCCACATTTATCGCAATAATAATAATAATAATATTCCACAACTTTCACACAACGCCATCTAGTCCCAAACTAAGCAGAGCTTGTGCTATGAGTACTAGACAACTGATAAACATACATATATATTTCTAAATACATACATATATTATTATAGATAAATTACACCCAGACAAAGAACAAATGATCGTGCTCATCACACAAACATTTGTCCTAGGTGGGAATCGAACCCACGACCTTGGGCATAGCAGTCAGGGCCACTGACCACTAGACCAACAGGCCTGTCAAGCATTTATAGTTGTTGCGCTGTAGCATGGTGCGGGTGACAGTTGCCCGTATGACGTTGACATTTGTTGTCAGTACCACGTAGGGATGTGAGGTTATGCAATTCATTTTTATCGCTAACGATACTCGCAGCGTGAATCTAGTTCTCTTTAATATTGTTATGAAAATTAGTGTATTATTCAGTTGTGCAGTGTAACTACGTGTGTGCTACGTGTATAAACTTGTCAATATAAATGTTTTATGGCTACATAATTATCTTTGTACTTATATAAAATAATCAAAATCGGGTTTATGTTTTTTTTTTCGTGACAACATTTTTGCTCTATGGTGCATCGGCGCGGCGGCCATGTTGTTTACCCGTGCGATGCTGTGAGTGCGAGTACGAGTGCAAGCGCGTTATATTGTGACTTAATGTGACACGTATTACGATTTCATTGTTTGTTTTCATTTTTGTTAAATTGTTATTTGTTATAAGTTTGTTGAGTTTGTTGTTATTACCATGCCTAAGCATACAAAAAAAACTGTTTTGGGTAGTCAGGCCAGGGAGCTTGTTGTTCGCCTCCGAGACTACTTTGAAAGAGAACAACAAAATAATGGACCGTTGTTACCATTGAATCATATTGTAGAACGAGTAGCCGAAGCTCTTGATATTGGCCGCAATACTGTTTCGCGTATAACACGTGAGAAAATTGGCCAAGATGGGATGTTTGAAAATAAATTATCGACACCCAACAAAAAGCGGACCAAGGTGAAGCCAATCACAGATTTGGATGATTTTGCTAAGGTTGCTATTAGAAATCATATTTATGATTATTATAGAAGAATGGAGCTACCCACATTGCTCAAGCTTCTAAAATCATTAAAAGAAGCTGACTTGTTCAAAGGAGGTATTACTTCGCTACGGCAAGTTATAAAAGATATTGGCTTTGTTTACAAAAAAGTTAACAAAAGAAAGATTATTATGGATAGGACTGACATTGCCCTAGCAAGATGTAGATTTTTAAGGAAGGCCAAAAACATAAGTGATTGGAGCAAAATTGTCTTTTTGGATGAAACGTGGCTAAACGCCAACCACACAGTGGGTAAAAGTTGGACCGACGATACGGCACAATCGTGTACCAAAGTGCCGGAAGGCAAAGGCGAACGCCTTATTATTTGTCACGCAGGTACAGCAAGTGGATTCGTCCCTGATTGTTTGCTGGCTTTTAAGTCAAAAAAAACTACGGAGTATCATGAGGAGATGAATTACGAAAAATTTAAAGATTGGTTCATAGGTCTATTAAACAATTTAAAAGAGCCTATGACCATAATAATGGACAACGCACCCTACCATTCGGTGCAAGTTAATAAACCCCCAAACCAATCCAACCGCAAAAGCGAGTTGGTGAAGTGGCTGAGTGAAAACGGAGTTACAGCAGATATAAAAATGTTAAAGACGGAGCTTATTGCCTTAGTCCGACGCCATAAGCCACCAACTCCTACCTATGCTCTGGACGAGATGGCAAAAGAAAAAGGCCACCAGGTCCTTCGACTACCACCCTACCATTGCCAGTATAACGCTATTGAGCTGATTTGGGCCCAAATAAAAGGTATGCTTTTAATTTCAATTCCCATTTTGAAGCTTTATAAAAAAATCAGCTTTCCGATCGTAGCATGTACCTAGTTTAAAAACATTACCAGATACTAGATTAGGCTGATTGATGATTATTTGAATACTTTTTTTTATAAGTTCGTTTATTTTTAGGTTACGCCGCAAGAAATAATACTTCGCCGCCATTTACGGCAAATAAGATGTTGGCCCTATTACAAGAGGCCATCAACAATGTTCAACCTGAAGACTGGTCGAAGGTCGTGAATAAAACAAAAAGGGACATTATGTCTGATTGGGATCGTGACATACATATTGACAACATAATTGAGTCATCGTTAATAATATCCGTCACAGATTCAGATGATGAATTGAGTGACAATTCAGATGTTCCTGACTCTGATATGAGTTTAGACGAATAACATGTATTTTTTTTTAGCAACCTTTTAAGCAACCTTACCCTATAAATGTTCTGTTGTATAATTAGACCTTTTAAAAATAAAAATTGACCTACGCACAATATACGTTTTTTATTATAAAAAATATCGACTATCCATCGTAGCAGTACATCCCATCACTAAATACGTCTATGGCGTTACGTTATACGCATAACACTTTGCTTAATTTTTCATTCAATTTGATTTTATTTCTTGATTAGAACATTCTGGTTGGGTTTAATTTAATTTACTACAGTTATTAATTATTTAATATATTACGAATGTGGTACAACTGAAATACTAAGTCATAAATTGTAAATCGCGGCAACTTTCAAGAGTGAAACGAAATGTTACTGAAACTGTCACCCGCACCATGCTACAGCGCAAATAGTGTAGGTGAAGGTGTGATACCCATAAGGAACGTAAACTTCCTCGATGGGATGTGACCGGATCGAAGCCTCATGGCAGTAACAATATCCTTTCTATTGAGTGAACAGTTATCTATCCAGGGGATTATTAGAGGCTGACGCTGTACCTTCCTTTACAGGTGAAATTATAAGCTGTCGTGTAGATATTATTTGCTTAATATAAGTCTTAAATTCACTGACAGACCATGCACAGCCCATAATACGACTGGGTCTAGAAGCATAACGATGCCTTTGTACAAGAGTTCCTTATTTAATGCACTAAGAGATCTTACATGTAGGGATGCCGAAGGATGCCGTGCCGTGCCGCCAATGTGCGCCGGGCCTTATGAGGGTGTGACTGAGACAATGTAGAAATGCGTGTTTTGTGTATTTTTTGTCTTTTCCTCACATACGCAGTAATTTCGAAATTACTGTCTTGTCTTAATGTCTTTGAGGAAAATACAAAACAAAACTGGTACAGTCCATCCGTCGAGAGAATGCGTTCCTGACACCTGTCAGTGCGACAATTCTATTAGCTAATAAAGATCAAATTCGCAAAACACGTATTCGTTTGTATGAAACTGTCAAACACGCATTATCTCGACGGCCGGACTATAATTACGAAATTACTGATGTTATGAACACCGTATTGTTACAAGTCATCCTTGCCTAGTCATGACAACTAGGTACTAGACCTAACTACCTATTTACAAAGTCTCATCACATAAGTAAATGTATCTACTTATGTATGTCTAGTCTAAACTCGACTCTAAACTACTATGTTCAGTAAATTAAAGTCGTGCGGTGGTCGTAAAAAATGGCACGTTTTGGTCATTAAAAAGGCAATTTAAACATCATGAAAAGTTAATGGACAAAATAAGAGGGCAGGATGGTTCAATCAATCAACGCAGCCTGTCGCAGTACACTGTTGGACGTAGGCCTCCCTCAGGCTGCGTCACAACACCCAGACGTCCGCCAGGACAGGTCACTGTATCTGATTTTTTACATTAGATAGACAACCAACCAGCAACAACCAGTCTTATCTAGGGGTATCGTATTACCCAGTAACTGGGTTGTGGAGGTCAGATAGGCAGTCGCTCCATGTGCATCCAGCTGCATCCGGTTAGACTGGAAGCCGACCCCAACATAGTTGGGAAAAGGCTAGGCAGATGATGATGATAGAGGAACCATGAATTCCTCCAAGTTACAACAAACAATGCTACTGCAATTTGTTTTTAGAAAAGTTTCCGCTGATTTGAATGCTTTATTATTTTAAGTATGTAGGTATGTATGTTTATTTGTATGTATGTAAGTATATTCTCAATCTCATATTATTTGCTTTATTTTATTAAGTGAATTATTTTGATCTTATGTGTATTATTTTCTATTATCTCTTACACACGCTGTCTATATCTCTTTAGCTACATACTTTCCTATCGCAGGTATGCTGGAAGGATTTTTTTTTTAAAACTTTGCTCCACACTAGGAATTTCTCCTGTATCGTGGGTGCGTTTACAAAGATTTAAACTCACATACACAAAAAGCCTTACAAACAGATTTACAAATAAGCATCACCATTTACCTATTTGTCTGTTCTTTTTTTCTTGTCCGTATATATATGTGTACACAAATAGTTTAATAAAATAATAGTTGAGTTAACACCCATTATCGAACTTTCCCGAGTTACAGTGTACTTTGTAACATACACACGATATGAATGAATGAATGAACTAGTGCAGTCACTTATCTCTTACATCAAGTTCAAGTAATTAAAACTGTAACGTTAGATAATGTTTGTATCATCACGACATATTTATGTGGAGTTCAACGATTAACTTAAGACGAAGAAAATCTTATATTTAGCTTAACCCGGCGAGCGTAAGGTTGGGTATAATACACCCAGACCCTAATAAATCGCTCGATGTTTTGTGACATATATACATATTTTTTTATATATGGCATGATTTTTTTTACAGGCTCCAGATTTTGACAGGGTGTTCTACTCATGAATATGAACAACTGTTACTATGGCACCAACTCTGACATCACGAAAAAAAAAACAACTGTTTCATACATTTTGGTCCAGTAGGTATTGAACTTTTGTATCTCAGAGTTGTTCCATAGTGAAAGTTATATTCATGGGTGGAATACCCTGTAAAGATTTGGAGCTGGTAAAAAATAGCACGCTGTATATTTTTATATTTTTTATAAATCAATATTAAACCGTTCAAATGTCTAATTTATCATATGGGTTTGTCACACCCACCTTATGCTCCGTGTTATTAATTTTTACCTTAAGCACGCCGGGTTAATGGACTTTAGATTATTATTAACGTCATAATTGTCCACACGTTCAGTGTTTTGAGCACTACCAGCGTTCGAAGTCTCGCGTGGACAGGGGTCGAAAGAGCTTGGCACTAAGGTCTGTTGAAATCTTTGTTTCCTATCACATTTCCAGTAAGCATAATCAGCCTATAATGTTCTGTGAGAGGCAGTGGGCCGTAATCCACCACGCGGGCCCAGCGCGGGTTGGTAGATATCACATGTCATGTCTTCGAATTTTTGATTTTAGGACATGACGGTTTCCTCACGATACCTACTCGTATTTCCTTGGCCGTTTTGAAAGATACACTGTTTTGGGAGCACTTAAACTGGTTCAAATAAGCTCACATCCTGTTACATGGGATTCAAAAATAACTGGCGATTGTCTGTGCATTCGGGGATTACAGGCATGATGTTACGTTAAACAAATATCAACTTTATGTTCGTGTAAATAGAGTTATTTGAGAATAACTAGTACTATTGAAAAAGTCATAAAAATGTTTAAACTTGTAGCGCAAATTGAACTTTATGTGTAGGTGTTTTACCAAAAACATATAGGTAATTTTTTACTTGCTTGGAAATTAAATTGCGAGCTAGTTTAATAAAATTGTGCGCCAACATCCTATTTGCGTAACAGACTTTCAATCTGAATCATTTTGAAGAATATTGCTAATGCATTGCTTCATATGTTCGCAAAAAAATATCGCTCTAAAACGTAAATAACGCTATGAATGTTGTTGAACTGTCAAAATGAAAACCATTGCTACTGTTGACGCAATTACTCCGCAGTTCTTGATGCGAAGCGTTAGCTTACACATTTAGAAATATAAGGGGGATTTGAGAGAGATGGAGGGAGTGATAGAAGTAAGATAAAGTCAGTAGGTAGTCCACCGAGGAGTGAATAATCTATTCGTTAAACTCGAATACGTACAAAAAGACCAACATAAACCTAATCATTTAAAATAAATTGGTCCCTTCGCCAAAACCAATTACTCCCTAGCCATAAGTGGTGCTGACTCACAAGTTGACCCAAAATTAAAACAAGGACTGATCTACTAGCCTATGTCCAGCATACAGTTTCCAAAAGAAAGACTCAACTCACATGAACCAGCCAGTGTACGAGCTGCACGAAGGGCGCCAGAATGGTGGCGTCGTGCACCTTCTTGATGACCAGCACCGTCAGCGGCGGCTTGTACCATGTCAGCCGCTGCGACGCCGGGTCCTGGATCTGCCTAGAAATTTAGTAGAAAATCTTTAGTATTTAAGTAAGGAAGTTTAAATAATAGTATAACATAGTATTCTACAATTTTAAATTAACTCCTATTGCTGGACACAGGTCTATAGAGGTATGAGAAACAGGGTGTAAAGTTCACTCATCCTTCATAAAAAAAGGGAGGATGCCCCGACCAAACCAGTATTCTGTCTGGTGGGCAACTGCCCGACGATTGATGTCGGGACGTTGTATACAGGTTGAAATTGAAAACATGCGACAAATCGAAATGAGAGATTGTACTCATCATTGTGAACAACTTTTACTATGAGATAAAACCTGATATCGCGAAAAAAAAATCAGCTGTTCCTTACATACATTTATGTTCGCATAACTCGTCAACATGTAGGGAACAGCAGATTTTTTTTTTCGCAATTTCAGGTTTGGTCCCATGGTAAAAGTTGTTCATAATGATGAGTAAAATCTCCCATTTCGATTTGTCGCATGTTTTCAATTTCATCCTGTATACGCTAGTCACGCGGTAAACTGCTTGCGCGATGCAGGATTTTGCGTGACGTCAGTGTGATGCGTAGTTCGCATGAACCACCCGGATTTTTTTTATTTTTTTATTTGCTCTGCCATACATTTTGACCTCGTAGGTATTGCACTTTTCTATGAAACAGCACATTTTTTTTTTAAAAATTCTACGGTACGGTGTAGAATTATGTGCTAAATTCATGGTTTCAGGTTGCACGTGGATGTCCCTGGCAATCTGTATAATATTACGTAAAATTTCTCCTTAATCATTTAATACTCGAAATGTAAATATCTACGCGGAAAAGTATACAATTCGTTAATATCGGTGCGAATTAGTGACGTATATATAATAAATCATTAGCCTTGAATTATTAACTGGAACCGCAGTGAATAAAGTCACAAAATAATAACGTAATTTATCGTGAAGGTAACTTTAAAAATAAAGATGTATAATAAGGCCAAACAAACGATTGTATTGATAGAAATTAAGAGCAAGAAACGACTTTATTCACGACAAAAAGCCTATGTTCTTGAGAGACGATTTTGATACTAACCCATTAATGCCCGAGTTATTTTGCTATTGATTTTTTTTATTTTTTGTTTATTTATATTATTAGTTATTGGGTTATAGGACAGGGAAAACAGTATTTTAATAGAAAATAACTTTTTCAAAGTATAAAAACACCATGTGTCCATATGGACACACTAGGCATTCGTACATGCAAAAATAACCAATTCATACTAAACAAAACTTTATAAATTTGAAAGCAGAAAATCACAAGAAATAATGTTTCAAAGATTACCACGAAAATCACATGCTAATTTTCATGGTAATCTTTGAAACATTTAATGCATAATCCATCATTGCATTTGACGCACGCGGTTCTGACTTTTTTTCTCTATTTTTATGACATAGTGTTCTAACTTGTCGAAACGTGAGGTTTGTGGAAAAGAACTGGATGAACTAGGCTTTCCACCTCCCTTGGGAGCTTGGCAATATTTGTTGAGATAGTGGAGCACTATCTCCCTCCTGAAGTCAAGCTGTGGAATTTTGGTGCCTGCTTTTCTTTGCAACTGCCACGCATTGTTAATACAAGCATCTAACATCCAGGTATATGGACACAGTAGGCATTAATAGGTAATGTGTCCATATGGACACGCTAGGCATTAATGGGTTAATTTGTATCGAATAAACTTTAATTTAAGGTAAAACATAAAACAACATCCAAAGAAACTTTCAGAACTCTGAATAAGTTAAGCATCTGAAAGTCTTGAATGCAGGCTTTCTGAATGCATAGCTGTTTGTGCGATTTGCGACATAGTACAAGGTGTAGCCGTTATTAAATACCTAGCCGTTATTTACGCATTCTGTACTTACAGCAAAATAGGTAACTTTGACCAAACATTATTGCTGGAAACGATTCTTATTTTTGGTGTGAAAAATCACTGTTTACGGCAGCGCGCAATTTAACGCACACAGAACGTGCTTATGGGTGCGTGCAACGGTTCAAGAGTTGTGGGGGTATTTAAAGTTAAGTTATAACATTCAACATAACATGTTTTCATAAAAATAATTAAATTAAATAAAACTTTGGCTTTCAATATCGCCGTAACCAGAAAATTTCCAGGTATGGCTAAGTACAAAACAAATATTACAAAGACAGGAAATACAAGTGATTTCGGCTTCGTTAACCGTCTTTTTACACCCGTTGTAATATAATGAAGTATCTACGTTTATTAAAATGCTGGTATATTACTCACATAACCATAGCCGAGTTTTTCATTATCCTTCCGCATGGTCCAAACTGCTGTATCGGCGACGGTGCGTTCAGGGACCTCGTCCTTCTGCAAAATAACACACAGACCGTTAATATACGTGCTAACTTTCAGACTATTCGACTGTTTATACTTCTGTGTATGTGATTTTAATACAATTTTCATATAATTTGGAAGATTCTGGAAATGTTAAACGTTTATAATGTCTACAGATGAAAATAGAGTCTTATAATTACTTGATTATTGAATTAATCATATATATTTATATATTATATTATCATTATATATATATTATTTGTATATTTCTAGGAACTCCCACAGTTACTAATCTCGGCAGGGATAAAATATGTTCTCGGGATTATTAAACTTTGTTTTGGTTTTCTTTTGGTATAACTTTACTCCGTATTTTTTTTTAATTTTTATGTTTTAGTTTATAAGTATTCTTATGTTTGTAGTAGGTATGTATTGTTTTTTCTATGGGACCTAGTTGCCTGAAATAAAGGAATAAATTAATTACACACGCCAACAAAACGCCCAAATACGAAAAAACACACCAAAATAAGTCCAACGTGCCAATTAGTGGTCAATCAGCAACGTCTTATAGTGAATTCTTTTTAAATCTGTTCTAACGAGCCTAAAACCCGATTGAAATCAGGTGAAAATTCGTGAAATTCGTTATAAAATTTTATACTTTCAAATATCCTGAATTTGATAAACTCTCTTATTCCTCGTTTTTTCCTAATATTTTTACACGAACAATAATTATCAAGTAAAAAACCTCCCTGTTTTATACTTACATTTCTTTTATACACATTATATTTGAATTTGATTTACAAAAATTATACGTTTTATCTTCAATGCTGATTGAGCATGGGCGGGTCGTTAGTTAAGAATATAGTAATAACTTATAATCTGATATATGTATGGTAAAATCACACTTCAAATAAACGAGACAAAATATTTGGTTAAAAAAAAAAATTACAACTAAATACGACCTCCGATGTCAAGCCAACTTTTCTAACAATGTAAAATTCTGAATATTCAACGTTTAAACTTGAATGTGGCGTATGTTTGTAACACTTACAGATGTTTATGTAAGTGTTTTGTTAATAGAAGTAATGTGATTATTGATACCGAAATATCTACCAGGAAAAAAGCATAATATTATAAATAGTTGTAACTTTTTGTGAGTTTGTATGTCAGATCCGATTACGAAAATTCTTTCACTAATTGGAAGCTACAGTTAAATTGGTAATATTCTTTCAGATATTTGTTTTTGTACAAAAGTAATTAATTTATCGTCATTAGTAGGTAATAGGTAACACGGGCTGGTGTCCGCAACTCCACGTCAATGCGCGTATTTTGCGTATGGAAAGTACGCAAAATAGTATTATTATTATTAGTATTTATTATTATTATCATTCGTCATTAGTATTATCACTCTATAACGTTCTTACTGCTGGGACACTGGCTTCCTCTCTATGAAAGGGAGTGTGCCGTAATCCACCACGCGGGCCCAGTGCTGCAGGGTAATTGCGTAACACACTATCAGTAGCAATGGGTTTCATTTTGACAGTTCAACAACATTCATTGCGTTATTTACGTTGTTGAGCACACATTTTTCGAACATATGGAGCAATGGATTAGCAATATGTTTCAAAATGATTAAAATTGAGAGGAATGGTGTGTTACGCAATTAGGGTGCGGGTTGGTAGATGTCACGTGTCTTTGAATTTTTGGTTCTAGGACATGCCGGTTTCCTCATGATGTTTTCCTTCACCGTTTTGAGAGCAGTGGTGATGAAGCCATCATCTGCCTAGCCTTTTCCCAACTATGTCGGGGTCGGCTTCCAGTCTAACCCGATTCAGCAAGTGCAGTAGCGGTGACGGAAGTAATTTATCTAAAGTGAAGCACTTGTCTGGGTTCGAACCTATGTCGTCAATAGTTACTTGTATTTTATTGTTGGTACTAAGGTTAACCAGGTTTTTATTGGTTTAAAATTGTAACGAGTTTAAAACATCATCTGCTGAAATAACAGTATACTCATAAAATAAAACTGCATACTATTTAAATGGTCTTCTCGTCCGTGAAGATGTATTCCGGAACATGGCGAGGAATGTGACCGGTTATTTTGTTTCATCATTGGTTTCGTAAATGTTATTGTACATACTCAATTAACATCATAAAAAAAATAAAATAAAAGGGCATGATGTATTTCACCGAAACTCTTTTAATTCCCATTTTGCGCTACTAAAAATATGATTGAACCCTCTAATATAATGACTGCGCCTCTTTTTGTGAACTACAAATAACCATTTATTTAATAAAACTGTCATTAGAAGATCAATACATTTTTACAGGATCAGTTAAATATTTTCCATTTAAAAGTAGGTATCGGTGTGTACAGTTTTCGCGCGAAAATGTTCAAGTAAAATTAATCATCAAAATCTACACTTTTTCTATGTTAACGTTTAGAAAATTATGCTTTTTTTTAAGGTAATTTATTCTAGTTAGTTATTAATTTCACACATGAAAATTTTATCAAAAATAAATATGTACGTATAAAATGCAAAGTGAAAATGTTGCGTTTCAAAATCAATTCATAATTTATTAAAGTGAATGAGTATATTTACTGTTGTACTGCAAAAAGTCGGAAGAACAATCCAACCCCGTTTGGGCTAGTTAGATGAACACGCGTTTCCGACTATCCACCTAGTGTCGCTGTTTTAGGGTGGATACACAGAGTAAACGATTTTTGCAAAAAAGTTTAGATCGTTTTTAAGTTTTCTTTTGTAAGATTGAAAACTTATTTTTAAGAGGTTATTGCTGTAATCAAAACACAACTAAATAAATAAATAACAAGCATAAATACCTGAACGTTATGTACTATAAAGCTTCCATTGAAAAGCTGGACGTTTGTCACAACAGACTTAAAATAACGAACTAAATACACAGACACGAACCGCCACAGTGCTACACTACTTATGTTAATTTATTTTATTCACATACAGGCAGCTCTCATTTGTTATGCTTTAATGTAGTTTTAAAAGTTTAAACCTGTTTATTTATTCATCTTTTTTTGCTAAGTTTTTATTACGTAAAATGTGTT
Source organism: Eremobia ochroleuca (assembly GCA_949629135.1). Lineage (NCBI taxonomy): Eukaryota > Metazoa > Arthropoda > Insecta > Lepidoptera > Noctuidae > Eremobia > Eremobia ochroleuca. The sequence continues at coordinate 14,663,803 of OX451402.1, read as the reverse complement.
AATTATAAACCATACGGTTTTTTATACAAAATTCTAAATTTTTACATATTATTAATATTACGAAGACGTAAACATTGTGAGTTTGTAGGGGGTAATGTTCGGAAGTACTGATCCGATTCAGAAAATTCTTTCACTAACGTGAAGCTTGCCCAGTGTCATAGGATATGTTCTATATTAAAGCAAGAAATATCAGGAGGACGAAGTTGCGGGAAAAAGCTGGTAATATTTTAAAGGGGTATTAAGCATAAGGTTCAAAGTTGATTGGGAAAATTTGACAGTTTCGGGTAGCTTGATGTGCTGGCGTCTGTACAATCGTTTTCTTTTTTTTTGTAAGAAGTAATTCTCTGGAAGTATTGATCCGATAACATACATTCACTGATAGAAAGCTACACTATTGCGGAGTGCCATAGGATAATATGTTTCTTCCACGTGGGAGAAGAAGCTGAAAAAAACGATCTCTCTCTCGCTTTGTCTCTTGACAGAGAGAAAGACAAAAAGTCGCATGGAGGGGGCATAACGCTTTTTCGCTACGTGACAATTTCTATTAGTTTAACCCTACCACAAGCCGCGTTAAAGAAAACTTCGTACCAATAAAAATATACCTTCGTTGCTATTTTGTGTCTATTTAAAAACCAACACGTAAAAACATTAGTCATCTGCTAGACAGCAGACACAAAACCTGCTTTATTTATAAAAAAAAAAAAACATTGTTATTGGGAACTACTTTTTCGATAGATTTGCTTTATTAAATTAAGATGATGATAAATAATGTTTATAACCATGGTACCACATTTGCGACTGTTCCTAAATTACCATAGGCTGATAAAAGTTTTGTTTTTCCTAAAATAGAACATAACAGAATACTATTTATTATGTACACGATATAAATTACTGACGAAAATTTATACATTTTACAAAGGGTGACGCAATGGGCGGTCTTATCGCTAAGAAACAACCTTTGGATGGATTAAAAAGGGACAGACAAATATTATTTATATTTATATTATATATACTACTCTAAATAAATATACATATACAACGTGTAACGTTAAATGCGCAAAACCTGAAAATAGTTTGATCAGAATAACGAGCAGAATTGATTGAACCACTTTTTAATATAGTTCACATTTTTCAAAAAAATCTTCATTAAAAACGTTGCCGTGTCTATTTATTAATAGGACAAGCAACCCAAAGTCAGCGCGGCGCAGCGGCCCGGTGACGACTCCTCCCTCGATAAAGCGTCGTCGCAGACGCAAGAAACGATCAGAATGGCCAGTAAAACTAAAACAGCACATAAAACCTTTACAATTTTTTCATTACTTATTTTCTCTGTGAAATAGGTCAATTGAATTAAAAATCAGTTGGGGTGTCTGAGGTTTTGCGCATTTAACATTACACGTTGTATACAACATTATTTTTAGCATATTGCAAACTTGAATATAGTTTGTTCAGAATAAGTAACTGAATCGATTCCAATAATTTTTTAACCATGTTATATTTTGTCCCAAAAATATTTAAAAAAGGTTACAAGTTGGACACCGACCACACACACACACAGGTCAGGGCCGGTCGGCCGGCGCGCATAGCACATCGCAAGTAGTAACCATCTTTTTGTATGGACAAGCAGGTAGCATAACAAGCTTATAACTATGTGATTTTTCATGATACTTTTTTGAAAATTTGTGTGTACATAGATTCTTTACTTAAAAATACTAGACACGTGTTTCGGGTTTCGCATATACTAAATCTAATGTTGTATACATATAATAATAAAATTGAAACAGGAGCAAAGAATATATAATGATGGACAAAGATTGTGCACGCCTTACCGACACTGGAAGTCATTCCGTAACCGTACTGCTTGAACAATAAAAGATTTGTCATAGAAACTGTCTAGTTAAGTTAACATTAGGTTTTAAGTCGGTTTCCCCCTTTTATACATCATCATTTGCCTAGCCTATCCCTGACTATGTTGGGGACGTCTTCCAGTCTAACCGGATGCAGCTGAATACTAGAATTGTACGTGGAGCGACTGCCTATCTGACCTCCACAGCAAACTTACTGGGTAATACGATACCCTTTGCTCAGACTGATTGTCAGACTTTCGGGCTTCTGACGACCCGTAACGATTGTCAAAGATCCACGAATGACAGCCGGGACCAACGGCTTAACGTCCTTTCCGAGGCACGTAGGGGTCTTGGTACTTATATGAAGATGGTCACCCATCTACGGACCAACCGCGGCAAGCTTAGCTTAACTTGAGCAATCCATAATTAACGCAAGACCTCATACACCCCAATTAAAGTATTGAGTTAAAAGCCTAATACAAGGATCAGAACTTATTTCTTTTAAAGCTAAGTATTATTATTAAGAAAATCGTGTTGAACCTAGCATTACTTTAGGCATTTAAAATTAAGTGAGTACTTGAAATAAGATTTAATTTTGTTTGCTGAATCGGGGGTCAGTATGGAAAAATAGATGATTTAAAAAAAAAAAATCTGTATTCAAAGTTACTGAAATCGATTCAGTACTCAATTATGAACAAACTACTTTTAGGACATGCGTTTATTCTGTTACACTTTGTACGTAGTTCTTTTAAATAATGCTAACGTAAATGTCTTAATATAATTTATGATTACAGAAGGGAAATATCGTAAGAGAAGCACTTGTAGATATTAAAATAATGTTTTAACACACTTGAACATATCTAACACTCTTCTAGTACCTACATATTTTACTTAACAAGTATTAATATTGTTATCCTTGAGGTATATTTCCGCAGACAAAGATAACATCAACAACATTCAAGTTTTTGTTCATTTTTATATAATTAGAATATTCTTTAATACAAAGAGGTAAGGTGGGTTTTTTTTATGTAAATTAAAATACTTTTACGTCTTATTTATTTTTTATTTTTTTTAGAAATCGTGGGCCAGTGTTATCGGCCCCGACTACGAGTTGTAGTTTGTGTGTTCGAACCCAGACAGGCACTTTAATTTTTGTATTTAATTTCATAACCACTGCTCTCAAAACGGTAAAGGAAAACATCGTGAGGAAACCGGCATGCCCTAGAGCCGTTCCTAGAGAGTTCGAAGATATGTGACATCCACCAATATTTCTGGGCCCGCGTGGTGGATTATGGTCACTCCCTTTCACAAAGAGGAGGCCTGTGTCCCTGATATAGGCTGATTATGCTACACAACACATTACTACAACAACATGTTATTATTTATGTCCGTAATTTATATGGTGTACACAATAAAGCATATGCTATTCTATTCTATTCTACTCCGGAAGTTAATTCCCTCAATACTTTTTACAACACACTGTACTTAATTTTAATGACTATAAATACAAAACATTATGCACAAGAACTAAAGTATTAACCTCATTGACATTATTAATGAGCAAAACATGACAGTCAGCACGAAAACGTCTTCAAGGAACGTAAATAAAGAAAAAAGTATACAAAAACCATTTAAAATTTGTGTACACAGTCGTTGTTTATAGCGTGTCTTTACAGAATTATAATGAATATAATTAGGAGTCAAATATCTTTAAGTACATAATAAAACAATAGAACAATAAACCATTCGATCTGACTGAGAAAATTGCAAGTTCACGATCGTTTCGACTAAAGAAATATCCTGGAAAGCGATGCATCGAAAACGAAGCGATGATCATAGTAACTTCTATTAGAGCAGCTTCTTTGGAGGTAGAGAAAAAAGGTGAACTGTTCGTTCGTTGAAAAGGGAGGATCCTCCAGCAAGACGGCTGATGTTTTCTGGCAAGCCTCTGCTCAAGTGACCTCTGCACTTCTCTTGTAAGAAAAGAAAACCATGCATCGAAAACGAAGCTACTATCATCATAGCTTCTACGAGTATTAGAGAACGTTCTTTGGAGGCAGAGGGACTAAGTGAAATGTTCCTTTGTTGAGAAGGGAGGATCCTCCACAAAGACAGGTAATATTGCCTGGTTAGCCACTGGCCAAAGCCCAAGTGACTATTGCACTTCCCTTGCAAGAAAAATTTATTGTCGCGGGGTTGATCCTTTTTGCGTCCTGCAAAAAGGATCAACCCCGCGAAAATAAATTTTTGGACCAAAGAAATGAGGAAAGTCGATTGTTTCTGTGGCAGTACCATAGACAAAATTATTGCTATATAGTTTTTATCCTGTGAGCCGTTTTATGGGTCTAGCCCGGGTAATCCAATTCAAGCATTTGTATACACAGAATCAAGTTTTTTTTTTTTTTAACTGAACAGACAGCAGTGCAGCTGGGGAGTTTGTTGCGCCACTTCCTTCCTGCGAAAGCACTAGGAAGTCGTGAAGGGCGGGCGTTTTTGGGAACTGTCTTATGTAATTTTGACGTTGGAGAAGTGCTGATTCTCAGCCTAATTTGAATAAATGACCCCAGCACATCAAGCTACCCGAAACTGTCATTTTTTTCCAATCAATTTTGAATCTAATGTTTTAGGGATAAAGTTGAAATCAATTCAGTTAGACAGATTGTAGTAGCTTCATGTGCTGGCGTCTGTACGAAAGCCACAAAAGAATTCGATAGTCGTAATATTTTTAGGTGTTTTCTGTATTTGATTACCTTCAAATTCATGATTTATGGCAATCGCTAAAAGTTCGGATGTTTAAAGGAAGGATATTGTGTGGTTTGGTCATTTATGAATTAAAGTTGATATGATGATCAAATAAATTATTGTTTTGGTCTTTAAATTACCTAGAATGATGCTGCTTACCGCTGAAATGATGATCAAATAAGTCTTTCGGTCTTTAAATTACTCTCTCGTCTTCTTAGCGGTCGATGGCAAAAATTTCAAATATTTTTGGCCCAAAATTCAGCTGCGCGAACATCGCTCACTGACGCAGTCATAAGATCATTAAGTGCACAGCTGACAAGGCATGCGGCGCAAGATGGAAGGTGGGCCATTCTCTGTGGGTAGGTGCCGCATTACGCACTTGAGATTGAGATCAGAGCCGTCCGTGAACCCCCATGTGTGCAGATTGTGTTTGCCCCGGCCGACTTGGGTTCGAAGTCTATTTAGTTTTTTTTTAGATTATAGATTACCTAATGATGCTGCAATGAGTAAAATGACATAATTATTTCCTTTATGTACTTTGACCATTGAATGCGTCTATTAAGAATTAAACATCAGCGTAATTCGAAGGTCGAACGGCTTGGATTTTGGACCTTAGAGTTGAAGCAAAGATTTTGATGTTAATGATATTGGCGCAGATTCCCTTGTTCACAAACTAAACTAAATTTAAGTTCAGTGCATCTTTTCTTTCTATTTGAATAAGAAAAGGACAGAAGATAAATATTAGTTTAGTCCTGTCAAATTAGTCAGCGCCTAACGTAAATTGACGCATTTTTAGTAGCCAATTTTTTAATCACGTCTATTCTTGTCTATGGGGTATCATAATTTGTCAGGACTAAACTAACTAACTATCTTTTGTCCTTTTCTTAATGAAATAGAAAGAAAAAGATGCACTGAACTTAAATGTTTAGTTTGTGAATAAGGGAATCGGCGCTATTGTTCATTGAATTATAATTAAGTTTTTATTTTTGTTAATAGGTTTGGAAAGTAAGGTTATTTAATTTGTAAGGTTTTTTTTTTTAAATAGTTTGTTGTTAACAGTATAAGACGAAGTTCGTTTATGCTTTAACATGGACTATTAAATTTATAAACATTTCATCAAGTTAACACGTTCAACGCCATGTCGGACATTGCTGGGCGACACTTAACTTTCCCTATAAGCCCCACAAAACATTTAAAATTGACAAAAATCGACTTTTTGTTTTGTTAATAATATTATTAAATATGCACTGTTAAATTACAAAAAAAATCTTTATAAATGTGAAGATAACTCATGTCGCCCAACATTGTCCCCCATGGCCTGCTGCGTATGATTATAACTTTCTAACATATATATTTTTTTAGAGTGCTGATGTGATTACACTGTTCTAGTAGGTCGCGCGGGTCGTGCTGCGTACAATATTGCCTTGTATTCTTGACCGACGGCTCAGAAGAGACGTTAAGACATAGGTCTGACTGTCGGACAACATTGTACCCCACGGCCCGAACGGAACATACTGGTGTCGCCCAACATTGTCCGACATGGCCTGAATGGAAATTTATCATTTTATTCCGTGGCGTTGAACGTGTTAAGTAATGATATGCGACTGATTGACCATATATTTTAACATATTGAACGCCGTGGTGGTCACCGGTGACCACCACTGACCACCACTGAATTTTCTATATGGGCTGACGCTGATTCGCGATTTCGGCAAATTTTACACGTTATACATATTTTATTGGCTCATACGGTTTAAAATAGTCAAAAACCCCACTCTAAATAATTACTTCTTATTACTATTCAAAGAATTAACTAAAATAATTGCTGTCGCTCACCGGTGACCACCATGGCGTTCAATGTGTTAAGTTAAGTTCTCTTAAGTTTAAGCAACGTCTTTCTAATGATTTCAACAGAAGAAACAGCACAGCAAGTAAAGTCGGGAAGAGTTAAGTTAACCCGTGAGAAGGCGCGCCTAATTTTCTTACACGAGTAGGCGCGTGCGAGCAAATTGCTCACACTATCATAAAATGTTTATATTTTTAGTGTTTCTATATTTATTGGCTTATAATGTATTTAAATAAATAACACAAGGTTTAGTAAGTAAGAAAACAAGTATTTTAATCAAAACTATTGAACATAATAGCAACTTCTAACGCAAATAACAAAACAACCTAGTATTAATTAATTTTTTTGGCACGTTTCATAAAAATCACAATAAAAACTGTTCCATAACAAAAACTAAAAAGTGTTATTCATCCATTAAATCTACACTAATGTGCCTCTCGAAACACACTGAAAACATGTATTTTACATGTTCGGTGCAAAGTAATTGCTGAGCGCGTGATGAGCAAATTGCCGCACGTTGGTACATGGCCTCCACAAACGCCTTGCTGCGCGGTCGCAACGCCACTGAGCGGATCGAGAATTGCGTCAGGGGAGAGGGGGTGAATATTTAGGAAGGTACTTAAGTGCTTGAATTGGTGTGGCATGGGAAAGACAAAAAATTTTTGAATTAGATTTTTGTGTGAGCAAATTGCTCATAGCGCGCCTTCTCACGGGTTAACACTTAGCAGTGTGATCTAAAAATACATTGAGTAGGTATAGGAAACACTGCGCATGACTATTCAAAAATACTTTGAGGTTCGTATCAATAAGATAGGACATTTAATCAAGATACCCACACTTGACAACATCTACTGAGATAGAAAACTGTCACACTTATTGAACTATGTATAACCACAGAATAACTAATAGTACTGTATAACTGACATTCGTGTAGCATTGTTTTGTATATTTATTTTCCGTCTGTGATATAGTTTTTTAAGCTATTATTTATAAACATATCATTAGCTTCCTGTCCTTAATTACGGCTCGTTCGTTTAATAAATTACAACCACTATAATTCCACGGTTGCAAACTCCTAATAACTCAGAATTTAAAGTTAACTACCAATTAAATTAAATTGCATTGTTACGTGCAATTATTTTGAAACATACCTCCGATCGAAATATTCCTCTCTTGCCCTAACAAGTTCTGTTTTTCCAGACTCATGTGAGAACTGGCGCCGCAACATTTTTAACACAAGTCACTTCACTATTTATTGTTTCTTACATAGTCAATATTTAACAAAAACATGTATGTCATATGGCAATACCAAAAGATTTGAATTTTAATACAAATATCCACTATCTTAAGATTTAGACATTGTTGCAGTAACTTGGAATGTTGAATTGCGATTTGACCGCGGTGGTGGGGCGCGAAGAGGCGCGTGCGCGGCTGGCGACTGACGCTGCGCAGGAGTCCACGCGAGGCTTTGCTCGTCCCAAGTGACAGTTCTGACCTTGCGTGTTCGCGCGATTATCGTGAGCGTCGGTCCACGAGCCGTTTCTCATATAAACCTGATCTTATCACTCGGAAGCGACCGCCGTCTGTCCGAGTTCATTCGCGTTACAAACGTTAAACATACTTATTGGTTACTAATGCTAGATAGCTACCGTGCTGCCATTGTTTCATATCTAATTGATTATCAAATTCAAGATGATACTCCGCCCCTAAGACGACCCACTGACCCTTGATTCATATTCATCAAGAAGTTGAAATCTACGATATAGTATCTGACCAATCAAACATTTTTAGAGGTGATGACTTGCAAGTCTTTAATCAAACAATACCGACTAAAAGTCTACAACCTTTAAGGCATGCGCCATTTATTTACATTATGTACCTATTAGATAATATTACTGAGTTTGATCTAAAGGAGAATGTCGGTAATTTAAATAAATAAATACATATACATACAGGGTGTTCTACCCATGAATATGAAGAACTTTCACTATGGGACCAACTCTGAGATCATGAAAAAAAAAAATCTGCTGTTTCATACATTTTGGTCAAGCAGGTACTGAACTTTTGTATTAAACAGCTGATTTTGTTTTCGTAATTTCAGAGTTGGTCCATGGTGAAAGTTGTTCATATTCATGAGTAGAACATCCTGTAAAAATTTGGATCCTGTTAAAAAAAGCATCCAGTATATTTATTTATTTAAATTACCGACATTCTCCTTTAGATCAAGCTCAGTAATATTATCTAAATGTAAGAACATCTTGAGAGTACTGTTATGAAGGCTGAAGTAACGAAGGATGGACTGTATAAAAGATAAATTCGTTAGAACGGGAGTGACTACCGAGGTGACGACTAATAGAGATGTGTGGAAGAAACGAAACGAAGGATGGACTTGTGTTAAAGGATGATTTGGCTAAAAGTGTGAGCACCGAGATGACGACTGATAAAGACGTATTGACTGAAGAGGGCATGCTGCTTCATAAATAGGCATAAAGACAGGAGGTTGGGGAACTGCCGATTTAAAAAAAAATACTTTGATTTAAAATATACTTAAATGAAAATGTTTAATCCGAATCGAGAAATTGTTCACATTTTATAAAAATCGGTTCTTATTAGCATATTGTTCATTGGAGACCGAATGAATCAGCATTGTTAATCTGTGTCGGGTCGACATTGACCGATATACCTGCACGGTTGACCATTGGCTGACCGAGTTCGTGAGTTGACCCGTGCCGCAGTAAAAAAAAAAAAAACATTTTATTTTTTAGATTTACGTTTCACTGTACGAAATTGAACGTGATTCAAAAGAAAATATTCTGATTTGTATTTTACTTTATAAAGTAAGAAACCATTGGGTAAAACATTAAAACCGATATAGGATGAGCAGTTGAAAATAATGACATCACCCATAAAGCCACAATACAAGCAAAAAATATAATACAAAACGTATTCTCAGTAGGATCACAAAAAAATTAAAACACGAATATGTATTACATGCTTAGAAAACCAATTACCATATGGATGAAAAAACAAATTGTGGAAAGATACGGAGAAAAAAATCAGCATTACTTACTTATTTGCATTGCATGTGCTCCGTGCATGGTATTTAGAAACGGAGTGACGTCATAGGCCATCCTCCCCATACCAGAAACAACCATTCAAAACGTAAAAAACAGAAGAACATCGAATTCTGACGTCAATGCAGTCCTTCGAACTCAACTCCTATAAACATGGAAACCTATGTATGTGGGCTATGGAAATAATTTTCCTGGCCAATAACACTACGGCCAAGGCTGTCATGAGCCGGTAGACTCAGTTAGGTGTCAACATGGCAACATTGACCGACATAGAACATCGTGCGACGTTACGACTAGTTTCATCATCGAAATGCCTCACCTTAATGATTTAGCGAGAGAGGGGTACTCCAAACTTACGTGATTACGTCATAAGAGAAAACAGGACAGGTGACAGTATTTTCGAAATGTTTACAAGTAAGACTTTAAAAAAAAACCAAACATTTTAACGTCGTCAGACAAATGTTCAGGAAACGTTTTTGGACTATATTAATGACATCTTTGGCAGCGAATGTTACGATGGAGATGAAGAATATGAAGTCAAAAGGATCAAGATTTTGAAAGATCTGAAGTATTATTTTAAGTCATTGAAGAAATCCATTAACAATTAAAACTTTAACACAATTAAGCAAGGAATCATAAGAATTCGCCAAGCATGGAGGAAACTAATGAGCTGATGAGCGTGAATCCACACACAACTACAATCATTACAAATCCTTGACCGAAAACTTTAAAGATTAGGATTTTGTACATGGTCGTCAACTTTCTTAAACCCAAACCAAAGACAAAAAACAACAATGATAAAATTAGAATTACCTAAGAAATAAGACATCAATAGGATAACAGATGGCTTTAAAAACATTCTGGCCTCAGTGTTTTAGGGAATCTTTGTATGTTCTCGCGAATTTTGTGTGTGCACGCAAATAACGACAGTGGCTTGGTATCTGGCGTGCAGCTAAGAAAACAAATTAAAGCATGATCGTGTGAGTATTCTATCCCGACAGTATATTGACAAAATACTACGTAGTCTTGTTCCGATCCGATCTATGTATATTTTCAGTCCACAGAATATAGAGACTGGATCGGATCAGTCTGGATTAGGTCGTCGAGCGAGACCCACGTGCCCTTATCTCTCGTTTTGATGACTTGGGACGCAAGAGCACGAGGTCATCGGATGGGTGCTATGACGATAACAGCTCCAGTCTCGATGCTTTGTTTAGATTTACAGTGTTGTACGTCAGTTTAACTTGGATGATTCTAACACTGACTCGACGACTACGGCCTGGATTCGATTCTCAGGTCCTGCTTTGTGTTACTGAGTTTTTCCATTAGGAATTTCACAGTAGCAACTAGGCGTCTGGATTTTTCCCGGTTGATGGCCATAGCTCTCCATTACATGGGACTTAAACATAACTGGCAAAATGAGGAAGTACGATAGGCCCACCTCGGTCTAAGCAAATCCCTTCCGGAAATACAGGCGTGATTTTACGTTTTGATGGAACACAAAATTAAATGCGAGATCATTTCCAAAACAGAATAAATAGAGGCCAGTCTATGAAGTTGAAAAAAGATAAAGTCACATCTGGGATTATGATAAAATCAAAACTGCCGGTCGATTCTGTAAAAATCGCACCGTGAAAACTTGCGTGGAGTAAGTTAATCATTTTATATAATTTCAAAGCCTTTATTTTAGTTGTCAAAAAATTACTATTTTATACATTATTTTACACTCCACGCTCACTTACATAAGTTTTCACGGTGAGCTGGTTACAGAATCGCACTGCTCTATCTCTCTCACTATCTTATCACTATAGAGATGCTTACATGTGTTGTACTAACACTATTTGTAGTGATAATAATAGTGTAGTGAGCGATAAGGTTTAATAGACTTCTCATTACCAAGCTTTGGATGCTTGTACAATTTCGCGAACAATGCGTTTCCAGCTGCCAAAATATTTTTAGCAATATCAAATTCATTCACTAAAAAAGGACGACACCAATTTTCCCCGACTAAATTAATTTCGATCTGTAGACAAATCTTTCAATACAAAATGAATGCATCAGCTTGATAGTGCAAATTGCCACTTCTTATACAAGTTTGAAAAGACCGGAATTTGGTCCTATGATACGGTGTTGGGCGCAGTACCGACTTTCACTTTCCATTTGCGGTGACATGACAACGTCATCGGATCGGCACGTTTTATAAAACAATGATTGATTCAGTAGGAAGTAATTACAAGGAGGAATTATTAATATGTATGAACGAGACTACGAGTGCGTTGGTCTTTTCCCAGGGGGTTAAAAGAATGTGGGCGAATAACGCAGATGGCTATTGACTCACAGAAAAAAATAATAATATGTGAAACGGTTACTGTTTATATCTTATATTAATACCTATACCTGGAAGAGGTGACGAGGTAACCTAGACGCGTACCGCAAAGGTTGGATCGAGGTGGCTCTAGAAAAGGATGCCTGAAAGGATTTTCAAGAGATTTTTGCTCAGCAGTGCGACAGTATAGGATGATAATAAAAAAAAAAACTGAAACTAAAACTGTTGACAGGATTGGTTCACACTATCTGAAGACAGAAAGGAATGGAAAGAAGAAAGTGTGGCCGTTGCCATGCAGTGAGACAACATAGGCTAAAAATAAAATAAAATAAAATAAAATAGGTCCTAGGTACTTATTCTTCTTCTTAGTGTCGCTGGCACGACTGCATTTTATATCTTGTTGCCCCAAAACTTTGGTTACCTATTAAAATTGTGTGTTGTCTACGAAATATACATATTATATATATATATTGTATATTTTGTTAGTCTCATATCTTTTTTTTTGTTATTGTGTCCCACTACTGGGCAATGGCCTCCCATTTTTTCTTCCAAACCTCCCTGTCTTATGCGATCTCTGGCCTTGTTGGCCCTGCATATGTTACCACATTGTCGCACCACCTTCGTAGACTACGAAACATAACAAATAAATAAACTGACCAAAACAAATCACAACATAAGGCCCGTGGCAGTCTCATGAATCGTTATTATCAATTTTGTTTTTTGTTTCAATAATACCATTACACATACATAATGTGATACGATAACAACAGGCTTTTATCACATTGTTTATAAAACAAAATGTGTCATTAGCTCACTTTTTCAAGACCATAAAATCGATATGGGGCATATGTTTTGCATCCTTGAAGCGTTTAATTGACCTTTGCAAGAAAATTACACAAACAAGAGAGATTCAAAAACAGGATACTCCAAAAGGAAGATGGACTCATCTTCTTCTTAACGTATCGATGGCAAAAAGTTCAAACATCTTTGGGCCAAAATTCAGCAACAGAACTCCGCTCACTGACGCAGTCATAAGATCATCAGGTGCACAGCTGACAGGGCATGCGTTGCAGGATGGAAGGTGGGCCATTATCAGTGGGGAGGTGCCGCATACGCACTTGAGATCTGACTCATAATAGTAGAATATTGTGGAGAAAAAGAGCCTAAGACTGAGGACAAAGGTGCTTCCATAAGAAATCCGCCACGAGTGAGAAGTGAGAAGAATGGTTAGTTCCTGAAAATTACCAAAACAAAAACCCTTACAGTTACAGCTAAATACAAATAAAACATTAGAATGTTTCGGTATGAAAAGGCTAATCAAATAAATAATAAAAAACCACCAAGGCCAATAACTTTGCCATGGCAACCGACATGTAAACAACCGAGTTGGACGAAAACGATAAAAGAGTCATACTAGGTTTAACCTAAGTAATCTTGTTGGTCATTTTCTTTGTCCAATGAACTAATATTGATTTTGTCAGACCAGCTGAATAACGCTATGACCAAATTTATCAGATTCAATTCATTCATCAATGAAGTTGATAGAGAATGCAAAATGAATTGCATTTTCGGCAAAATGTAGAATAAATTTACTGTCGCCTAGCCCTTCAATGATTTTAAGATTTTTACGTACAATGCAATGTTTATAATGCATAGATTCGCATTGATTTGTATGATTGCAATGTAACCCGGCGTCATAGTGGTAGAAAATAGTTACATGGACGTTGAGGTGGGTCAAAATTACCCATATATTTAATACGTGGTATTTCCATAATTTTTAAATAAATTCGTAAGCTGTGTCATTATTTCAGTATAAAGGTAATCTGGTTTTGATAATAAAACAGAAAAATAATAATTCAGAAAGGTTTAATTGGGTTTAATCAACTTTTAAAATAACTCTCAATAATTACAAAAAAACGAAAAAAAATTTACAATATTGGCTCCAGCTACTGCACAGAACGGCAACAACGTCGCGGGCGTACTTTCAAAAATATTAGAAATTTTAAACCAGCGGGTGATTTTGACCCAACCTCAATGACGCCGGGTTAATAAACAAAAGAAGGTTAGGAGCTGCTGAACTACCGACCGATCGGGAATCAATCAAAACGCGGTTGCGTTTTAGGTACGGTTGTACCTAAATATAAATGAACACGCAGACAATGGACTGAACTTTTTTCGTGTCAATGGCACAACGATCACTTAAATACAAAACTATAGTTTTATCGAACTCTTTGCACGATTGTAGCCACCGGTCATTAAAATAGTAGCTCAGCTGTATCAACTCACGAGTTCAGGCCCATTGGCTCCAACAGTGAGATTTTATGATCCAAAATAAAATACACGGGATTACGTCAATGTTTAAGACGAAGTAATTTAAGAGAAAAAAGAAGATGAACAATTGATTTAAGATTAGCTTTCGACAGACACAATCTACTTGAAAAGTTTTAAAGTTATATAACGCCATTTAATGAAATTCACGATTACAGCATACGTGTCACGACTCTGACAGGTGTCCCTTTGTGACAACAATAAATGATCTACTTGCGTTCATACATGACAGTAAATTGATACCTTCTATAAATGGGGCGGACGTGAATAAATTGCAGAGTACAATAGATTCTGTACATGAGGAAGAATGCCAGACTGTGTATATGGAAATATGAGGTATTGCTAAATGGTTTCCGTGTTAGGGATTAAAAAGATGAATAAGAATCAGATTTGCTATTTTACTAGGGCATAAGTTTATTGGTCCTTTGAAACGGTGTAAGATTTGGAGAACCTGAACACTATGATTTTTTGAGAATACGTGTTTTTATGAAATGAATGAAAGACTGCTGTTATAATTAGCTTCCATCCAGGTTTTTTTCTACAATTCATCACTCACTTTGAGATCAGTTAACAAAGTTAATTACAATTGTAAAAACATAGGTGTTTGAAAGCAGGATATCTAGCGGTAATTGCTAAGATAACAATGCAAGTGAATGGATGAGAAAGGCTAGTCTTAGAAAAAATATGCAAGTTAATTATAGTTTTTGTGAAAGTAAAAACTTGTAGACTGAAACAAAGAGTTTACTAATATACACAAATAGCTATTTAGGTGGTCATGGTCTGTAGAACGTGGACTAGATAGGTATAATAGATATAGAATGGTTATTGGTTCAAATATCAATTTTATTTTGTTAAAATGATGGTTTTTGTTTGATCACTTTCTACTTTGATTTTGCTGAACAAAACACAGACCCAAAAATGCAACAAGGTGTATGATGTGATTTGCAGTATCCGTTTTAAAGAGCTACTATCTGTTTTAAAATGTCTCAATATCAAAAAGTTCGGACCAATATGATAAATTACCGATCTAAAATAAACAGGACTGCACAGCAAATTATCTTATGGGCATATACGGAACTTAATATCAACCGTGTTAAAGAATCTACTGGAAAATTAAGAAAATGCCTATAAGATACCTATAATCGGCATCGAAATTGGAACGGTACGACAAGAAAATTGAATAATCAATATCGATTGGACGGCCTTAAGTGCATCGATTAGGTGCGAGACGACGGAATTAGAACATTAATGGCTTAACAGACTTAGCGGCGATTTGAGTGATTCAAGTTGATGACTATCCGAAACTAAGACATTCGATACTAATTAGCTTAACTCAAAGCACGTTATAAAACTCAATTATGATTAATGATTATAACTTGGTCTTCTAAATCGACTATTTTGGGTGTCCATACGGATATTACCACTAGTGTAAAGTATATAACGAGAATTTGTGACAAGTTAATATCATTGACATAATTAGTGCTGCAGGGGAGTATCATAGGCCCTCGAACGGGACATGTCATGACTGACATGACGGGTTTTCATAAAAGTAATTTTATCAAGTTTCGAAAAATATTGACGATGTTGCATATTGCTACTGACTGGTTGTCAGGATAGTTTTATGTTCAATTTTATGTTTCTGAATCTTTCTGGTAGTACCCACAATCAGTCACTCTTCTTATTTGCTGTATTACTCACACGTTGCATAAAATCAACACGATATTACTTTTCAAAATTTAGCATGATGCGACTTACAAAGCATTCTTCCTCTCCCAAGCGACTAGTACTTCAGTGAAGATTTTAAAAGTAGGGAAACTACATATTTGAACAAGGGGAAGCTGAAAGCCGAATAGCGCAGTGCAGGTTTTTCTCACAAAACATACAGCGTATATCACATAACGCAGTGGAACTAACCAATTCTAAAATATAGACAGCTTTGAGGAAAACATTAATTGAAAATACTACTTGGCTGTGAATTGTCCGGAAATTATACAACTAATTGCACAATTTATAGTATGACCGCTGCTAGACGTAGTTAAAGGTACACTGATTCAGATCCTTCTCACCCACGCAAGTAGATACGTCAGGAAATGTAATTTAGGCTTGTTTTAGTAGGCACTTTAAATGATGCGCGTCATAATATACTGCTGTATGATATGTCACCAATACGCTGCTGCGGTGTTCGGCTAAATAATTATACTTAGGCCTACCGTTTCTTTCTCTTTTGGTGCGAACATGTTTTAACATTCAATTACGGGAGATTAAGCAAACCATTTGTCTGTACAAGTGATATTAGTAATAATTTTGATTAATTTTTGTGAGCTATAAGGGAAGCTCGATTAGCATAAGAATTTTCTTCCATTCTCGTGCCAAAGAAGTTTCTTAGCAGAAAGCCCCACTACCAACTTTGCTGAGGTTAGCAAAGTTGGTAGTGGGGCTTTCTGCTAAGAGTGGGCCAGAAGTACTGAAGGTGTCGCCATTCTAATAGACATAATTATTTGTACTTAGTGTACTAGATATATACCTGCAAGAGTACCTATACCTATGTCACTAAACGGTAGTGAAGCATATAAAGCCTCGCCTGCTTGTAATTCAACACACCCTAATGGTGCCTAAGCAGGTTGCGTAACAAATGGGCACATTACGAAATGGTTATGTACTCAGCATACAAGGCATTAAGTACTAAAGATATAAGCAACGGACTCATGTAATGTATATTAATATCTTATGGAAGCAATTGCGGCTATACTAACATAGAATAAATTATACTTCAGTCATACAATTTCAAAGATAACATTTATCTTGCGGATACTTGCTTTCATACATATGAATTAATATGTAACGAGGGCTGACAATTAGCAATAAAAGTATACTGTTATTTTTATAATAGTTAGCAATTTTGGTTGGGTGTCAATGGGCTTGCAATTATACGAGTAACTAGTTGCGCCCCGCGGTTTCACCCACCTAAGTGTCGATCCCGTGGGAATATCGGGATAAAAAGTATCCTATGTGTTAATCCCGGTTATAAACTATCTGTGTACCAAATTTCATCAAAATCCGTCCAGCCATTTGAGCGTGAAGAACTAACAAACACACACACTCACAAACTTTCGCCTTTATAATATTAGTGTGATAATAATGTTCGTTATATCTCATCTACATTAATATGGCCCACACCCTAATTGCGTAACACACTATCAATCACAATCTGAATCATTTTCAAGGATATTGTTCATCCATTGCTTCATATGCTCGAAAAAATTGTCTGCTCAACAACGTAAATAACGCAATGAATGTTGTTGAACTGTCAAAATAATAAAAGCCATTCCTACTGTTACTGTGTTACGCAGTTACCCCTCTGGAGTAACATACATGCAATGATTACGAGTTTGCAAATTTTCTGCATCTTAGATCATAGGAAAAAAGAGACACCTTTATGATCAGTTTTATGATGCAGTTTGTATCATTCAACGGCTGTGTGAGTTTACTAAGGATATTGTGATATGACAGCAACATCATATTACTCTGCCACATTAAAAATAATCCTTCGATATTCGTTGGAAATATTAATGAGGAAGTGTCGAGATTTCTTGGCATGGCGTGTCTCTTGCTTCGTTGATTTAAATTTGAAATGATACCGGAGTCTAAGCAAGTAAGACAACCGACGACACGGACGGAGAATTAAGATAAGCAATATCCTGACATAACAGTTACTGCATTTGATTAGTTGCAGGCACTTGCTATTGATATACTGTTGATGTTGGTTGATAATATTAATGCGTGAGACTATTTCGTCATGGCGCGAAAAATTTGAAATTATATGAATTTTGTTCACGGAAGTGAAGTATGTTTATGGGAATTCACAGTTTTGAGATAACGATAAAAGTAGACAGTGTTGTAGTATCGATTTTGTTTAGCCCACTGATTACACTGACATTCATCATTGTCATTAGGGTTTGTTTTATTTTATTTTAGTGCAACCTATTCAAACTTTTTAATACTTCGCTTTATATATACACTTCGCTTTTGACTGACTTATTTAATTATCACAATGCGATTACTTTATATTATTAAAATTCCACAAACAAAAACTGGTGTACAGTGAAACAATAGCAGAGCGGAGTTGATGCGAAATACGCGGTTGCTGCATAGCCTCGATATAAAAAGTTGCTTACTGCAGGAAACCAAACATTGCTCAACTAACGGACGCCATTCTGACATGTAAACGTGTAGGTTTCTCCTACTGATATTATACTTCCACACACATTATCCTATTCCTAAATTAATATTATAAAGGCGAAAGTGAGTTTGCTTGTTTGTTACGCTTCTACGCTAAAACGGCTAAACTGATTTGGATGAAATTTGACACACAGATAGACCAAGACCTGGGTCAGTACATAGGCTAATTTTCATGCTGAATCGCAGACGAAGTCGCGGGCAACAGCTAGTCATTAATAAGGATCTATGAGCATTCAGAAATAGTAAACATGCTTAACAAGTAAACAACAAAATAGATGAATGACCGCTTCGAACAATGAACGGCTAAAGGTAATATTTTCATTTCAATTAATTACAGTTTTTTTCTGAAATATGCAGCGAAAGTGCTGCAATCAATTGTATTCAAAGAAAACACAAAAGCGATGGAGCGAACAGTGTATCTTAATTATGTAAATGAACACTTGATTCAACAACTCGAGACCGACTTAATTTGCGAAATCATTATCATTCTTTGACTGGTTAGTGACATAACAGTTTTAAGCATTATAGAAAAGGCAGTGGTCGTTACTAACACTAACGTGCTTCTTAATGAAGTTGTGTTTCCACGATTCCATGGGCATATCTGAGCGGGAAAGCCTGTTTGGAACAGGATCGACTTTCTACAAACGATAACCTCGACCGGAGTGAACTGAATGGTTCTGTCTACCATTAGCATCTATTCGTATCCTTCTTGGTGCATTATGACGTCAGAATGCACGAATGCAGTGTGGGTCATCGTGTAAAAAGTGATCATTAGCATCGAGTATGTTCATGTGTGCCTCCTTTCTTTAGCGCTGCGATTACTCATGACTATTGTTTGCAGCCTCCCCTTTTACTGTTCGACTGGCAAATATACAAGCCACTTGGCCAACTTTTTAGTTTTTCTGAGCCACGAGTATTCTGCTCACAATAGGATTGTTTTTAGATTGAAGAAAATCAAGTTTAGTTTTTCTCAATAACCTCAATATTTAAATAAGAAAAACTAGGCTACAGTGCAAACACAAAAGCATCAAATCATCACAAATTTAATTGCTTGTTGCAACCATTTACTATACTGGGTGTGCGGAAAGTCATGGATTAACTTTTACCTGCTGATGGGCCACATTGGTTTCTCCACAAAAAAAAAAGTACCATCATAAAAGTCTTATGGTTTCCGAGTTTAATGAAATTTTTGATTTATTTTTGATCGGCCCTGATGAAAAAAAAAATTTATTGGTAGGTCATTTTTTTTTAATTGGTAGATCTCAATGTGGCCCATCAGCAGGTAAAAGGTAATCCATGACTTTTCGGACACCCCGTATATAACATTTGCAAATAATAGTTTCAAAGACAACTTGGAATATATTGACCAAGTTACCGAAGGTTGAAGCCGCAACGCATCAGCTGCTATCTGGGTCGGAACGGATGTAAAGACATAAGGTACCGAGTGAAACCATAGAACTACTACCCACAGAGCCGTCTGTTTGTCTACGGATACTTCATACTTGCATTGACTTGATATTATTCTCATAAAAGAGAAAGGTCGTTAAATCAAAGCAAATATTGGTCAATATGTGTGTAATATTAGTTTGTGTGACATGTATACTTGCACATGCTATTTGAAAGACATGTTTAACAGGTATATCTGGAGCGTTGCTCCAATCGCGTTGGCCCAGAGTCTAGAATGTAACGGTATTCGGTATGTACTATCATAATTGCCTGGAAATTATGAGAACGACAGAAACCTGCGTTTAGGTCGTGCATGTATCACGATCTGTTTCTACGTTTTCCAAAAGCTGCTTTTTTTACACACATTAATTTTATCAACTCAATTTTTTTTTACATGAACCGGTTTGGCATCTAAGCGCGAATAGAACCTTCATAGGGAAGGCCAGAGCGGGTGATTATTTTTATTTTTTTTAAAAATGTGACGATACAGAAATAAAACGTAGTTTTCAACATTATCAGCTTAAATATTAGTCAACGTTGCAAATTGCAACCGACAATAAAATATGATAACATTAAAATAATCGTGTACACCATTATGTTGATGCATACAATTGTGTGGCATTGCAGTTTCAATCACAGTCTAATACGTCGGACACGACACTTGAGCTAATTAGGTCATTTACTCGCTGCATGTTTCTGCAGTCGTTCGGAATTCTCAGTGAGGATGACATAATAATGATAAAAATGCTATTAAACTAATTGTTTATATCTTCATCGATGCTTCTGGTCTTTTATAATACGCCGATAATAAGAACGTTGATAAATTACATATTGGTAGAGCTGATAAGGACCGTGCGGCCAAACTAATCATGTAACAAATAGCACGTGGAGTATGCCAGTGTTTGGTATACACTTACGGCCAAGTACCAGACCTTCGTCGCCGGTGTGTTCTGGGCTGCTGCTCCGGCGCGTGCAGCAGGGCTTGCGGAATCAGGCTCTTGGACGGCTTGCGTCTCGTCAGCCGGTACTCCGGTCTGTCAGCCGTACTTTTGCACAGTCTCAACGTCGACAGCTCACTCTCCGAACCACACCACAAGGAATCCATCGACAACATTGTTTCGCGTTAGTTTTAACACATCACTAAACATCAAATACTGTTCAAAAGTTTTCTCACGAGCAACCTTGGAATCTGCACTGTTGCAACAGCAATTTGAGACGACCGATCCAACAAACTCTACAAGTTACTGGAGGGCCATTAAATATCTTCGAGTCCTCTTCAATTCATGCAATTTTTTGGAGATTATTTCCAAAACCTTGTGTGTAAAATATTGCAAACAACGATGTTTTGGTGCGGCAATCTTCTTCTGAGGAATCAGCGCGCGAAATCGTGTTGCAAAATTGGTACACGTGAGATTTGTTCAATTGGATGTTTGAATACTGCGAGGCTTTCTGCGAGTCGTGAATTGTGAATTATTGTAGCAAGTATACGGAAATGGTTTGCGGTCAGAATCGCGCAAATCGGATCGAACGACCGCGAGCCGCGACCGAGTACGTGAGAGCGCGGGAGCCGTGGCGGCAAGATGCGGCCGACTGACGGCCCGAGTGCCGCGAGCGGCGAACCTCCCGCCACGACCACGCTGCCGCCGAATGCTCAGAAATTACAAACAAAAGGTGTCTGGACGCCGTTATCACCGAGATTGTGGCCACAAGGAGGGCATCATGCTTGATCACGCTGACTTTGTTGTGACTTAAAGAAATTATGTTAATCTACTTGCCTGTAGCGAGCATGCTCTTGTTTTTATTGCGGCAAGTGAGGCGTGTCGAAATTTCGAAACAACTCACTTTGTGGCATTTGAGGATGGTTATATTCCTTGAATGAAAGTAGGCGGCTGGAGTTCCTCTACTGCAAGGACCAGAAATTAAGGTCTTGAAACTTCTGGGCAGCATCATTAAGTTTAAATAATTTTCCCTCAAACAAACGCTAGTCAAACTATAAATTCAGGTCAGTTCTGGTGGATACATAATACATATATTAGGAGAGCGAACTACAAATATTGGGACTAGTGAGGGAGAGGTACAACTCGAATTAGGCCGAAACCTTTTCTAACCGAAAACTTTTTTTTATACATACTATTTTTCGACAAAGAGTATTTTTGTTTTGAATTTCCAGAGGGAGTAAAATTAGGGTCCCGAATAGTCCCGAAGAACAGCGATAATCACCTATTATGAATATAACGAGCATTTTTGGTGATATTCACATTTGAGCTCACGCATTACTTTATGAATGATAATAATATACTAAGCCCTCTTCCAACGGCGGAAATGTCGTCCATTTGACCGTCACAATGGCCGGGTCTATGGTGTGCACATCGCGTGTTTTTGATCACAGCATGAAAAGCTACAGAAGGACCACTGCGATATCATGCCAAACGGCGCAGAGATGATGTAAGTGCCTGCATCCTCCGAATACGCGTCTTACACGTCGTCGACTTAATGATCCTACATTGCGATCACAGCAATGGTTTGGTTTCTTTCATATCCATTTCTAGCTGTCAACTATCAATCAGTATTTTGCGACTAAAGGCTTCTTTCTGTTCGTCCGCACTGCCTGCCCTTAGATTGTGTGACTTGTTTTCAACATCTGGTGTCCGATATTTACTACGCTCTGCTTATACTTGTTGAGGTTGAAGACTATCTCTTTATTACATTCTACTCTTTATTACATTCTTTGAGTTCTTCATAACCGTTCCTTTTAACTATTACATTGATTCTGTCTTCTAAGGCTGGACTATGTGGTCCTTCCACATGGTCTTTTTACACTCGTTCATCGTTATGAGTAGGTTTTCTGTGTCGTCTCACCGAGTACACTCGTTCGCATGCTAGCCAAACATGTTTTTATTGCCACTCGATAACCCGATAGGCACCTTATTTAATATTCGATTGCGAATTGCGATACATTATGCAAAATGTTTCTTTGTCATATTTTTCTGTTGATTCCAAAAATGTCGTTAATTATGCCAAGTGAAGTCGGCTGTTTTGAATTAATTAATTAGCGGTTCGTATACAACCTTCATTTTTGTTGCAGCATTACAATCGTAAAAGAAGACTGTAGACCGTTTCTAGTGAACCACTAAATAATGAAAGTGTTTGATAATTAACAACTGCTAGACACGCAGCAGACCGAAATGATAAATTATCAACATCATCACTGCACAAAGAGGAAAAGTCCGTACTTTTCCAACGAGGATGCAATTTGTTGACGTGTCATCTTGTGATATTTGCACAAAACTTGCGTTTAGTTATTCAACTTGCTTGCCTTAGCAAAATTACGAATATGATATTATTTATCATAATACATTTATGTTGTCGTATAGGCATACTGGTAATCTTTTCTTAATACCATTAGGGTAAAGTTGAGAAAATAATTAATGTACTTAAATTTAAAAAAAAGAAAATTAAAAATAACTGATATTATGTCCTCATCCTTCGCCATACTTATGTATAATTTACAACGACAGATTCTGTCCTTCAGATCTTATACGAAGAGAGCATTCTTGAAAAGGCCACTAAAAGGACCGAATTATTTCTGAAAGGAAAAGGTTTCACAGTAAACTAGGTACTTTTCCTAAATTGTATAATAGATGAGGGAAGATAGAATTGGTACTCCGCCAAGAACCTGTGTTTGTCTTCATTCATATTCAGTATTTACCCGAATAGCCGCATGGGAAGACAGGAATGGAATGAATCCTCCATATCTAAAGTAAATCTAGGAAATTCTGCGGTAATTATAAATCTTTATTATCTCTGTTAATTGGATTATTAGGTAAAATATTGAGTTACCGTTATCTTGTGTTGCCAAAAAGATTTGGTGAACAATGTAAACAAAAAACCATGATAGCTTACGTAGGGGTGCCAAAGTAAACTTTGGGATGACTATGTAACTAAAAGCTGAATGATGAACAGACGAATATGGATGGATTATGAAATCAACCGATGTGGCTAAAAATTGGGTGCAGAAGCGGAATATATTGCTGATCGATACGATAAGGGGCTTTCGGTCCGAAAAACAGGTTGCAAATCAAGGCGCTACAGCGTGACGAAATCGCAGGCAAAAGTTGAATTATAATTCAGGAGCAGACGCAGGCTGGGGTTTGGTAGAATTAATAGCGTGTTGTTGTTGTACCTGTTGAATAAAAGTGTTGAATTCAATCAAACTTGTTGAAATCGCGTGTCAATCGCACATAATCGTGAATGATATTTGGATTGGTTTATGGCGCAAATGACTGAAGGGATATTATATATTTACGTTATATTAGTCTGCCAATGCATCCTTTTTATTTATTTCTATTTCCTTTTCCAATTAAGATCCTATTAGAATCACGTTTTCATGTTACGTTACATTCGGTACGTTCTACAGCGTTTCTGGGAAGCGATAATTTTCTCGGAACAAGAACAATAACGGCGTGTAGTTTTGGCTTAAATTACATGCTACACGCCAACAGAATTGAACCATATCATAACCCGTACCGATGGAATTCTTGTAAAGATCATTAACACAGTCACATGGGGTATCAACACCATAAATCCGCGTATTCCTGCCATGCCGTGCACTGCGAGAATCTAATTCGAGTGTAGGTCAAGAGTCATTGTCCTAAAAGTGGTACATTCCTGGCAGGTCAACCGTCAGTGAGTCAGACTCCATGTTGAAACACTAGTAGCTGCCAGTCGGTTAGTTTGCCGAAACCGTGTCATAGGACTCGCGTTGGCGTTACGGGGGACATTGGACTTCAGTGATATGAATCTTTGTTATCAAATCACCGATCGAAGCGGGACAGGAATCTTGATGCCTGCATGTTTTATGAAGAGGATTACAGTGGTTTTAGTCTGCGGCTCGTGGCCTTGCACCCTGTTTGCGTGGTGTGGTGGTTTTAGGCTTTTAGCTTCCACCGTCACTCAGGTTTTTTTATTCGTTTTTATTATACCTATGGATATAAGGTTAACGTGTTTTCATGTTAAAATCAATGTAGGAGTCTCGACACTGACAACAGCAGTGGACAAGCGCACGCCTACTCTACACATTGAAATCGGACCGATGATGATCGGGCCGACACCCGATCATTATCGGTCCGATTTCAAATGTGCCTGATCCGAGAAATGAAGATTCTCCCTTACCCACCAAGGACTGGAAGTTTTGGACACAGAATAGTATAAAGTAAAAAAAAAAAAAAAATTAAGAAAAAAACCATAATTTTGCTAAGAAGGAGAAGATCGTAAAAAGTACAGATACATACGTTGACAGTGCAGGATTTTATACACGAAGAGTGAGAAGTTAGAGGTAATTATAATTTCCGCGAGCTGTGCGATAGATGGCGCTGCCTTGTCAGCAAATGGGGTATAGTGCGTCTTGAATATCTCAGCAGGTGGCGAAATCGAGAACTAAATTGAATCGTACCGATTTTCACGCATGGTTATTAATTACATTTACAATGGCACCGTCCACAGCGACAACGCAACGTTACGATCTACGAAAATGTTCTTAGAACCCTAACTAAAAATGCTGTTTCACATATAATGCCTTGCCTACAAATTGTGTATACAAAACATTTTTTTATAATAGGTACGCGGCCCACGGGTGTTTTACAATGTTAGTTAATTCTAGACTTTTTACAAAACCAGAGCACTCAAAAGCAATTTAGAAAGTTGAGATCTTTTACTTCTGATTTACCAGCTGTTCATACATGTAAAACCAACAGAAAAACCCGATAAATTTCGATAAATTGCGATTTGTAATACAATAACATTTTTAGGATAACTTTACAATATAAAACGATTTTTATTTAAAAAATATGTGTAAAATGATGAACTCAGTGTATGTGTCGAAACACAGCTTAGATACCTATAAAAGAGGTTATAAATAAGAAGGAAGGTAACGGAATACTCTCGTCCGGTACGTGATTCATGAATCAGTCATCAACTACGGCACTAAAATTGCTATCAAAAATTCGTGAAACCAGGAAGAATCTTACGTACGAGACTACAGACCTGTCATCTTCATCAGCAGCTTCTACGCTGGTAGTTGGGCGAGTCTTCGACTGTTTAACTAAGAGCTTGGTACTATCCATCTTCAAAACACACTATTTGCAGTATTTTCCACAAAAATGTCATAATATTACTCATTTCATAGAGTCATATTCGATAGTGCTATCGCCATTATGTTTACAACGTGTCATTATAAAAACAAACAGTTCAAATACATATTTGTATTAAATTAAAACGTAATTTGAGGTTATATTACGCCCGTGAAAATTGTATTACGATGACATTTGTTTTGACATAGTTGACAGCACACATTCACACATTTCCAATCCAATCCAATACGAAAAATGCTGCCTCAGAAACGTGTCTTTTGGCCAACTTCTTTTCTCGTGCATTTATTATTCAGTTTTATTAATGTGTAAAAAAAAAAAAATTGTTGCTCTAAAACAAGTGCTTTAAACTAGTATCGAACTACTGATAGCTGTTTTTTTTACTTTCATACATGTAGCGCCATCTAGAAATGCACCTTAGTACTAGACGCAGGAAGTAAAATAGCTTTGCTTTGGTCTAACTTGGCGGAATCGGTACGATGCTGAGCAGCGAGATAGCTGAAGTGAAGGTGATAACGCCAATCCGATTTGTGCTAAAATGATTAAAGTTTGGAATGAAAGTCCTTAGTGCTCAGCAGCACTGCAGCTTTACAAAAACGCAACGCACCATCGCGCAAAGCCTCACTTTAACCGTTTAGGATTTTAGGCCAAGAGTTAGGAAACCCAGTGTTAGACGTTTTGCGCTTTTGTGTATATTATTACGTAAGAATGTACAGCCTACTTAGCAGTAATGATTAATAGAAGCGAGGATGGCATCGCATTCCGGGAATACCTTGCAGAAATGTTCATAAAATAATAAGTAATTATACTATCCTATTACTATCCCACTGCAGGGCAAAGGCTTCTTCTCATACAGAGAAGGCATAAGGATTGAACACCATGCTTGCACAAGGCGGGTTGGCGATTTATTTTCATTGTAAAGTTCAGCTTTCCTCACGAAGTTTATCCTGAATGTCAGTGATGTCTAAGATAAACTTAGAAAGTACGTATGAATGAATTTAAAAAGTCATATTGGTACTTGTCTGGATTTGAACTCACAATCAGTAAACACGATGACATTTTAAGCTATACATTTCCAATTTTCAATCAAAAGTCATTTTTCAAACTAGGCTGAGAATCAGCACTTCTCGAACGTCAAAAATACAAAAGACAGTCCCCTAAAACGCCCGCCCTTCGCCATTTCCTAGTGCTTTCACTGGGGAGAAGAAGTGGCGCAACAAACTCCCCAGCAGCACAGTTGTCTGTTCAGTTAGAAAATACTTGATTGAATACAATACAAGGTTTGCAAAGTAATTAACATTACAAGACACAGAAAACTAAATTAAATGATTTGCTATAATATGTCAGCTTGCCACGCCAATATACCAACAGATACAATAAAAACTATTTGTACTCAAGCAAAAAAATAATATACCTACCAAAATTAAAAATGTAAACAAAAACTTACTATCTAAATAAAAACCTCCAGGTATAAAGGGCGTGACCGCTTACATATTTATGCAATGCTGGGTTCTGTTTACATAGCTGTCACTTGAAGTCACAAATGATAAACTAGGACCATCGAAGTAAACTAAATAAACAAGTTATTTATTTATTGATTTAATACTTCAAGCACATAAATGTACAGAGGCAACCAGTCACCACAAGCAGCATCCGTTCACGAGCATAACGCAAAGATCAGCCATCACCCCCCTCGCCATATTTGAGGGAAGGACGCAATCCGACCCCCGACGCTACCACTAAAATCTATAGCTTAATATGTCATCGTCCGTACACGCGAGGAGAGGCCTGAATCCCTCGGCCAACAAGACATTTAAATGAAGAATTGTTCATACCTGAATGTATTAAGTCTATCAGCCAGGTTGGTGAGCACAGTCTTCCGCAAAGGTCCAGGGGAACCGCCTGGCGAGCTCTCCTTGGACTCAGCCGCTAACGCGCGCGCCACCATCAGGTCTTGCTCGTTCATTCTGAAAACAAAATGCCATCTTTATTAGTTTAAATGATATTTATCTCTGTAAATTGGTTCAAATAAAAGTTTTACACGTCAAAAATAAATTATGTTTTAAAACTAGATGAGTCCAGTGTTTCCTATCCGACTACTGTGGGAAGAAATACCGAAACAAACTTTTAACGTTTCTCATATTTTTACAAACTCAGATGTAAGTAACAAACTAGTAAGAACTTCGATTTTGCTTCTTTTAAATATATGTAGGTAAGCATTTACGATGTAAATATTAAATATGGTAATAAAATCATTTTATTGGTAGCAAATGTCCTTCAATTTTGGATAATTTTAACATATCTAATTTAGGTAAGATTGTTAAAAGCAGGTTATAGCTTTATTGACAATATTAGCACGGAAGAAATTCCACTTCATGCTTTTGAACAATTTGCGTCACCCTCCACTCTACACAAATAAATATTTATTTATGTAAAAAATACATGTGGTATCTTATATTCTCGTATTGACTAGCACGTGTTTATTTGAAAAGATTATACACTTAGTACTTTACCTACCTACTACTTATTAATTTGGTCAAAGAATTAGCATTGCCATTCAACGTAGCAAGGCTGCCCGTCTTCTGGGCACGTGTCCGGATGACAGCGATGCGGACGAGTACTTCGACACCTAAATATCCCTTTGTTTTTGTATTAATTTAAATAGTGTTATTAATCAGGTTTATACGTCATAAAATCATAACTTGGTCTTTTACAAGTTATAAAATACTATCATAATAATGTCGTACAATAATGTCAAGCCAGTCGCTAGTTCGCTATGAGGTAGAACTGCGAAGGTAGACATTCACGTCCAATTGAAGGGATAAGAAAGAAAGAAAGAAAATACATTTATTTAGTACAGATTTAAAGGCACACAACGTAACATATTAAACAACATATTATATAAAATCAGCTGCAGGTACCTACATACAGCTGTCCTTATACAATTGTCCTGTCATCAGTTCCAGCTGTGCCACCAATGATATTGGTAGCCGAGCATGGATGGCCAAGTAAGGATTTATGGCATTTCCCGCTTTTCCGCCAAGCAGATGGAGAGAGCCAAGCCAATGCTTTCAGCAACCTAATTGCGTAACACACTTTCAATTACTATTTGAATAATTTAGAAGGATATTACTAATCCATTGCTTCATATGTTCGAAAAATTTATCGGCTCACCAACGTAAATAACGCACTGAATGTTGTTGAACTGTTAAAATGGAAGCCATTGCTACTGTTAGTGTTTTACGCAATTACCCCACTGGTACGAGCTGGATAAAACAACAAGGGATTGTTTACACAGTTACACTATTACCCCGAAGGTGGTCGTGGCAACAAACTTACCAGATTTAATACCCCGAATTTTGACGAGAGCAACAACTGGGTTCCAGGCTACGGCGAACTGAGCTCACCAACTCTTTCTTACACTTTTAGCATTACTTGAACGTTATACGTCCTTACTATGAAGCCTAACAATTAATCATGTTCGAATTTCCATCGCGTGATTCTTAACCAGCCTGTGTTGACCTCATACACAGACGAACTGATTTCCTGAGCCTTATCTATGACATCAGCTTTCTCCGTTGGGTGCTACGTCATTCTCTTGAACAATGCTATTGAGTTGTGAGCACACTCGTAAAATATATACATACTCGTATAAATAGGTGCAGTATTAGTTAGGGTGACGAGAATATTTCTGGTATAATATAATTAGCTTCATTCGAGGCGAGGACTCGTTCTAGGGATAGTAAAGTAGTAATTTTGCGCTAGAATTATAGATTTACAAGCTGACCATCTCGTGTCCTTTTCTTAAAATATTTGCTTGTTATTCCTTTTGGAAGGATTCAGCCTATACCGTTCCCACTGCTGGGACACAGGCCTCCTA
This sequence comes from Eremobia ochroleuca, assembly GCA_949629135.1. Taxonomy (NCBI): domain Eukaryota; kingdom Metazoa; phylum Arthropoda; class Insecta; order Lepidoptera; family Noctuidae; genus Eremobia; species Eremobia ochroleuca. Next base: position 14,633,929 of record OX451402.1, on the reverse strand, counting down.
TCTGTGAGAGGAAATGGGCCATAATCCACCACACGAACCCAGTGCCAGCTGGTAGATGTCACAAGTCTTAGAATTTTTGGTGCTACGACATGCTGGTTTCCTCACGACGTTTTCCTTCACCGATTTTGAGAAACGTTTAGTGGTGAAATAAATTACACAAAGTGAAGCGCCTGCCTGGTTTCGAACCCACGACCTACGCTCGTAAGTCGGCTGGCCGTTACCATTGGGCTACTAACGCACGTAAGACCTCCAAGGGCTCACTTGCGTTAACACAAGACGATTTGATGAGTATTTGCCGAGTGAATGTAACTAGGCATCAAGCTTTTATTTTCTAGCATCTCAAATAAAGAAAGCGGTCTTGAAGTACCGACCCTTGATTGAACTAATATGGCAGTGACGGGTGAACTGTAAGGGTGCGTTTCCACAGAAGCGGAGCTGGGCGAAGCGGAGCAGAGACGTGCAGGAATTGACTAATCACAATGGTTGAAATCCTCATCGCATCACTCGTCTCGTCTGTGATTGGAAGATTCCTACACGTCTCCGCTCCGCTCCGCCCAGCTCTGCTTCTGTGGAAACGCACCCTTACAGGTAAACAGTAATTAACGTCGGAGATAAGAATACCATGCAGCCTCAATAATTGAACATCAATCATGATATGCTAATGTAGACTTGCTTCAAGACCTCGCTTGTTCGATGCTCCAGTTTCCTCCATTGCCTTGAATGTCAAACCTTCGACGTCTCCTATCGGCCAAATCTCGAGACAAAGTCGCGAACGAAAACTAGCAACAAGCGAATATATTGGGATCCTGTTCTTTGGCCAAGGCGAACGTGTCGTGCTCGTGTCATTGTAATTACGAATTACGAGCTTGCGACCGTGTGAGCTGGCCATATCATAGCTGTTCTTGTAATTATCGAATACGTGTCAGGTAATCGATGATCGTTTTGGTCGTTAGCGATTAGGAGTTTGCAATAGAGGTTATTAGTTTGAATCTTGTGTCTGCGGTCAGTGTTGTGAAAATTTCGTTCGATGATTCATTTTGGATTGTGAAATATCCTTCCTCTTTCGATTTTTTAATGTTCTTCTGTGTCCTTCAATGTACAATTTTTAATCTTGTGAACTTTTCGTATTTGGCAATGAATTGATCGAAACATAATTGAAATACGAAGACAGGTTCAGACAATAAATTATACTAGCCACTTCGATTATATTTTAACAGTGTTGTTAAAACTACTTATTATTAAATACTAGCGACTCGCCCCGGCTTCGCACGGGTGCAATGCTGATCACTATCACTACATAGTATAAAACAAAGTCGCTTCCCGCTGTCTGTCTGTCTCTATGTATGCTTAGAACTTTAAAAATAAGCAACGGATTTTGATGCGGTTTTGTTTAATAGATAGAGTGATTCAAGAGGAAGGTTTATATGCATATAATACATGCATAATATAGTAGAGAAACACTGATAATTTTAGAGCCATTATTTCTCTTAAAAAGTATAGGATAAAAATGGTTGTTGTGGGTTATCCCTAATAGATAGACATATGCCATCGCGGACTTTTTTGTAGACCTTTTTAAGGTTTACAATACTGTAGTACATTATTTTGATATATCTCGTAGGGTTAAGCCAGCGTTTGCAATGTAAGCGCAAAAAAATGTGTTTATTTACGACATCTCATTAGAAACCTCTAAAATGATCAGTGTTTTTCTACTATATTATACATGTATTATACATATAAACCTTCCTCTTGAATTACTCTATCTATTAAAAAAAACCGCATCAAAATCCGTTGCGTAGTTTTAAAGATTTAAGCATACATAGGGACAGACAGCGGGAAGCGACTTTCTTTTATACTATGTAGTGATCTACAATTTAAATATGAGTGTATAGGTAGTAAATTTTCTATCGGCTTAGGTATTTGTTGGTGAAAAACTTCTTGACAGAAAACGAACTATGTGCGTTTAAACGAACCATTGATTAGGATTTAATCGATCGTGTTTTTTTTTAATGATTTATTATAATGTTTATCAGCGGAAACTTGTAAATGACTTTCTTTACAAGTGTACCTTCTTCTTCTTAAGTTTCCCGAAAATAATTAAATAAAATATGTTTTATGGCAAGCTGGTAAAAACAGGGATTTGACTACATCAGAGAGACTGTTCGGGGTGTATTTTTGTCGGTAGGTACCTACGGAGCTAAAAAAATGTATATTTGTACAGACGCCTGCGCATCAAGCCACTACAAATTTCTTTGATAGATTTTTGACTTTATCGCTAAAGCATTAGGTTCAAAGTTGATTGGGAAAATTTGACAGTTTCGGGTAGCTTGATGTGCTGGCGTCTGTACCTATTTTAAGCCTGTTTTGTAATATAAATTATTTATTTATAATATAATAAAGTAATGACTATTGGAGATTAGTTAAAAATGGTCGCGAGCACGTGCTTACATTAATCATACAAATCACATACAAAAAGTTACCGCTATATAAAACCAGTTGTATTGCTCACATACAATTATCATACATTACGTGAATTAAAGCGATTGTGTAGGTCGAAGTTATTGACAGTGTCAATCGATCAGCGTGTTTAACTTGGATATTGGGTTTACCATTCATTTTGTTTGTGAACAAGTAATTACTAGTTCTTTGTACACATTTGGTTCGCTCTTCATATAATGCCTTCGCGGCTTCTACGCAGTTTCTACACCGGTGACATTGAGATGTGTGCGCCTACGCGGGCGCGGTTGCTACGCGGCTTCTACGCCGGCGATGTCTACGATGTGTGCGCGTCCGCTACGTGAATTCTACGCCTGCGATAGCTATGGCCTGTGTGCCTACGCGGCTACTACTCGGCTTCTACGCCAGCGATGGCTACGATCTGTGTGCCTACGCGGCTACTACTCGGCTTCTACGCCGGCGATGGCTACGATCTGTGTGCCTACGCGGCTACTACTCGGCTTCTACGCCGGCGATGGCTACGATCTGTGTGTCTAAGCTGCTACTACTCGGCTTCTACGCCGGCGATGGCTACGATCTGTGTGCCTACGCGGCTACTACTCGGCTTCTACGCCGGCGATGGCTACGATCTGTGTGCCTACGCGGCTACTACTCGGCTTCTACGCCAGCGATGGCTACGATCTGTGTGCCTACGCGGCTACAACTCGGCTTCTACGCCGGCGATGGCTACGATCTGTGTGCCTACGCGGCTACTACTCAGCTTCTACGCCGGCGATGGCTACGATCTGTGTGCCTACGCTGCTACTACTCGGCTTCTACGCAGGCGATGGCTACGATCTATGTGCCTACGCGGCTACTACTCGGCTTCTACGCCGGCGATGGCTATGATCTGTGTGCCTACGCGGCTACTACTCGGCTTCTACGCCGGCGATGGCTACGATCTGTGTGCCTACGCGGCTACTACTCGGCTTCTACGCCGGCGATGGCTACGATCTGAGTGCCTACGAGGCTGCTACTCGGCCTCTATGTCGGCGATGGCTACGATGTGTGCACGTACGCGGCTGCTACGCATCGTCTACGTTCTACGAACGCCGACAAACAGAGGCACAATGTTATTCGTGCGTTTTGAAGGATACCCAGATTTAAAAAATATATTTTATCTGTTTAATTATTAAAACTTTATGCACAAGGACAAAAATAACTGTACAAAGGCAGAAGTATTGCCTTAACTCATGCCTTCTTTTTTTAAACTATAAAAGTGTTAGTACATTGCCCCTCATTTTTTAAATAGTTTATTTGGCAAGGACATGGTTTTTTTTATAAGGTGTACTTATTTTGGAAGATTTCTTGCTGTCCTGAATAAGCCACAAATACTATCATGCAATACCATCGACATAAAGCCCTTCAAATATTCCTTTTAAAGTTGATAAAGAAGAGGATTTTTTTCTTCTTAGTTATTAGATGAATCACATACCTACCTACATGGTAACAAAGAAAAAGGGCAGATGTAATTACTTTGATGCTTAGATTATGAATCAACACTTATGTACGACAAATATGTCAATGTTTGCGCATAATATCACAAGTTATGAAACCAAGGAAACTGGTATTGTAGGAACTGATCGATTAGCATCATAAAGAGGCTGCTAAATGTCATCACTAAAATGAGTCTTCGTCATAGAAAACACACCTTTTTTTCAGTATTCTCCACTGCAACGGTTAATTAGAACAATTACGCCCCACGGACACGAAATTCGGGTAATGAATTTCTAAGACAGTTTCAGTAAAAACTAGGGAAGAGATTTATGATATTGGTGATCGTATGAGGTTGGTTTCGTGTCAAGCCTTCTGGCACATCTATTATGGTTACTCTTAGCTTTTTGGGTTTCGGTTTTTTCTTGTTGTTTTTGTTCCTAACAAAATGATGTTACCGATCCTATTGATTCTCAGCATGATAAAGAGATATGAAATTAAATTGTTTATTCTGTAAATAAGACATCAGAATCATTTTTACACGTCATATTATAAAAAAAATAATAATAAGCTAGATGACGTAGGTAGGCGTTTCCTATCTGACTCCTCTGAGTAGAAAGGCCGAAACAAACTCAGAGATCGCAGTCTCTTTTAAAGTCCAGACATAATCTTGGTCAGATCATGTGAAGACCATGTAGACTGATGTCTGAAATGGTCTTTTGAGGAAAGTACAGGCAGATTTGACTGTACCAGTCCAGTCAGTGCAAGAATTTGTCAGTAATCTAGATCTTTCACGACTCTCCTTGTGCAAGGGATAATCTCAAAGTAACCTACTTATGTGTAACACATATGTATTCATGACCTTAACATTTTAATTAAAAACCTTCAATATAATGGAGCTGGATATAATAGTTCCCGAGACAGGGTACTTAAATAATAACCCATTATATTTTATCTATTCAATCTTCTATGCTAATGAAATTATGTTACACTATCATAATAATAAGCACTACATTATTTTTCAGTCAATTTCTCAGTAATAGACTGAGAAATGGACTGCAAAAAAAGTGTGGTGCATTTCTCAGTCTATTACCACAATCCTTTCATATTTAACCAGTCTTATCACTCACAGTGTATACGAAATTAATAATGTTCTACCTACCTCACAAACAAAATTAATTAACACCAACAATTTAGTCAATATCAACACTATACTTACTTTATATATTTTATTTATATATCACTGAATATATCCACATAACCAGTAACAGTTCATTTGAAAATTTGAACACGAAATTTAAAAATTTATAAATACGGCGCTGTTTCACGTGCGTGTGCGCGTTTAAAAGATTTGTATGACAATGCGGCGTGTATATTTTTCGCTTTGGGGTCGTCGCCGTCGGTCGTAGGCTACGATCCGTGAGCACCATCTGTCAATGAAGTAAGCCACGGTCGTATTGTCGAGCCTCTCACTTGTTTCCGAGTGCAGCGATCAATGGGAACGATACGCATTATCAGCTCGAACGATGAATGAAAGGAAAACTATCAATCATACTTGATACTGGTAATCTGTTAGGCGTTTTTCATTTGTTTTGTACAGGTTAGTTATAACGATGTGGTGGAATGGCGTGTGTTGAAGTGGATTAATATGCAAGATTATTAACTCGAATGTAGCTTAATAGCACAATTTATTCACAGAGATACAACAATTACAATTTAAAAGCTGACACTAACATATACAACGTGTAATGTTAAATGCGCAAAACCTGAAAATAGTTTGATCAGAATAACGAGCAGAATTAATTGAACCACTTTTTAATATACGTTACATTTTTCAAAAAATCTTCATTAAAAACGTTGCCGTGTCTAATTATTAATAGGTCAAGCAACCCAATGTCAGCGCGGCGCAGCGCTCCGGTGACGACTCCTCCCTCGATAAAGCGTCGTCGCAGACGCAAGAAACGATCAGAATGGCCAGTAAAACTAAAACAGCACATAAAACCTTTACAATTTTTTTAATGACTTATTTTCTCCCTGAAATAGGTCAATTGAATTAAAAATCAGTTGGGGTGTCTGAGGTTTTGCGCATTTAACGTTACACGTTGTATACAGGGTCCCATTAAAAATAGATGAACCTCAGTACTTACGTCTAACCAAAGATATCCAAGCAAAAAAAAAAAACGAATTAAAGTGATTTTATTTTGACCTAAAATAAAAAATTGCCGGCACATTAGTGTATTTTCGTTAGCTGATGATTTTTCTTCTATGTATCTAATACGTTTTTCTTATATATTTTTTTTACCATTCGTTAAAAGTTTGTCCATATATTTTAATGGGACCTTATACATATATACAACGTGTAACGTTAAATGCGCAAAACCTGAAAATAGTTTGATCAGAATAACGAGCAGAATTAATTGAACCACTTTTTAATATAGGTCACATTTTTCAAAAAATCTTCATTAAAAACGTTGCCGTGTCTATTTATTAATAGGTCAAGCAAGCCAATGTCAGCGCGGTGCAGCGGCCCGGTGACGACTCCTCCCTCGGTAAAGCGTCGTCGCAGACGCAAGAAACGATAAGAATGGCCAGTAAAACTAAAAGAGCACATAAAACCTTTACAATTTTTTTAATGACTTATTTTCTCTCTGAAATAGGTCAATTGAATTAAAAATCATTTGGGGTGTCTGAGGTTTTGCGCATTTAACGTTACACGTTGTATATACAGCGTGTAACGGAAGGGGGGTATCAACCCTGAAGGAGGTGAATGTGGTCATGAAACTCAACAACTTTTCCCAAAGAACATAGGTCGAAATATGAAAAAAAAATTTGGCCCTCCCATAGTAAATCAATCAGCTGGTAGTCAGTTTTGTAAGGGAGGGCCAAATTTTTTTTTCATATTTCGACCTATGTTCTTTGGGGAAAGTTGTTGAGTTTCATGAGCACATTCACCTCCTTCAGGGTTGATACCCCCCTTCCGTTACACGCTGTATAATAAAAAAAAGAAAAAGGCAGAAGCTCATTGGGCATCAAAAAAGTCATCCACATCGCCGTCAACGGGATAAGTGGCCAAAAGGCTGGCAGCATTACCACGTTGGATGGCATGTTGAGTGCAGTGAGCTAGTTTTGAGCTCATTTCCATTTATTATCCTGATTCATTCTTAGTCCTGCCCCTCCAGTCTATAATAATAATAATTTAATTAAATGAATGTTACTATTACCATAGAGTCAGCTTAACTTCATGTCCGTCTGTAACTGTTAGCGATCTTTATTTTTATCTTCACTGTGGTCCCGAAACTAGGTAGCGCCTGTATCTAGGAGACCAGCAGTGCTATTCTGTAAAAATCTCACCGTGAGAACTTGGGTGAAGTGAGCTTAAAGTGAGCAGTCATTAGTGTTAGTCCCTAGCATCAGATGGAATGATAGCTCACTTCACTTAACTTCTCACCGTGAGATTCTAATAGAATCGACCGGCTGCAGTGCTATTCTGTAAAAATCTCTCCGTGAGAACTTAGGTGAAGTGGGTGGGAAGGGAGCTGTCAATCATTCCTAATGCTAGGGATTAACACCATTAAGTGCTCACTTCACTTATGATTTCACGGTGAGATTTTTACAGAATCGACCGGCAGCACCCTAATTGCGTAACACACTATCAATAATAATTTTGAAGGATATTGTCATGTGTTTGACAAATGTGTCTACTCAACAACGTAAACAACGCAATGAATGCTGTGGAACTGTCAAAATGAAAGCAATTGCTATTGTTGGTGTGTCACGCAATTACCCCATTTATAGGTTGGCCTATGACGTCATAGGTATTTTACGCAGTAGATTCATCATCATCTTTATCCCATTCAGCCAATTTAACACTTCCATCACCCTTATCCGCTTCCTCAGTACCTAAATACATATCTAACTACTACTAAGTGCAGCACGCTGTGTCGAGAACCGCTGACCTCTGTAGTCCTTACGCAATTTTGCACTCTGTGAATATTAATTTCATGGCTTCTTGCCAAGAACTGTGTACACTCAAAGCAAATAGGTTCCTCATCACATCTTCGATGCATCAAAGTATGAGCTGTATGTTAGGCTATCAGCAATGTGTAAAGTCCCCGTCTCGAGACGCTATAAATTTTGTAAACACACATTCAGGGGTTCGCCACATTTGGATCAAATAGAAAAAAACCGTTTTGTAATAATTTTTATTTTTATATAGGGATATAATTATGTTAACACACACATCTAATTACTGTCGTCAGACGACTCCGAGTATTCTGCTTCTGAATTCTGCAGCATTTTACAGCGTTAGCGTGAGCTTACTTAGTCAGACGCGTTCCACTCGTTCCAGTACCACAAAACATTAGAAGACAGCGCTTTATATCGCTAAAATATAACTTACAATAATTAGTAGAAGTTGTTTATTTACAAAATTTATACCTTGTCGTGGCGGGGACTTTATTTATCCAATCAGAGTCTTTAACGCGAAAACAATTTGAATTTACGGGAAATTCACAACTGCCTTGGATTTTTCTTTCTACAAATTATACCTATACTTACACGAGCCAACCCGCACTGGGCCCGCGTGGTTGATTATGGCCCACTCCCTCTTACAGAGAGGGGGGGCGGGGCTGTGTTCCAGCAGTGAGAAATTTATAGGCTGGTTATGCTATTTATTACACACGGAATGATTTTTCTTTATCTCTTATCCAAACGGGTATTACGAGTAACTAACATGTTAATTTTTTAAACTCGCTGATCAATATCAAAAGCCGTAAAAAATACACGTTTTTACACAATTCGACGATTTGATCATTTAGATATTTTCTGAAGTTTCAAGGTTCATTCTAAAATTATTGTTTTCAATTATTTTTTACTGTGGACTTTTTTGCTGCTTCTTTGCATGTGCGTCGTTAAAATAATATTTTCTATAAATCTGGGAAGCCCCAAAGTTATTATTAATATTTGTTGTTGCTTATTTATACTTCATTTATCAACCCTGTCGAAGAAGAAACTATGAATATTCTGACCGACCCTATACTTTTGCGTGGTAGATTACAGCCCACTCTCTCTCACAGAGAGGAGGCTGTCTCACAGCCGGGAACATTATAGGCTGTTTATTTTATACACTTGTAGGTACAACAGATCCTCAAGATTTTAACACAGACGGAACTGTGTTTACCTGTCTACAGTAGGTAACCTTTTCACGCCTCAACCGCTAAGCCGATCTTTATACCGATGATGTAACCAATATTATGTAATAATTTTATGATTTAAAAGTGTCCGTGTAGTTTCTTGCCCGTTCTTCTCCACATGTACCTACTACGTTTTGGAATGGGCAACTAGATTCATCTTTCTGTCTGACCGACCCCTTGACAGTTCAAAAGTGCCTGTACCTAGTTGGTTTATTTGAAATAAATGCTTTGAGTTTGAGTTTATAAAACTTGATAGATAGATAACCTGGGACCTGGAGGATATAGCCTACTTTCCATCCTGGATCGTAGATGGAGTCGGGGGCACCAGCATGTTCTTTAAGCAGAAGATCGATATGTGTATATCTATGTAATATCTTTCTATATAAATGATAAATGATAAATAAATGATAAATGATTTATTTTCTGGAAGTAGGTTTGTACAAACACTTTTACATGTCAATCATATTTTTTTAAACTAGATGAGGTCGGCGTTTCCTATCTGACTACTCTGAGAAGAAAGGCCGAAACAAACTCAGAGGTCACAGTCTCTTTTAAAGTCCAGACATAATCTTGGTCAGATAATGTGAAGACCATATAGATTGGTGTCTGAAATGGTCTTTTGAGTAAAGAACCACACAGATTGAGCGGACCTGTCCAGTCAGTGCACGCATTTGTCAAAAATCGTGCAGCTCAACTCAGAACTTGAGGAGCCTTACGATTCGACGAACAATACCAATGAAAGGACATTTGGGTAGGCCGCATAAATGACTCAAACTGCCAGATCATGATTAAAACTAACTAAGAAGGAAAACCTAAAAAAAGAAATGACCCACATAGTCTTCACACTCACAGTAATAATAATAAAAATAAGATACTTTACAAAGTAAATATCCATGTCATTGTTTATATAAAATTCATCAATGTCAATGTGTATATAAAAATCCGGATATAATCTTTGAGGACCATGTAGATTGGTGTCTGAAGTGGTCTTTTGAGGAAAGAACCACACTGAGTGGACCTGTGCAGTCAGTGCACGCATTCGTCAGTAACCGTGCAGCTCAACTCAGAACTTAAGGAGCTCAACGATTCGACGAGCAATACCAAGGACAGGACATTTGTGTAGACCGCATACACCACTCAAACTGCCAGACCATGATTAAAACGGAAACAATGATCCACATAGTCCTCACATTCACAATAATTAAAATAATATAAGACTTTAAACAGTAAATGCTCATGTCATTCTGTATATAAATAGATATGTATTTAGAAAGAAAAGAAAAAAAAAAAAAAAACAAAAGTGTAAATCAGCAAAATAAAAAATAAACAACATTCACTGTCTAGACCTATTGGAGCAGCTCAATCCCAAGCTTTTTTGTCCTCAATATAGTCTTTTACAGTATAATAGGCTTTCTGGCATAGCTTTAGCTTTATAAAAGATTTGAATTTATTAATGCTTAGTTCTTGAATGTGGCTAGGAAGTTTATTATAAAAACGTATACATTGGCATCTAAACGAGCCACCTATTTTCTTGAGCCTTGTTGTAGGAACAACATATTTGTGTTTGTTCCTAGTATTTATATTATGGATATCACTGTATTTTTTAAACAGATTAATATTTTTATGTGCATACAAAAGATTATCATAAATGTACTGAGAAGGCACAGTCATTATATTAATCTCTTTAAATTTGTCTCTGAGGGAGTGTCTGGGACTTAATTTATAAATGGAACGAATTGCCCTTTTTTGTAAAATAAAAATTGTCTGAATATCGGCGGCATTTCCCCACAACAGAATACCGTACGACATCACACTATGAAAATAACTAAAGTAAACTAAACGGGCTGTCTCTAAATCAGTTAAGTCACGAATTTTCCTAACGGCGTATGCTGCAGAGCTAAGCTTTTTTGACAATTTATCTATATGGGGGCCCCATTGAAGCTTGGCATCCAAAGTTATGCCTAAGAATACTGTGGTATTTTCGGGTTTTAACTCTTCACCCTTTATGAGAACACTAGTTTCTACTTGTCTAACATTTGGTATCGTAAACTTAATACATTTCGTTTTTTTTCCGTTAAGAAGTAAGTTATTAACATTAAACCAGTTAACTACTTTTGCGAGGGCACTATTTATATTGTCAGTAACCAGCTGCTGACGTTTGAGTTTAACCCTTAAATGCATGATTTATTATATCGTATTGCAAAAAAAATGCTATTGTATAGTTATAATTATATAATAATATTAATATCCATAGAGTAAATATATTGTTTTGACAAAAAGAGGTGCGCTCAGAAACTCACAGCTATCACATTCTTAAAAAAATTAAATGACGTGCTTTGTTGCCATATGGCAACATTATGCATTTAAGGGTTAAATAAAAGTGAAGTGTCATCTGCAAACAACACTATATCATGTTCATCCCTTATGAGGTAAGGCAAGTCATTTATATAAATAAGAAATAAAAATGGGCCAAGAATTGAGCCCTGGGGGACCCCCATTTTTACTACAGATCCGGGTGACCTTTTTCCGTTAACATCAACTCTCTGAATCCTATCACTTAAGTAAGAAGTAAGAAGATCCAGAGAGGCGTTCCGAATTCCGTAGTAGTGAAGTTTCCTGATTAAGGTTTCATGAAGAACACAATCGAATGCCTTGGACAAATCGCAAAAGATGCCCAAAGCATCGCATTTGTCCTCCCATGCATTATAAATATGTCCTAAAAGTTCAACTCCGGCATCAGTAGTTGAACGACCCCTTGTAAAACCGAACTGTTTGTTATGCAGTAATTTATTTTTGTTAAAAAATCCTTGCATTTGGTTTAAAATAAGCTTTTCAAAAATTTTACTAAAGGTAGGTAGTACTGAAATAGGTCTATAATTAGTAGGGTCTGATGTACTACCCGATTTAAACAATGGTATGATTTTACTATGTTTCATAAGATCAGGAAACTCACCACGATCAATACAATTATTAAATATAACAGCTAAAGTAGGTGCTACAATGTTTATAATTGACTTAGCAACATCCACAGAATTACCCCATAGATCTGCAGTCTTTTTAACATTTAACATGTGAAAAGTTTTAATTACATCTGTACAGGTGACATATAGGAAGTGAAATTCAGAATCACCAACTGGAACGTTTTCTTTAAGTAAAGACTCTGCAGCAGTGGGTGACGAGCTTAGAGATTTAGTAGTTGACACGGGAATCTCTGAAAAGAAATTTTCAAAGGCCGCGGCGACTTGAGAATCTGATCTAATTACATTGTCATCAATAGCAAGGCTGTAGTCACTACTTCGGTTGCAAGACCTTCCTGTTTCGCTATTAATGACATTCCAAGTCATTTTAATAATGTTACTACTATTTTTAATTTTTGAACTCAAATAACGTGACTTGGCTATACTACAGACTGTTTTAAATATTTTAGAATAATTTTTAACATATAAATTAAATTCAGCAGTGTTTATACAAATCCGTTCATCATATAATTCATAAAGTCGTTTTCTACTTTTATGTATACCAATGGTGGCCCAGTCACTGAAGGAAGCGTTACTATTGACTGATAATGTCTTTGGAATGAATGTTTTATCAAATTGTGTGCAATACATATTAAAAAAATCATTATATTGTTTGTTAGGGTCATCATTAGTCAACAGAAGTGGTAATTTACTTAAGAGTTTAGTTTTAAATGTTTCTAAGCGTTTAGTTGTTTTTGGGTTAACAGTGATATCTTTTTTAATAACTTTTTTGTTTTGATTTGGAATAGTGATCAGCTGTCCGCAATGATCTGAGTCTATTAAATTAATCATTTCTTTGTGGTTTGGTATAATATCTGTATAAATGTTATCTAGGCATGTGGCACTAGTAGGAGTTATTCTAGTGGGCTCCAAAAATAGGTTAGCAAGATTGTATGACTGAAACAAACTTATGATTTTAGTACTTAACCCAGAATTTTCTAACAAATTAACATTGAAATCACCACAAGTGATGATGGACTTGTTTGTATTACAGATTTTGTGCAACACTTCATCCATAACCTTTTCAAAACAATCATGTAACAATCCTGAAGGAGGTCTGTACACACTTAATATAATGAACTGCTCCAATTCTATACAGGCTATTTCAATTGTCCGCTCAACAGAGTGGCTCACAATGTCCTTTCGGTCCTTAAATTTAAGCTGGTTATTTACTAAAATTAATGAGCCACCATGTATAGCATTTACTCTGCTGAATGAACTACCAACCTGGTGATTACTAAAATTGAACATGAACTGGTGGCTTTTAAGCCAATGTTCTGTCATACAAATAATATCTACGTTGTAACAATTCAGGAATAATTCTACTTCTAAGTCTTTGTTTAAAAATCCTTGAATGTTTTGATGCACCAGATTGATACTGTTTAATTTTTTTACACTTTCATTTGACTTATTAGTTACATTTTTGCTAGAGGTTGCCTCTATTGTCCTAATTTCTAATTTAAATGATGATTAATGTCATTAATTTTAAGCAAATTATTGACAGAATGGTTTTATATAGGTAATATCTATCCAAAGAATATCTATGGAAGGTATAAAAATATATATACTTATTTATATTAGTTTAATATAATTTATGTATGTACTCATTGTATTGTGTTAATGGTACACCACAGACTACCTACAGTATTTGTTTCTCCTTCCTCTTTTCTATCCATCCAACGGTTGTCTTTAAAATATCGCTCTTAGCGATAAGACCGCCAATTGTGTCACCCTTTGTAAAATTTCTATATGTATGCCTGTAATTTATATGGTGTATGTAATAAAGAGTATTCTATTCTATTCTATTCAATTCTATTCTAAGATCTCCGCATATTCCACATGTATGTAGCTACTGCAAAGCTCGATGGGGTAACTATGTATATAGATTTTATCATTCAATGTGCCTAACAATGCCATCAAGATACTTATATCCTTCAGCCACGTCAGCCCTCTCTGCGGAAAAATAAACAAATTATGGAAAATTGTAACATAATTAGTACCTAATCTGTGTAAATTGGTTATAGCACATAATTTCCATCTTACCGCTTACACTATGAAACTAATCGCTATAAACCTATAAAGACACATAGATTAAGCAGTAAATAATGGTTATATTAGATTGCCCAATAGATATTAATCTACATACACGACCGCAACCTTCAGACAAGCTGCAATAATGACCCAGTCCAGGACTGGTTCACATTTCATCACGCCACTTTCGAATGGAAGTTTTGCGAATTGAAATGTACGTGTTATACAGGTTGAAATTGAAAACATGCGACAAATCGAAATGAGAGATTGTACTCATCATTGCTAACAACCTTTACTATGAGATAAAACCTGAAATCGCGAAAAAAAATCAGCTGTTCCCTACATTTATGTTCGCATAACTCGTCAAAATGTGGAACAGCTGTTTTTTTTTTTCGCAATTTCAGGTTTGGTCCCATGGTAAAAGTTGTTCATAATGATGAGTACAATCTTCCATTTCGATTTGTCGCATGTTTTCAATTTCACAAAAAATGAAAAATATTTTGATTATCTGGATGATCGCACTAATATAATAAAATCGAAAGTTTGTGAGTGTGTGTGTGTGTTTGTATGTTTGTTAGTTCTTCACGCTCACGCTTTTTATCCCGATATTCCCACAGGATCGAAACTTATGCGGGTAAAACCGCGGGGCGCTGCTAGTAGGATATAATTTTGTTTTTGTTTACGGCCAGTAACGAAATTCAATTGACACTGTTTCTAAATAAACACAAAAGAATCCCAATTTTCTTTCATTTCAAGCAACTTTTCTTTCATTCCATGCACTATTGAACATAACAAAACTTCACGTATGTAATCCCTGAAGGGTTAGGCAGAGCTGCACCCTAATTGCGTAACACACTATTAGGTACTCTAAATTTGAATAATTTTGAAGCATATTGCTAATCCATTGCTCCATATGTTCGAAAAATCTGTCTGCTCAACAACGTAAATAACGCAATGAATAGAATAGAATACCTACTCTTTATTATGTCCACCATATAACATATAAATATAGAAATTTTACAAAGGGTGACACAATGGGCGGTCTTATCGCTAAGAGCGATCTTTTAATGAATGTTGTTTAACTGACAAATTGAAACCCATTGCTACTAATAGTGTGTTACGCAATTATTATCCTGCGGTACTTATTATAGTAGATAATTTCTATATTTAGGTATGTCTGTAATTTATATGGTGTACCTACATAATAAAGAGTATTCTATTCTATTATAGATCCACATATCGCCTGGCATGTATAAGGTTCACTTAATGGGCGAGCACATTACACGCGTTATTTGCACGATTTACCTATAATTTAAAAATCTAAAATCAATCAATCAATCAATTTTGTTACTATCCGTAATTCCGTACCCAAACATACAGCATGCTTTTTTTACCGGCTCCAAATTTTTACAGGCTGTTCCACCCATGAATATGAATAATTTTCACTATGGAACCAACTCTGAGATCACGAAAAAAAATCAGGTGTTTCATACATTTTGGTCAAGTAGGTTTTGAACTTTTGTATTAAACAACTGATTTTGTTTTCGTGATTTCAGAGTTGGTCTCAGAGTGAAAGTTGTTCATATTCATGAGTAGAACACCCTGTAAAAAATTGGAGCCTGAAAAAAAAATCATTCCTGTATAGACTCCTACGCATTACTGTATGGCCAAATGACTAAACTTGAACCAAATCCGCACCATAATTGCGTAACATTAAACAATCACAATCTGAATCTTTTTGAAGAATATTGCTAATCCATTTGCTTCATATATTCGTGAGTTTGTCTGCTCAACAACGTAAATAACGCAATTAATGTTGCTGAAATGTCAAAATGAAAGCCATTGCTACTGACAGAGTGTTACGCAATTACCCCGCTGGATTATCTAAGTTATCTTTATCATGATGATGACTGAGAATATTTTTTGGCGAATTTTGATTTTTGACTCAAAATCATCTTAGGTCGTACTTATTTGATGGCCGGCAAGGTCATCAAAACGACCGTGGGATCGATGTTCCTTTTTTGAAACCGCTGGCAATAAAACCCCTTTTAACAGAGATTCGAGTAGGTCGAAAGTCATTAATTTGGAGGATTTTTTTATGCGCGAAATTAAGCTGTATTGGGAACCTAAGTATTTTTGTGTAGAGCCTGTGAATGCTATACAACGTGTAACGTTAAATGCGCTAAGCTTCAGACACCCCAACTGATTTTTAATTCAATTGACCTATTTCAGAGAGAAAATAAGTCATTAAAAAAGTTGTAAAGGTTTTATGTGCTGTTTTAGTTTTACTGGCCATTCTGATCGTTTCTTACGTCTGCGACGACGCTTTACCGAGGGAGGAGTCGTCACCGGGCCGCTGCGCCGCGCTGACATTGGCTTGCTTGAGCTATTAATAAATAGACACGGCAACGTTTATAATGAAGATTTTTTGAAAAATGTGACCTATATTATAAAAAGTGGTTCAATTAATTTTGCACGTTATTCTGATCAAACTATTTTCAGGTTTTGCGCATTTAACGATACACGTTGTATACAACTACTCATCAGTCTCCTGTCCTTATTCCACCCTCACCATCCCCGACGACGCCACGACCCTCCTACAGGAGAGTAGTAAAGCCACCAGTATTCTCACAAAGTACAAGTCCCGACAGCCGTCCTTTCGTCCTCGCCGTCGAGGCCCGTCGCGACCCCTCATACCATGTCCGCCCCGACCTTTACTCGAGCAAGCGTTGCCGAGCCTGTAGTTTTAAATTCGTCCTTAAATGATTCCGATCTAGCCTGCCCCTTGCTGCCCTCTCCCAGCGACGCCCTAAACCGAGGTCTGTACCCCACACCCTTACCGTGTACTCTACTTTATTAACCTCCAAAGTTGAACGGCGAGAAGCCATAAAAAAAGAAGTACACATTTTCGCACAGCTCCTATGGATACACCATAGGCGTTAAGCAGCTCCTCTCATCTCCGCTTCGCACATCTCCGCCGATCTCCGCTTTGGTGGAGTCCCGGCCTCCTATGATGCGTCTGAAATTGCAAATACCCGGCAATAGGCGACAGTAGTGACCACATACCATCAGGTGGATCACATACCTACTAAGCTTTTAATGTAGGTAGAAAAAAATCAAGAGTATAAATCGTGTTCATTCGAAGGCAACATTTACGATATCTACTAGTCATCATCAAAATCCTCAGCCCAACTTCACCCACGGCTGGCTCTCTTTTCACGTGCCAATCCCTACGCTCCTGTGCCAGTCTCATCCAGAACCCTAATTGCGTAACACATAATTAATCTCAATCTGAATAATTTTGAAGGATATTGCTAACCCATTGCTTCATATATTCAAAAAAGTTGTCTGCTGAACAACGTAAATAACGCAATGAATGTTGTTGAACTGTCAAAATGAAACCCATCGCTGCTGATAGTGTGTTACGCAAATATATTATATGTGATATGCATATTTTGTATGTGAATTCAAGAGGTTTGCTACAATTTCCTTCCTCCGTGCTTAAGTAAATAAAACAATTTCATAATGTATAATTAAATATACCTATTTATTTTATTATAAAAATACATGCAAAGACAGTTGAATTTCCTACATTTCCCGAGTCACAATTTCACTAAGAGACTGTTACAATTCGTATGCTCAGTCTGTCCTAATTGACACACTATATAATACTAAGTATATTCTAAGGATATGCCCGGCGGGCTTACGTAGCATTACAATACAAGTAAATTACAACAAAAATCTATCCCTCTAAGTACTTCCGAGTCTAAAGATTAAAACTAAAAGTAGGTACTTATTCCGTTCACCATTTTAAAAGGCTTGAGTAAGCAAGATGAAGCACATAAACCTTCATAAAACGTAAGATTGCCAAATTAATCCCGGCTCACCAGTAGCTAAAGTGAAATTAACACAATCATAAGTGAAATAACAATAAAGAACTTTATTATGTCGATTTTATTTCATTTAAAAGTTATTCTTAATCTTAGTTAGAGCTAGAATAAGGAATATAGAGTAAACTGAATGTCATTAGTGATTATTAAACTATTTGACTAAAGTAAATAAACTCTAAAATAACTTGGATACTTTACGTTCTTATATCGTCTTATTTTAACTTTAACCCCTTTATTCAGAAGCAGTGTAACTTAACGCTCGTAACTATTGTCCTCTCGTTCTGATTATAAGGAATGGAGTGAGACGTGGGATATGTATCAAACATCTACGAGCTTCACGTGCTTATGAATAAAGGAGTAACATTTAAAAGAATAATATTTCATACCTACTTTTAAATAAGAACACAAAATTATTATGTACCTAAAGATGAAATTGATTTTGAAGAATTCCACTCGTTCAGTCTTATTTTAAAATGTTTGAAGATTCACACAGCGTGCTTCATCACTTTTTAAATAATTTATTTTGTACGAATTCAATTGAGCTTAACAGATCTATAATCGTGTCTGGCAACACTGACTTAAAAAAATAAAAAGAGATACTTAAAAAATATTCTAAACTTAAAATTTTAATTGGATATTGTACGGCGTGCATACGTTCAAAATTCAAATCATTCGGTGGAGGGTCACTCACACCAGTCTTTCTTATAGAGATCGCTAGATGACTCCCGAAACATCTTGGCGTGGCGTGCTCTCCTAGTCCATGGTTTTTCAAATCCGTGGACTGTAGACCTTGGGTCCGGGGGCTTATTGCCCAGGTAATGCTGCTACGTATGTATGATGGGCGGCGGAACTCGCAAGCCCAGACGTGGCGCCTAAAGCTGCGCCTCGGTGGGGCTTTGCCACAAGTTTGACGGAAGAGTGTCGTAGTGAGACGGGACTGTGACCAACGCATCAGCCGTTGTCCTGCTTATCGAGCAATTCTGAAACAATAAAAAAACAAATTATAGGTACATACGTTGTTACGCTCGCTTATACTGCTTCAACAAAGAGTTCATAGACTTCTTACATCGAGAGAAGTGGAAAGAGAGTGGAAAGGCATGTGACTTGTGGGACAATACGGGTTCTTAGTAATAATAATTGTTATGATGGTATAACATAATTATATCGCTTACACAAGATATTACGTTTGTATAAATAAATTATTAAAAATTTCTGAGAAAAAGTTGATAAAAACAACTTCGATCGAATCAGTCACACGTTGAAGATGACCTTAACGATAAACTATTCACACTATTAAACTAATGAATCTGATTCATCATCTGCCTAGTCTTTTCCCAACTATGTTGGGGTCAGCTTGCAGTCTAACCGGATGTGCTGAATACCAGTATCCACAGACCAACCGCGGCAAACGTAGCTTAACCTGATCGATCGACCCGTGCGGCTGTTATTATTATGAATTCAAATACTTTTTTAATGCGCATAGATAAATAATGTTACAAGAGGTTTGCGACCTAAGTTTAACAAAAAGATAACTATTCAGTTGATAACTTTCAGTCAGAAGTTCAAGAACATTTTTGCCATCGTGCGTGACAGTCATGTATATATATATACCTAATAACCTGCCTATCTATTCTGTAAACATCGCACCGTGAAAACAAAGGTGAAGTGAGCCGTCAATAGTGTCAAACCCTAGCATCAGCAAGAGAGACAGCTCACTCTAAGCTCACTTCACCTCAGTTATCACGGTGAGATTTTTACAGAATAGCACCGCTGTTGTATTATCTTACCTATGAATGTGGATAAATGTTCTAAATTAGACACATACTCGTGGTATTGCACAGACGTGCTCTCAAATCTTGCCAACAACTATTTTCGTGACATTTTTTGCATTACAATATAGATACAATCTAAAACGTGATGGGAACATAAAATTGGAACTTACAGCCGGTCGATTCTGTAAAAATCTCACCGTGAAATCATAAGTGAAGTGAACACTTAATAGTGTTAATCCCTAGCGAATGACAGCTCACTCCACGCTCACTCCACCCAAGCTTTCACGGTGAGATAGTAACAGAATCGCACAGCTGGAGTCTTTCTTAGACCAAAAGAAAGCGGATTAAGATGACGACTAATAGAGAAGTATGGAAGAAAAACACATGTAATGATGGTGATGATACAAGCTGTTGGTTTAGTATCCAATGGTTCTACCAGTCATACCTACGATAAGCTTCCTTGCTTTCGACGTTAGGTGCTACAAAAAAAAACTACTTCGTATTCAAGCGAATAAAATTAAATATTATAACGTAGACGCAGATCTAAAGAAATCCTGAATAATTACCATAGCAATGCCATTAACATAATAGATATGAAGAGTTATTTTTGCCTTGATAAGTGCTATAATAACACACTCAACATTAAAAAGCTTCCCCACAATCAAATCAACCCACTCAGTGACACAGGAATTGCTACGCATAATATATTTTATCTTCACGACTATCTAACAAACCTAAACGAGGTAAGTAAACATTTTCCATAATGAAGCATGTAACATACATATTGGCGCCGATTCCCTCGTTCACAAACTAAACTAAATTAAGTTCAGTGCATCTTTTTCTTTTTATTTCATTAAGAAAAAGACAGAAGATAAATATTAGTTTAGATCTGTCAAATTAGTCAGCACCTGACGTAAATTGACGTATTTTTAGTAGCCATTTTGTTAATCACGTCTAAATTTGTCTATGGAGTATCTTAATTGTTATATTATATCTTAATTATTATTAGTTTTTATAAGTCTTCGAGTTTTTGGTTCGAGAACATGCCGATTTCCTCACGGTGTTTTCCTTCACCGTTTTGAGAGCAGTGGTTATGAAATAAATTATCTACACAAAGTAAAGCGCCTCCTTGGGTTTGAACTCACCACTGTTATATCAAATCCAATACCAGCCGTTCCATTCTGTAAAAATCTCACCGTGAAATCATAAGTGAAGTTGTGCACTAAATAGTGCTAATCCCTAGCGAATGACAGCTCACTCCACGCTCACTTCACCCAAGCTTTCACGGTGAGATGGTTACAGAATCGCACGGTAGCTATATAATAAATGTCTAAAATTATTGTGTGCCTACCTTGGGCTGCACGCGGTGTGTGTCAACGCATTCGACAGGCAGCTTGATCATCTCCACCTTGTACTTGTAGCCGTATGACGTCAGCTTCACGATCGTGTGGAGAGGGACGTTCATGTATGGCAGCTCGTCTGGAAGTACACAGATAAAAGGTTAGGAAATATGGAAACATGTCCTAGACTTGGGTATGTATGAAAATCTCTGAAGCCGTCATATCACCATAACTTCACAGACTTTCGACTGCAAATAAAGGGAAAAAATGGAACTTTAGCACTGACGACAAAGATAATTATCTTTCAAGTTGCAAGAAAATTAATCTAAATGAAATCATAACGACGGATAAGAAAGAGCAATTCAAAGTGTTCCGACTTGCTTCGATATAAGGGGCTACGCCTGCTTGACAACGACGGCTCAGTTCTGACTGAGGTACTACCGTCCTTTCATAGTCTTTTTTTTTTACGTCTCTGACAGCAGCAACCCAACAGCAACCTTATTGTAAATAGAATAAAGATCATTGTAATTTTGTCAGACTTATCAGTGGCAGCAACGCTATTACAAGGAGTTTAAAGACCACTGTGATTTTGACAGTGATGCAAAATCAGAGGTGACATAACTGTGAATACCTATATTTTAATTTAGATTGTCACGACACGCTAAGAAGACAGAGAAAAGGTTCTTACCAAGCTTAGCATCCAAGAAGTAGCCAAGCATACATCGAAGCACGGCTTGATGGCCAACCACCACGACGTTATGCTCATCCTCAAGCGCTGACAAGGCTGGTCGTAGACGGGTCATGATGTCAATGTAGGACTCGCCCCAAGGGTACCGGTAACGGAGCTTGTCTTGGTCACGCCATGCGAACTCTTGGGGGAAGCGTTCCTGCATCTCCTCGTACGTCAAACCCTCGCAGATGCCCTGGAGAAGATTGATAAAAGATTATTAGTGAGAGAAAGTTCATTTATGGATGCAGTTCTTTTCTCATATCGGCAGGAACGAAGTATACAGATAAGTAGGTGAATATATTAGCCTATCAGCACGCTAGTACTCAAATTACGCTCCTGGACTTGGAGTTGCAGATACTAGCCCTAAGGAGGTAATGCGGCTGCCTAGAGTATGCTGGTACATATATATTTTTGGTTTATCCAGTGTGGATACATAAGGTAAGGTAAGTATTCCCTTGTTTTATTGAGGAAGAAATTAAAAAGTAACATATGTATGTATACACACTGGATAAACCAAAAATATATATGTAATAACCTAACCGAATTTTTTGACGCCATACGTCAAAAAATTCTTCCAAATCGCTGTCGACTTGTTTCCCTTGTTTTAGTTAAAGTTTCGAATTTAATTTGAATTTTTAGTAACTAACAGGTTTAGTTTTGTAACACTGTTAGTTACTAAGTAATTAGATAGCTTTAGTCTCCAATGCTATAAATATATTATATGACTAGGATTATCAGTAGCGTCACCTAAAAAACGTGCTTCATTCATTTCAAATAACAATGTGTATTCTGTTTAGGTTCAGAGAATTTATCACCCCGTTGAGATACACGTGATAAATGATATGTTCAGTAATTAATCATTGCGACTATTATTTGGCACTAGATGTGTCCGAATTGAATCTGTATTTGTATATTTGCATTTTGAAGTCTTTGGTGTAATACACGCTGTTCATATAAAACGGGATCAGCCATATTGGGCCCAAAATCTAAAATAGCCGACCAACGAAAAATAATGTATTATAGCCCTCCTTATTTAGCCTATTTTAGCCCTCCTATTTATAGGCAGGTACTCTAAAATGAGACATCTACGAACATTACAAGAGATCTCTAAACTATTACATTTTGTTACGAACTATGTATTCAGAGAACGTTTCAGCCTATTTATAACCAGTTCAATGTCAAAGTTGCAATTCTATTCACTATGACTCACAACGGTGGCAGTAAATAGTATTTGTGGTTTGAGAATATCGATAGACAACGACAGTACTTTTCCTATGATAATGAAATCTATCTAAACACGTCATTGGATATAGGTCGAACGGACATACGCCGTATACCAAAGGCAACAGCTGTAGCCAAGTCTGCGGGTTCAATCATCTGTTTTACGGATTCAGTAGGTAATTGGCCGTAATTTATGTGTTGTCAACTGTTTCGAGTAACCATTAGGAAGTATGTTTTTATCAAGATTTTTTATCAAATGTTTAATCGATTTGATATGGATCTAAATTGCTGCTCAATTCTAATTTGCGAAGGTTACATGATGACCGTTTGAATATTGTGTTTTCCTTTATTTTCCGCAGAAAATTTCAATTATTTGATTGATGTTATTTTTTTTTGTACCTACACTCTTATTCAATAAGGAAGTGATCGGTCCTAGGGTTGAGTTTCTAGTCACCTAATCGCTTGATGAAACCTCTCTAACTATTGCTAGTAATTGCGTAATTACGGAACTAGCAAAGTATGAAGACATTTTATTCTATTTTAATCACAGTTCATCTTGAAGGTTCTTTGTAAACATTGAACAGTAAACAGATTTCACTATAAATATTTATAATTATGGTGCTTTGAATATGGCGACGATCGGACGATTGCGCCACTCCGGAACCCAATCAATAGTTATCGGCTATGATAACATAGTATTTACGTGATGCACTGATAGATAACATATAAATTGGTGATGTCAGGAACAAATCTGAACGATAACAGTACAAAGTATCTACTTAATAACAAATGTGTAGAGTGGACTATTCGAGCTTCTTCCCCAAAATACAAAAGTTTTGATATTGAAAGATTTAGAGAAGTGTGTGAAAACTCAAACAGTCGATAAAAACAAAAATACATTAAAAAAACCGTACACTAAAAATATGCAATGGACGGCCTTATCGCTTCCTGCGATATCTAATATAATATCATCGGCATCAACAGATTTTGCCAGATATGCCTACAATTAGTCTCAATCGGATGGGGGATGGGGGGTTAATCGGATGGGGTATTGCAAGGCACTATACTTTGACCAGTGATAGCCGTGATGCTTTCGTTACTACTCGGTGTGTCCAACCTATTTCTGTAAATCGGCTGAGGAGGCATTTCTAATGAAACATTTAAATACGAGTTCGCACTACCGTGGAATATTCCTAAAACTACATTATTGGATTTCCCAGACGCAAATTGTTTACGTTTATTTTTCAGCTCTTGTTTATACACTTACTTCTTTGTGACGTTGATACATTCGAAAGCTTTTGGACAATAAATCTAGATAGTGATCACAGCTTATGACATTAATTGTTTTTCCTAATCTTTAATTGTGATCATGTTTTTCACAAATTTATTGATTGTTGATGATAGACGAAAAAAACACTTAGCTTTTAAGTACCTGTGAATGATAATAGTTGTTTATCCTGTCATAGATCAGGTTTTTAGTAATCATTATCTGTGATGTGTCAGCATAGCTTGCTTGGGGTCAGATTAATTATATTACGCAGTTAGATATAATTTAATGTCTCTACGTGATAGTGATACGTCACAACTTTTCTTTTGTTTTACAAAAAAAAAAAAAATACAGTCAGTTTAATGAACCGACGAAACACTTCTGGCCTGTGTTCACCAACATTCAAACCACTGGTTTGGTTATAACAACCGTTGGTCTATGACAAATGTCTTAAGGGAATTGTATGTATAGAATTGATTAAATATTTAATCATTTGATTTAAACGTTGGTGGACAGAGTTCCATAAAAAAGTTTGGTACATAAAATAAAAAGTTGTCAACCTCATCCGAGGTACTCCTAGCCAAAAAGGTGATATCTCAACTCAATTTAAAAAAAAAGGTACTTACAGCATCCAACTCATTCAATGCTCTGACGACTCTCTTCGGTGCCCTAATACCGGAAGCTGTCTGCTTGGTGCGCCACCTCTCAGATGTCCACACGGTCATATGATCACGGCAGGCTAGAGCGTTCATATGTTCAGCCAGGGCAGTCGCGTAGAGAAGACCTCTGGGTGACAGAGATGCGTCGCCGCCGATACGACCTAAGACGTTGTACTCGCTTTCACCATGCTATAAGAACAAATATTAGGAAATTAGAGTTATGTGAAGAAAGTGTTTATTCATTTAATACTTTAACCACACAAAGGTTTAGCTATAGTTACATCAGCTGACTGAAAATTCAGTCAGGACTGTATTGGGCGGGTAGAACACAGACAAGTAACCCAACATTGGTTAAAACCTATTTCCGAACCTTATGGGTGATATCATTACTATGCTGGATTTGTTGGTGCTCTGCCGTGCTTCCATATTATAATTGAGAGTGCGCTTCGTGAGTGACTTTTTAAAATATTTTTAGAATGGGTTTAGGACTGTAACCCTATACATTATCATCAATGTATTGCGTGTAATATCAGGAAATGCGTATTCCTAGTTATAATTTTATCGGTCGCCTGACGTAGTTGGCACCCTATTGGGATTCGTTGCGACATTGAAAATGGTTGCACTTGTGATGTGAGTTCTGTGACGTGCACACGCGGCGTTATAATACCTTGAATGTGATCCAGATATATGACAATATTTTATAGGTAGTTAATTCTTTTAATTATGTTAGGATTAGGAAAATGTAGCAGTGGGTAATAAATGCTAACACTAGATTCGGAAGAGGCCAGCTAAGTTTGGAATGTAGATGATAAACCAACTTGAATTGAATATTTTTACTCCTCCCAAAAAATCTAGTTCTCGTTTTATAGTCGAGAGTGTTTAGAGAAAATAATCCAATCACAAAACTTTACGATATTTATACAACAAATGCCATCGCATTGTTTATTGTAAACAGTTTCAAATTCAAATCACAAAGTAGTTTATTTATTGAAACCACGTGGCGCAAAATGGCGACTTCAAGTCATCCCCGCTCAAAATGAACATGGACTTGGGAAAACATGTTTGTCTAAAACAGAAGCGTAGTTCTAGTTAGATAATCTAGCACTTATTTACAAATGTAAGATGACACAGTTATAAATAATAAAGATGATCTATCTATTGATACTTGAGAGCTAAGTTAGTGAGTTGTAGAATTAATTGCGTAAACAAAACATGGCTAACTAGCCTCAGAAAAAGAGAATGATTCGTAAAGACTTACCCTAGTGAAGTACAAGGTCTGCGGCTGGCCCCTCATCCCAGACAAGTATCCCAGGATACCAGACTCCTTCTGACCAGCAACTCTGTGCGCAGTCACGGTCTCCCCTTCATTCTCAATACGAACAAAGCTGATCGCCTCTAGCTCTGCATCAATAGACTCGTACTGCCTCATGTAATGCTCCATTTTCTTCCTCAGGTCATCGACCGCGTCCTCCTCACTCATGGACTTGTAGTCCGCGGAGTAGTGGAGGATTTCGATGATGTTCCTTTCGAGCAGTTCCTGGTCCTCGCAGACGCACTCTATGAAGAGGATCCTGAAGCCCATGTCGGAGAGACAGTACTCGCTCAGCTCGTGACGCTGCTCTCGCGTGATGTTTGTGCCGTCGAATATCTGCAAGGAAGGATAAAGGGGTTAAGATCAGAAGGAACGTTATCTAAGGAAAGTCGCTTTCTTATTAATTGAAGGAGGTCGAAATATTGTACTAAGTATTTGCAATAATTAGACAAATTGGGTGTCATTAAATCACCCGAGGTTAATAATGTAATTACGGGTTAAGTGAGCGTCAATAATTAACCTCTAATTAAAATCGCTTGCAAAACAACGAACAGGAAAAAAAACTACAAAAAAATCTCTTGTCATGAAATGACGAGTTTTAGGTACGCTTCACAATTTTATTAATTGTCTGTATCTAATCAGTTTATTTAAAACTGAACCGATACTAAATAAAAATAGCTAATTTCCTGAAAAAATAACTATGACTCATATTATCCTATCTGAATTGTCAATATATGAGATGGAGATTGAAGGGTTCATTCATTGTTTATTTATAGCTTCAGCTATTTCATACAAAATCGAGATATAACTGAGGTAGTTAATAATAATATTCCACAACTTTCACACAACGCCATCTAGTCCCAAACTAAGCAGAGCTTGTGCTATGAGTACTAGACAACTGATAAACATACATATATAATTCTAAATACATACATATTATAGATAAATTACAAACAAAGAACAAATGATCGTGCTCATCACACAAACATTTGTCCTGGGTGGGAATCGAACCCTTGCGTATAGTTGTCAGGGCCACTGACCACTAGACCAACAGGGCCTGCATTATTAGTTATTTCAATAATGTTTTATTGCAGTGTCATAAAGTTGAGAACATGTAGACTTTATTCATTCAATTACTTTACACACGCAATTTATACATTATCCTACCTGCTAGATAATGCATACAGTGACGACAAATGTAAAGAAGCTACATATAAGTTTATCAACATTCAGCATTCCTAAGAACAAGAACATTTCAAGGGCCCAAACTATCATTTCGGGAGGCTGAAACCTTAAACTTAACGTCAGCAAAAGAGGGAATAATATCAAAGTAAAATTAAGTAGAAATAACTTATAAAAATATAATCAGTTAATCAACGAATAATAACACACGTTGTACTTCATTCAGTCATAGCCAATTATTTACGTAACTTTCAATACATTCAAGAAGCATGTGCCACGTGCCGACTTTCCTGCACAATTACGCTTGGAACACAATCAATCATCCAATCATAAAATCAATTGTACAAAAAGTACAAGTAAGTACACATAATATACCAATTAACGACATCACGTTTCAGTGCACTCGAATCATTTGATTACCGAGACTTCAGCGTTCTTGCTGCAGTTAGCAGGGTTCCGGGTTCGATCGTGGATTAGTTAAGTACTTGTTTATGGTCTTTATATGGTTCCGTATTGTAGGTACACAAGATTATCGTAAACGTTTTAATTAGGTATACCCATATAAGTCCACACACTAATTACAGTAAACTTTAACGCGGCTCGATGGACTTTTGCGGACGGAATTGAAAATGAATGAAACGATTTTTCACACATTTTCTAATACTGACACCTCTGAGAAAACTTGAAAAGGTAAAACCTTATTAAAAACACTACAAAAGTAACATAAATATAAGAAGTAAACTTACAGCGACACTGTTTCCATCCTTGAGCCAGAGTACGGCATCCTGCACAGCCTCGCGGGCGCTCTGGCGACGGATCGCGGAGCCCTGGGCGTTGTCTGCGCGGAAAATGTCATGGCTGCCGTACAACAACATGTGGCGGCGACGGTACTCGCTGCAGTCGAACACTGGAAACAAAAGCTTTTGTTAGAAACTGACAAAAGATTCATCTCTAGTTGAAAGGCTGACCTGACGCCGACTCGAAGGACGAAACCGACTCGACGGACGAAACCGATTCGAAGTACCAAAACTTTTGAGTGAAAAAGTTGCGGGTGTTTTAAGAGAATGATTACAGGCACGTGGTATTGAAAGAAGTCTATGATATAATGCTCGATTAATAGGTCCAGTAGTTAGTGGTCAAGTTAGCAAAATATTTTCATCGGTCCTTTGTCAAAAGGACCACGTGCCTCTCCATTATCCAGTATTACGTGTTAGGTATTTACATTCTGCTAAGCGTTAATTTATATTACAATCAATGTTGTTTGTCAAACCCAGGAAACTACCAGGCTTGCGTTATGTAAACGCTTGCATAATACATTTTCTAAAGAACTGTACATTTACAAGTAAGTAGGTATACATAAGACAAATTGATGGTTTCCAAACAAAACACCTTACTATACATATATTTTGTTGAGCCATTCAATTGTTGAAGTATGAATTTTTTCCGATTTGTAAGTGCTAAGTTGCTAATTGTAAATTTCTTTGCGAGGAAAAAGTACGTGCCACTAGTACTTGTCCACAGTGTCATTTATAATGATTATCGTTAGTTTTAACATGATTATTTTTACCGTGAAAATATTGCATAATATAAATACATGTTATTCTATTTACGTCTGTCTGCGAGACATTATGCAATGCTCCTTTATTTATTTATTATTACAATTTAGAGTAAGTGGAAGCAACAAACAAACAACATGTCTACCCGCCATATCATTCCCTGATTGGCATTCTCATGTTCTTCAACTAGGCCACTTTTGAAGACTAATCAGTAATCAGTTATAAAGATATGCTCACGAGCTAGGTCGTGAGCGTTGTGTTAGAGACGAGACCGACGATTCTATCTGGGTCAGGGCTGTGTGTACTTATAGGCACCGTTTATGTGATTTATTGTACAACCCGCTAACTGGTACATAAACACTCATTTGTAGACACAACTTTGTAAATTACACGATTCTGTAATTCGATCTGACAAAGGTTTATAAATAGTTTGAAGCCTATGCTAGGAATTCTACTAGACTGTATACAGGGCCCGATCTAGCTATTTAGCCGCTTCGGGCAAAGATAATTTTCGCCGCCCTTTACATACACTAACACCATATAAGTCATGAGATTGTTATGTTGGGGATGTTAAGTATATAAGTACATAAAATATATAATATTGCTGGGATTATACCTATAATATTCACGGCAGTCTATTGGGCCTTCTGATAAAGTACATATACGAAAGTTGGGGTTGAGTGTTCTTATGTTTATAAGTATACAATAATACAAAGTATGTCTTTTAAAGAATTTCACAGAAACTACTAAATGGATTGAATTTTATGATTGATTTTCGGGATTCACGATCGCCCCGTGTCGTTTGAGTCATCTGCGCGTTTAAAATACGCCGTGTGCTTACGGCCTAAAGTAGGTAGGAAGGTGGCACATAAAATTCTCAACTTCCAACCTGCCAACCTGGTTGGGTGGTGAATGCCTAATGGGGCTTGGTTGGAAGATATAATATAAGTCAATTTTGCCGCCCCCTGATTTTACTCTGGGCAAATGCCCGGCTCGCCCCCCCAGAACGGGCCCTGACTGTATACACAACATCGTGTAATGAGGATCATTTCAATCAGTTTCCTTATACCTCATTGAAGGAAATAAAATTAATCATTCAACAATGACAATCAAACTAAAAATTATTTGATTTAGAATGCTCATTAATTAAAGGCCTCTAATCTAAATCTTAATAACATTCGTGGAAGGATTTAATTTAAGAATAACTTTATGTAAACTCTATCTTATCATACTATCAATAATGTTCGGTAGTATGCACTTTCTTTGTAAGTCATTCTATATTTACATCATCAGGAAAATCCAAAATGACTAATCGCAAAAAGTTGTTTTATGAAAACCGAGAAAAACATCGATCAAATTGACCCTACTTTGTCATGTGAGTGTATGTTTAACGACAATATAAGCTCGCTCTAAACTCTAACCCCCGCAAGGATAATTTACAATATCACCATCATCAATCATGGCGACATAATTCGAGACAAAAAAACAGCAATTTGGAACTCAAACGTAAATCTCAATTTAAGCTTTGTTAATCTCATGATTATTAGTTTCAACAAAGTATAAAATAAGTCAATTGATATGACGTCAAAGCATAAATCATGACAATACAGCTTCTTTAATGACTCGTAAACAGTCAGCGGTTATATATCATAATTATAGCAGTCTAGGCTATTTGTGAGAAGACCAGGCCTTCTAGGTACTGTTGATTAATAGATTATTTTAGTCTTGCTTGGCATGAACTCCAACGCAAATGCTCCAATGTAAAGTATACAACGTGTAACGGAAAGGGGGTATCAACCCTGAAGGAGGTGCATGTGCTCATGAAACTCAACAACTTTCCCCAAAGAACATAGGTCGAAATATGAAAAAAAAATAGGCCCTCCCATAGTAAATCAATCAGCTGGTAGTCAGTTTTGTAAGGGAGGGCCAAATTTTTTTTTCATATTTCGACCTATGTTCTTTGGGGAAAGTTGTTGAGTTTCATGAGCACATTCACCTCCTTCAGGGTTGATACCCCCTTTCCGTTACACGTTGTATAATCAAATTGCAATAGGTAGGTAACAGAAGAAACGTTTGAAATAAGAAAACTTATGTTTTTTTCGAAAATATTGGACTAGCGCTTAGAAAGAACTAAACTTGATTAGTCTTGAGATTCCATTCTTGTTGAAGGTTTGCTCCTTCTTTCCTTCTACCTTTAGTGCTCTCCCCGTTCCAGTTGAGATGCCTGGCAAGTCTGTGCGCGAGCTGACTCTTGCCCCGCGCTGGTAGACCCACCAGTGCGATGAGCAGTGGCGCAAACTGGCTGATGCGGCGTGAGCGCATCGATGCTAAAACAATGACAAAACACCCATAAGTATGGCTATCAAGTTATAGATTCGTCTTGTGGTACTCAGGACCAGGTCAGTAAATATTGGATGTCGACTGGTAATTGATTAACGTTGGGTAAATAAATGAAAACGCTGCTAAAAGTATGTGTTTGGAACATAAAGCATGACTTTATTCATCGTAATTAAGATATAATTATACGTATATAATGTGTATATATTTTAGCATTATGTATTTATTTAATTATACTTATGTTAATGTTCGCATTATAGGTGTAGGTATATTTAATATGTTAGTTTTAGACTTCACACATTCATATTTTTCTCTTCATGTTTTCACAAACTATTGTCTACATTTCTTTCTTACTTCTCCTTTCGCAGGTCTGCTGGAAGAAATTTCTTAAGAAATAAGCAGTACCTTTGTACTCAAATTATAATTACGTCACATCCATATGTTTTTTTACTGTGTGTACATAAATAATAAAATAAATAAATAATAAGAATTTACTTGCACTTTTAGTGCCATGTTTAATGATTTTATTGAACAATCAAATATTATTGAAGTAGTAAACTGTTATCGAGCAGTATATCGTGGGCGTGTCTAATTAAATTCTCAATACGTTCCAATGTCCAATAATAGATGCGAAAGTAACAACTAACACTTGTCTAGAATATTTATTAGATTGATTGCCACAGACAGACATTCGTCAGCGAAATATTAATCGGTAACATTAACCTTAGTTGCGAGTCCGGGTCAGAATCATGATAATAATTTACTCATGCAATCATAGTTAAACTGTAAACAACTATTTTATCGTTTGCGATGACTGGGGATTAACATTTTCTTTAATCTATTAATTGACATTTTCTTGGAATCGAAATTATGATAATAAGATCTAATCGAAGAAAGAGATAGAGAATATTCTGAAACTGGATCGGTCGCATCAGTTATAAATAGCAAATTAAGGCCACTCATTCTCAAAACGCCTTGCCAGTAAAACTATCAGAACTGCAAATATTTGAACAGTCTCAAAGTTAATCGTTGACACAAATTGATGGAACTAAAAGCAGATACTTAGGTACCTACTGGTGGATCAACCGCTGAATAGATCAAGGTCCAACGATGAGTAAACCCGGCAGAGATACAGGCGAATCATCCTAAAAATATATTGCAAGATTGTATATTATATCTACAAGCATAAATACCGATAACAGTATACAAACTTGGCAAATTGTAAGTGCTTTAAGAATAAAGCACATAAAATATATGCAGTTTAAAAGAACAAGGCGCGTCATCATACCTAAGCGGTTTGTACAAGTGGCATTTATGGTTGTTGATATGGCAGAAACCGACCAATAAAAATGCGGCACGACCGACACGCCTTCAGCCTTGCCTTTGTCTCTAACAGACAATGACATCATACAAATTTAGAAAAGACTGTAATATATCGTAATTTTTGTTATCCTTCGCGCCATTACCTAATGTGAGGCTATTAATGGCATTTTAAGGTTATACCAATGTTAATGACAGGCTTGACTTTTGAGATGTTTAATTAATTTGTGGATCAATAATAAATATTATTTGTTCTCTGATTTTATATTACACTAGGTTCTGCCCAGGACTTATCCGCATGAAATTTTTTGTTCCCGCGACCTACCCCGTCGCATCGCATCGCCCGGTCGCACTAGTATTTCATTTTCGTTTAGCGTTCTTTATTTATTTAATACTTCAAGCACATAAATGTACAGAGGCGGACTTAATGCCATAGGCTTTTTTTTACCAATCAACCTTTGGGTGATGCAGAGACAATCATGAAAATTGAGGAATAAATATTTTAAATATAAATATAATATATATACATAATTACATATAAATGTAAGCACAAATAAATATACATAAATACATGGATATATTAAAAAGAAATAAGACAAACAATGAGAAAATACTCTCTTCTTTCTGACTTTCTTTCTTTTTGCTCGGCTAGTAAGGGTCCTAGTGTGACGTTGAGTAGCCTATAATGTTTCCTCGGGAGTTGGGCTATCAAATGCAAAATATTTTTCTAAAATCCAACCTGCAGGGTAATTGCGTAACACACTATCAGTAGCAATGGGTATCATTTTGACAGTTCAACAACATTCATTGCGTTATTTACGTTGTTGAGCAAACACATTTTTCGAACATATGGAGCAATGGATTAGCAATATGCTTCAAATTTATTCAAATTGAGAGTAATAGTGTGTTAGGGTGCTGTAGTTCCAGAGATTAGCGCGTTGAAACAAACTGTTCAGCTTTATTACTAGTATAGATATACAGTTTGTTTTAGAAAATAGCAGCTTCAGCTTCAGTAAAGGGTGAAACTGATTTTTCCTTTCTCTATCTGTCTTATTGTTTACCAACGAGAATAATTACTGTCAGGTAAGCAATCGATTTTTCATGCATTACGAAATTGAATTTCCTATTTGTTCCACAGTTACAATCCAGCTGCAACAGGAATGCGTGTAATGTTTGCATGTGTTCAATAAATTAATCTGTCTCATGTATTTCTCTATCGAATTCTTCAGAGCTTTAAACTGCATTTTAATTTGCTTTTCCACTATCAGACGAGGCTAAGTTAAGATTGAAATAATGTCATAACTTCATAAGTATAACAGAAACTTTCGTTTCACAACGGTCATCAAGGCCTCATGTGCAGGCGCGGCATGCGGTATACAACGGCGCGGGCGCAACTACCAGAGAACACGGACTTTGTAACGACAAGGAAAAGATCAAGCTCTGACGACGCGTGGACCGACGATATATTTAGATTAACAATGGAGGTGTGTCTCGTCTCGTATCTACGAGTGTTACTTTTTAAATGGCACAGGGTTTCCTACTCATGTCGCGCAGTCAATGTACCCTTTTTTGAATTAAATGCATAGGTAGGTACAATTTGGCTCTAAAAGTAGAGATATGTAGGTAAATTATTATATTGAGGATACAAAACAAAGTTTTCGTGAATTCTACAACAATGGGATGAATCATTTTTAAAATGTGACCGTTATTAAGCTTGACATTTCCCTGTTTTGTTACGAGAACTTCGAAGAAACGGGAATTACACGTTTCACCAGCCTTCGGATTGACGCAATATGTTTATGTTCCTTAAAAACCGTTTTTAACGTATATTTTCTGGTCCTTTACTTCAACTGCATACCAAAAGGTCTTTGACTCTAAAGACCAAATGATCCTTGTGAGCTTCATTTGGCTCAATTTCAAGATGATTAAACTAAATGTTGTTTGTTAAGCTCAAAAAGGAATGTCTGTTCAACTATATAAGATTCTTGTTTAACCAGATTATTACTTTGTACAGGTTTAGTTCTAAGCGATAACAGATTACTTATATAATTCTGCTATATTTGTACAAAGTCTGTCATGCCTAGAAACTAGTCTTGTGTTAATACGCTAGAAGTCTTGGCAAATATTATAAATCTCTGTCTACATTTTAAATATCCATGTTGTAGATTTGCAAATGAAGGAAAAATATAGAGCTGCTAATACGTTTATCTTTGTCATCTATCGACAATGCTTCACCCAATGGATAGGTAAAATTGTATTATATCTACATTTTCCTGGACTTTTAGGTGAATAAACCTGTGAGCATCATCTGCCAAGCCTTTTCCCAACTACGTTGGGGACGGCTTCCAGTCTAACCGGATGCAGCTGAATACCAGTATTTTACATGGAGCGACTGCCTATCAGACCTCCACAACCCAGTTACTGGGTAATACGATACCACTAGGTAAGACTGGTTGTCAGACTTTCGGGCTTCTGACTATCCGTAACGACTGTCAAAGATCCTCGAATGACAGCCGGGACCAACGCATTAACGTGCTTTCACAGGCACGGAGGGGTCTCGGTATGTAAAGATGGTCAAACATCCACAGACCAACTGCGGCAAGCGTAGCTTAACCTAATCGATCGACCTGTGCGGCTGTTATTATTTAGCCACGGGCCCCTGAATAAACCTGTAAGTATGAATTTCCGTTACTAATTGTCCATAATTTAGTTTGTATACTTATTGAAGTCTACAATGTGACATATGACGTGGCGTGAGAACTGTCTCAGTTATTAATAAAGCGTGGTGTGACCTCATTAGCCGAGTTGACTCAAATCAATTAGATACTTCCATACAAAATGCAAGCAAGTGGTAAAATGTTCTCAAGTTTATAAAATATCATCTTTGAAGATGTAGTCATATTTTTTTAAAAGTTATGTCAGATGTGTCAAGTAATCACGGAATGCAAGAAATGGTGACAGAATAATGATGCCGATTTACTAAAAACAAGCATTGACAAGCTATTACGAATTTACGGCAAAATTACATCAACTAAAACCAGTCAAGACTTTTAGAAACAAAAAATAACAAATACAAAAAAAAAAGACACGAAGAACTTGCCAAAGCAATACTTGAACATGGAAAAAAGACATTTAGTAACAAGTTACGGTCACACGTTTATTGAGCGTAGTTTTCCTAGTCACGTTGTCCATCGCATGTGTGTTATAAAACGGGAATGAGTACTCCAAAGATAAATTACACACGACTGATAGTAGTGATACCTATACACATTTATTAAAGTTCTGTTTATTACTATATAATAATAATAATAATAATAAATCATTTTATTTCAGGCATAAATAAATAAATAGATAGGTATTGCAAATTGATTAAATTAAATTAAATTAAATCAAATCAAATTAAATTAAATTATAATAAAGTATATAATATAACAAAGCTCGGTACGCTTCCAGAAAACTAACAAGTATTTATGTGACCTCCAGACTGAATATTAGAGGCAGAAGATGTATCGCTGACTATATATAATTTAATTAAGTACTTAAACGTTCTAGTGCCGAATGAAACATTGCTTTCTGAGAAACTTATTGGCAGTTCCAAATAAGTTTGAAAGCAAATGTACTTAACGAATTTGTTTTCAAAGAAACGGACAAAGGAAAGAAGGAACAATCATTTATAAAATATTTACTTAAAGCGGTCTGATTCAACCTTGTCGCATGAATTTTCCAGAATGCTAAATTATTCAAGTGTTGGTATTAGCAGTTGCCATAGCAATCCGGATTTGCGTACGATGGATTGAAAAGTACCTAAATCTATGTGGTACATCTTTCTACGCAAAAGCTCATTTTGAGTTCAAAATGAGCACTCTGCACTAGACTTATAGTTACCCAATTATTAGACCTTGTGCTTTTACTCGTTTTTGTAGTATTTCAACACAAATCACTGATAGACAAGAATTGTCATTGGAAATTGTAATATGGCTTCTTTCCAACAAACGTTAGGCTTCTCTAGTTAAATCATTAGATGACCGTGGAAAAATAACTTTTACATTCCAAAGTCGAACAGTTTATTTTAAACAAGAATATTTTCAATGTTTTGTATTATATCTTTGTTTGTATTTTCTCAAGATTGTATAAAGTTGGAGTCATAAATATGGTAATAAAGTGAATGTCATAATGAAATACGTTGAATGAGTGACGTGCGTGTCATGCACTATATGCGTGAAGCTATAAAAATCTTATTGGCTTGCAGCAAAGACTATTATATTCTCAATGGCTTGCAGTCATCATCAGGTCAAGTCATGAAGTGACGTCGTATCTAAGAACTGACCCCTCTTGCACATCCATTCAGATTAGATTGAAAATAACAACTAACACGTGGGATTTCTCATTAGTGTTTCACAAAACAAGTCTTATCATAATCAATCAGCCTATAATGTTCGCACTGTTGGGGCACAAGCCTCCTCTCGGTGGGAGGGAGTGGGCCGTAATCCAACCAGTGCGACTTGGTACACGTCACATTTCTTCGATTTTTGGTTCGAGGACATGCCGGCTTCCTCACGATGTTTTCCTTCCCTTTTTTAACAAACCTTATAATGACAGATAATATTATACTTTTCTATAATATAATCAATCTAACTAAGTACGTCTACACCATTTACGAAAACAGTTGTATTGAAAATGATATATATCACGGACAAATAAAGCACAACAATGAACAGTAAGTGATTTACAAGTTATTTATTTTAATTGCCATCTTTATGATCAAGTGGAGCGAACGGAAAACAACTGACATTCAATTAAAAAATGGTCCTTCGGTACGGATAGTTCAAAAGTAAAGCAAAACGAAGAAAAATGTACATACATTGTTTATATTAAATAAATTATGTTATGAAAACAGCTGCATAGCATGAATTAATAGTATTTTATTTAAAATTGAATTCAGTAAAGTTACATATGTACAGAAAGAAATTGTCAACAGCGCAAATATAAATTAATCAAATATACTTTAAGATTGAATACTCGTATAGTATAAGTGATTATCTATACCTAAACATAAAACTGAAGAGTTTGTTTGTTGGTTTGAACGCGCTAATCTCTGGCAAAAACAGTAAGTAGGATTTGAACATTTTTTAAAATTTTTTTTAATCAATTGTTGTGGAAGGCTATAGGATATTTAACACCACGCTAGGACTCTTAGAAGCCAAGCAAAAAGAAAAAGTAAGAAAAAAAGCTAAGCGAGATTGACAGGAGGACAAAACATTTCACACGCATTAAGTCGTGGGCAGAAAGGCTAGCTCTTATACAAATAAGAGCAATCCTTTATTCTTAATGCCGTCATCCGGCGTAGTATCTGTGTAGTAACAAGTTGCCACCCAGAATATCTGTCCCACGCCCACCATTCAGTGATTTGTCTGTTTCGTAATACATCGTAATATATGTATATATATATGCCTCATAGTAGGCATATAAATATGCTTTGTTAATCAACATGCCCTCAAAACATCGCTATATTTATTGATAGTAATGTTTTTGAGGCGATGATTACATCATTTCAATTGCTTTAAAATGAATTTGCTTCAGCAAAGGCAAAAATTGCTAGGAAGCATAGCTTTGCAGTTTTTATAGAATTATTCTTGTGGAGCAATATTTATTTATTTATGTCGCCGATGCATAATAAAATAACAATTTTAATTTATGCGGCACTTTGTATACCATATATAGTTGATAAAGTGTTGGAATGAAAAACAACTTTATCTTGGTAAAGTTAAACTTATACACATTGTATAGGTACATAATAATTTCGTAAAAGTCTTTGTACTAAGGTTTGTAAACATAGTTGAGGAGCCAGTTCACTGATAAATTTGCAGGGGGCAGATATCAGTACACACATGATACGTAATCTCTCATCTATTATGATATGTTATAGAAAGTGTTGATGAAATTTATTTTGTAACTTTTCGATAGAGACACTCCCTTTTCGAACGAAAAAATACATATCTTATCTCCTTTTAGTAAAATAATAATGTAATAAAAATATAATAAATCCAATATTATACTCAAAGCAAAATAAAAATCGCTTGTTTTTTTTTATCCATACTTACCTCCATTAATAACGTGGCTACTAGTTATTATAAACTTTTAATACGAAAGTCTTGAGCATGTTATTTTCACCACAAATTAGCTCCATCGATGAACTTGATTGTGCGGAAATCATATTTTCTTACGTCATTGTAACAAAAATATTATTATTATGAATATTTTTGGTTCAGAACCATTTGATGTTTGTTTCCAAAGCAACCGTCCTAATCGGAGGCTTGGCATTGACGTCACAAATGGCGCGATTAGCTGTTTTTTTTTTACTGACGCGTTCATGTGGCAATGATGTTTTTAACTTCGATGTCAAGTGGCATTGGAGAAACAAAAATGTTTTGAAAATAAATTCTGGTACCTAAGTACATACATTTGAAAATAACATAATTCTTAACAATGTATTTTATTTCAGTTTTTATCTCCCATTCTTTATTTTATATGTATAACCGGCCATCTTTAAAGGTCAGAGACCCGTCATTTGCATTATTGTTTAAATTTCTCGTCATCCACCGTCGATGTGATCTTCTTAATGAATATTTGTCTTTAATAACAGATATGTGTATCACTTTTACCTACACATGTCCAGATATGATCGTTACAGTATCACGAATCGAGAATCGAATTAAAGATGATTCCTTTAACTCATTCTGTGAACTGACTACATTCAATGTTTGTTGAACGATTGAATGATAATAATTCTCTGACCTATCTTGTTAACGATTTTGTTTCGAGATAACCATGTGCAGAGAATGACACGAGACCTGGCTAATTTATTCTGTAAAAATTTCACTGTGTAAACTTAGGTGAAGTGAGCTATCATTCCACTTGATGCTCAGGATTGACACTATTGACGGCTCACTTCAAGATCACTCCACTTAAGATTTTACGGTGAGATTTTGACAGAATGGATCGGCTGACCGTTACAGAATCCACATATCCAATATCACCATCGCCAAACAAATTAAAACAATGCAGCACCCTAATTTGGTCAAACACTATCAATCACAATTTGAATCAGTTTGAAGGATTATAGATAATCTATTGCTTCATTATGTTTGAAGAAATTGTCTGCTCAACAACGTAAATAACGCAACGAATGTTATTTAACTGTCAAAATGAAAGCCATATTGCTACTGTTAGTATGTTATGCAATTACCCCAGAGATTCTATCCAATATTGTACTAAGTG
Source organism: Eremobia ochroleuca (assembly GCA_949629135.1). Lineage (NCBI taxonomy): Eukaryota > Metazoa > Arthropoda > Insecta > Lepidoptera > Noctuidae > Eremobia > Eremobia ochroleuca. Next base: position 14,593,898 of record OX451402.1, on the reverse strand, counting down.
TGAAATAGATTCTTATACAAGGGTCGAAAGGAATCAATTCCCATACGAGGTATTTAGACTGCTATTAGTCCGAATAGGAATTGATGACTTTCATACGTGTTAAGCACTCTACTTTTCGTTTCGTATATAAGGAAAGTAAAAAACAGTAGTCTAAAATATTTATTGATAATAAATAGTAACATGAATAGTACCTATTTAATAGTTTTTTTTTTTTTTTTTGTTAGTTTTAAATATGGAACACACCGCGTCACCGCCGCGGGCCGTGCCGCTTAATAGGTATTTTTTTTTAATTCACACTGGCTGTTTATACACTGACAAGACCGCAGCATTTTTCTTAATTATGTAAAACATTTCTTAGCTGACTAACTAACCAAATTTAGTTTTATTTTTTAAATTCTGCAATTACTATGAGTCTTTCCCGCCCAAAGGTGGGAAGCAGCGTCTTCCACCCGCTATTCAAACAAACACTACTTTCCGAGTATGATAAATGAAAAGTTATTTTTAGTAAAGTGCAAAGTTCAGTGCGTTTGTTTCTTGCATGTGGCTCTGGCAACGAAGCGCAGGCCGAGGCAATTGACCGTTGCACTACACAACGCATCGAACTAAACATTTCATGGACTTTTTATAACCGACACACATTCGAGACATTTCTTAGAAGCTGTACTGAAGAAACAGAAAATCCAGAAGCTAAGAAAAATGTATGCTGCTGACGAGTGATCCATTTTTCAGAACAGTCATTAAAGTTTAGACATTTGGCTGACGGATTTGTGTTTGCGCCAACGGGGTCATCCAGCCTTGTAACTGACATTATTGTAAGACTATCTAGAATAGTAGTTCACCGCGCTAGAAGGAGTGAAGTGAATCAATGGTCATGCTCGTGAATGGCTTATTTTCCAGTTTATTGAAGTAATTTACAGCTTATTGTAGCATGACTTCTAAATACCTACCATTATAAAAATCTTAAGTTCCTTCTATCATTCAAGCGCTGAAATCTATCACGATGAAATTGAACATGCAAAAATAATTTCCCGTTTCGAAAGATGAAAATTTCCAAATGAATGGTGTTCCAAATGAAAAACTGTAAATTGCCAAAAATTAATGATGTTCCGAGATAATAAAAAAGATAATGAGAGAGGTACCCACAGATAATATCCGCCATCGTTGAATGGTGTAATGGAACTATCGATTGCAAATGTCCACTGCATTGTATCACATAGTGTTTAGGGCAAAAATCTAATACCTATATCTAACTTAACGACATCACGCAGACTAAACGTGAAATGATAAATATAGCCGTCCAATGGTTTCTCTGAAAATTTGTCAGACCAGACCGTATGTTACTGGCGCTTTGCCATCCAGATCTGCAGTTCTGCGGCAATTGCCATGAAGTCATCAAGAGTCTCAGAAATGAGTGACTCGAGGTAGCCTTAGACTTGATGCCAAGATTGAACAATGGTTTAGATAAGATTTAGTGCTGGCAGGTAATGAACTAACAAACAATGTGGCTGTTTTCGGGATCCATAATGAATTCTAAATTCAAAACAATGCTTATTATACGTTAGAATTATCCAAGCGTAAAATTTGCTGTGATTGGTCATGCTGCGAATAATGCACAGCATTGTTTTGGTCTCATAAAGACTTTTGTATCACGAATTTCATTCAATCCTACAGATACACATCGTGCTATTGATCGTCCTACTTGGAAACTAAATTCAGACTTTCTGAGGGTTTAGCAAAATAAGCTAAAAACTAAACTACCACTTTAATTTCACGCATGAAGTAAGTAATTAAGAAGTTACTTTATGGATACATTAAATTGGTTACTAAATAAAGATGGCGGAAGACTCAATACTACCTGTTTTAACACTTTTGAATGTTATTTATATAATTAGAGTCATATTCAAGGATCAAATGTATTTCAGGTTTTTTGTTCCTGATATAGAATCAATGCTCAAACATCAACAGTGATTGATTTTTTGCAGTCTATTCTTGTTATTGACCTCCCCGATAACAAGAAGTAAGTAGGAAGCAATCTTAGAGAACGGCTACCCAAAAAGACTGATCGATTCATTCACACTACATAACGCTACTTAAAACTTATATTTTAATACATTCAAGATCAATTTATTTCTGTTCACATGCATTATTGCTAGCGACATGGAAAATTATAACGTACAATGCAAACGCGAATGTGTCTCAAGAATCGGCAGATTTTAATGGCCGTAAATATGGTTTTTGATTAATCAAAACTTCATCGTGATAAAATTGACCAACCGACTGCAGTTCGTCGATAAAATCAAGAATATTATTCAAATGTATGTCAATAACATTGTACTTAAAGAAACTGGCCGGGCGGTAGCGTGGTCATGAGTTTAGAAAACATGGGTAAACAACATCGTGACCAAATAATATCTCAGGTGGTCGGTACCTTGTTGTTGAAGCGCCAGAATAATCATGAGTTCAAGACAAAAGACTCCTTTACAAAGCGGTACACGTATCCAAAATCGTTAAAACAATGAACTTACCGGTTGCCAAAGCTCCGTGGAGGATCTTTTCTTTGTCCTCCATCATGGTGTGGGCGGTGCTAGCTCCTGGTGCCATCACGATTCTTCGAAGAGACGGTCTCCTTGCTAAAGCAACGATGTGTTTGACGCGGTGCTGCTGGGGCGCTCTTCGACGACGCGGGCGCACTCTATGAAGGCCTGCAGGCGACTGTCCGCTTACTCCACTCGTTATCACTGAGCGAACTTTATCAGCTCCGCGGCAGTGATTACTGAAGAACCATATAATAGCTGAATAGATTTTGCAGTATATTAACCAAAAATACAAATACCAATCGCCCTGGATGCTGAGTAACGCCATCAATAGCGATCTAGAACAAAAAGAAAATGTGGTCAGGATTGCAGGAAGTTGATATTTTTGGATGTGAATTTTTAAGCTTTAAGTATTTTCAGAAAATATGACTTAAACACTCGAAGAATTGAACACGGGGTAAGATTGAACTTTTGCTTTTCAAATATGGACCCATTTAATGATCTACATATAGTTTACGCTTGTTTTAATTAAGTGTTAATTGTCAAGCGCATTCTTTTGTTTACCTCCAATTTGTGGCGGTATAGGTTGTTCAATTATCTCAGTAGGTATTCAAGTAGGTAGGAACCCATCATTATCATATCCCTAACCTTTTCCAAACTAAGTTGGGATGGGCTTTCAGGAACCCAAGAAAGTAAAATTGGTTTTTTATTGGGCATTGCAAATGTTATCTTGAAGAAATCATAATGTAACTAAAGACCAAAAACAAATTGAAGAACACATAAATATGCTTCTGTGGTTTTTTTTTTTTTTCTATCTAAATATTACCAAACAGGTTCACTAACAAGTCATTCGGCATAATGGAGAATGATAACAAGTTATTGATGATGAAATATCAGAAACCTTTTCATTAAATCTTGAATAAAATTTCCGCAAATATGGAATCGTTATCTTCTGAATGATTGTTATGTGTGTATGTGTTTACACAGTGCTTTCTCTGTTAATGTTTTCCACTGCAATATCCGCTTTTTAATAGGCACCACACGCTATTATTATATCATTATCAAAAACACGTTCGTTCATAATGCAAGCTTTTGTAATAGTTAGTATTACTTTTGCCAATCATTATTTAATTAGCCAACAATACGTCTTAATTTCTTAAACTCATTGTTAGATCAACCCAAACCCAGCCCAGCTTTGTAAGTGGTGATGGTGACAATGGACAAGGAATTTCCATTTCAAGTTGCAATGTTTTCTAAATCAGCATAATGTTCAATGTATGCTGTCCATATGTTATTTGTCCGAAACACAGGTTGATCAATTACGTGTCTCATTCACGAGGCAATTCGTTTCAACGCTTACGTCAATTGGATCTTTAATTTTTAACACCAATGCAAACAAGAATGTTCAAAAGATAAGCAAGCATTTTAAAAGAAAATAATATTACAGACAAAAACGCCAAAAGCTACGAGTATAACATGCATTCTGCGTTATGTAAATATTTGTCTTTCTCTGTTTCTTCTAAATCTTTTTTATTAAGTATTTAGGTTAAGGTAAAGTGGCCTAGATTCATTTATATCAGTTTTCTTAGTATAACGCGTCTAGATAACTTCAGTATATTCCAATTAATTTTGGAGCATAACATAATAATATGGCAAGTAACTAATTCAATTCGATTCAATTCAAATTCTTTATTGCATTAATGTGTGTGTATGTACATTTAGTTGTTACAATATAAGTAAGTTCCAACATGAAACCCGGTTAGGGCACAGCAACATAACAATAAAAATAATTTTGTGTTTTTTTTTTTTTTTGTACTCAATTATGTAATTACTTATCTAGCTATCACATTTACTAAATATTTTTGTTCTAGGTATTCTGGGACCGAGTAAAAGCATTTTTGTGTTAGATATTCTCTTAATTTCCTGTAAATTTATTGAACTTGGTTTCTTTTTTTATTTGTTCCGGTAATTTGTTGAAAAATTTTATTTCCATGTAATATGGGCTATGGTAAAGCATTTTGAGACGAGAGGGTGGAAGATGTAATCTATTTTTATGTTTCGTTGTTTAGTAATGTCAATTACACTACATACTAATATACATACCTATAGAATAAAGTTCTTCTAACAAGAAGTTCGGAAGAAGTGGGATAACAACCTCCCCGGTTGGTGCACCTCTTCTTCCCAGCTAAAGCAGATATGTGCTGCTGGGGAGTTTGTTGCGCCACTTCTTCCCAGCTAAAGCACAGATGTGCTGCTGGGGCGTTTGTTGCGCCACTTCTTCTAATCTAAATCACATATGTGCTGCTGGGGAGTTTGTTGCGCCACTTCTTCTAATCTAAAGCACAAATGTGCTGCTGGGGAGTTTGTGCGCCACTTCTTCCCAGCTAAAGCACAGATGTGCTGCTGGGGAGTTTGTTGCGCCACTTCCTCCCAACTAAAGCACAGATGTGCTGCTGGGGCGTTTGTTGCGCCACTTCTTCTAATCTAAATCACATATGTGCTGCTGGGGAGTTTGTTGCGCCACTTCTTCTAATCTAAAGCCCAAATGTGCTGCTGGGGAGTTTGTGCGCCACTTCTTCCCAGCTAAAGCACAGATGTGCTGCTGGGGAGTTTGTTGCGCCACTTCCTCCCAACTAAAGCACAGATGTGCTGCTGGGGAGTTTGTTGCGCCACTTCCTCCCAGCTAAAGCACAGATGTGCTGCTGGGGAGTTTGTTGCGCCACTTCTTCCCAGCTAAAGCACATATGTGCTACTGGGGAGTTTATTGCGCCACTTCTTCCTAGCTAAAGCACAGATGTGCTGCTGGGGAGTTTGTTGCGCCACTTCTTCCTAGCTAAAGCACAGATGTGCTGCTGGGGAGTTTATTGCGCCACTTCTTTCTAGCTAAACCAGAAATGTACTGCTGGGGAGTTTGTTGCGCCACTTCTTCTAATCTAAAGCACAAATGTGCTGCTGGGGAGTTTGTTGCGCCACTTCTTCCCAGCTAAAGCACATATGTGCTGCTGGGGAGTTTGTTGCGCCACTTCTTCCCAGCTAAAGCACAAATGTGCTGCTGGGGAGTTTGTTGCGCCACTTCTTCTAATCTAAAGCACAGATGTGCTGCTGGGGAGTTTGTTGCGCCACTTCCTCCCAGCTAAAGCACAGATGTCCTGCTGGGGAGTTTGTTGCGCCACTTCTTTCCAGTTAAAGCACATATGTGCTGCTGGGGAGTTTGTTGCGCCACTTCTTCCTAGCTAAAGTACAGATGTGCTGTTGGGGAGTTTATTGCGCCACTTCTTCCTAGCTAAAGCACAAATGTGCTGCTGGGGAGTTTGTTGCGCCACTTCCTCTAATCTAAAGCACAAATGTGCTGCTGGGGAGTTTGTTGCGCCACTTCTCCTAATCTAAAGCACAGATGTGCTGCTGGGGAGTTTGTTACGCCAGTTCTTCCTAGCTAAAGCACAGATGTGCTGCTGGGGAGTTTGTTACGCCAGTTCTTCCTAGCTAAAGCACAGATGTGCTGCTGGGGAGTTTATTGCGCCACTTCTTCCTAGCTAAAGCACAAATGTGCTGCTGGGGAGTTTGTTGCGCCACTTCCTCTAATCTAAAGCACAAATGTGCTGCTGGGGAGTTTGTTGCGCCACTTCTTCTAATCTAAAGCACAGATGTGCTGCTGGGGAGTTTGTTACGCCAGTTCTTCCTAGCTAAAGCACAGATGTGCTGCTGGGGAGTTTGTTGCGCCACTTCTTCTAATCTAAAGCACAGATGTGCTGCTGGGGAGTTTGTTACGCCAGGTCTTCCTAGCTAAAGCACAGATGTGCTGCTGGGGAGTTTGTTGCGCCACTTGCACTTCTTCTCCAGGAAGTGATGAAGGGCGGGCGCTTTAGGGGCTGTCTTTTGTCGAAAAAGTGCTGATTTTCAGCCTAATTTGAATGAATGGCATCTGATTTAGACTTTGAACACTGTCATGCTTTAATCTATTAAACGCTTCTCAAAGATCCTTGGGCACATTGACACAAAACACAGCTGTATTTTCTGCCATTGATGAGTCAATATACCTACGATACCAGAAATGATTACGTACCAAGTCTACTGAAATATAATACTGTCATATGAGCTGTTTAATAACAATAATGTCGTAGGTAATGTTGCCACGATAACATTACTATACGACATTGTTTTTTTTTCTACAATGTCCTAGTGCACATGCATGACATTACTCGAGTTAACATTGGTAGGTAAAGGTAAACCTTCACGTACCTACACACGATGTAATATCAAGCTGAACATTTCCAGTTTTAGCTGACCTCGCAGGCATAGGCTTTTCGTACAATGAGAAGTCAGCTTATACTGGAAATGTTGAGCTTGATATGTCATCGTGCGTACGAGTAATAGACCGTACCTACGTCATTAGAAACTGATTTCAATGAGCGAATTTACGCAAAAAAATGGATTTTACCATTTTTGTGGTAACTGCGGTTAAATTGTTATCAATAAAATCATAGTTTTTACTAACCTTTTTGCTTATATGTCACGTACAAAGTAAAGTAGGTAAATATTGATCATTAATATAATTATTTTTCCCTTTTGTCATCGATTCACAGAGAAATGATTCAACGTTTCAAATTACCCTGATACAATCATTCATATTTTCCTTTTATTTATTCAATCTATATTGTCCAACTGTTGGGAAAAGGTTTCCCACGTAGCTATCCTTGCGTATCCTTTTCCGACCCATTTCCCGTATATATGCATCCAAGTTATCAAGCCAGTGCTTCCTAGGCCTATCGGTGATGACGCTCGTTTATTTTTATTTTACTTTTATCTTATTTATTTAAAAAGGCTTACCAACTAAATACATTAACTGCATTAACCTACAGTCTTTGGCATAATTATCAATTATTTCATATTTATTTCGTTTTTATAATTTGTACATATAACATTCTCTGCTTAGCGTATTGTGAGTAAAAAATATCATTAAAATCTCGATTATGATTTTAAATGTTTGCTTAGTCAACCGCATCAGTGGGATGACTCTGACAGCTCACTCCACGCAAGTTTTGACGGTGAGATTTTTACAGAATCGACATGCTGTTTACAAGTCAATGTTTCTTTTTCACCCATTCTGTTTTGTTTTTCATTAATACTAATCTGACTAGGTCGTTTGTAGGGGATTTCGTGCGTAATACTCGAAAACACTTTTATAGTAAAATATGCCAAAGCTTTTAAACTATTCCTCCTTTGTTGCTCAACTTTATAGCCGTGTCGATCCATGCTGACCTGATTTTTTCTGGCTTGTAAGATAAGATGTCAATGTGTTAGCTTATCTCTGCTACCTTCTTGCCAGCGGGAGCTTAAGATGTGTGGATTTATATCCAAAATGCTGTCACGGTAGCAGACTAGCCACGATCCACGATGTAAGGTACCATTTGCCCTCCTTTAGATTCTAGGCTACCTGTCATTGCCTATTTTCATAGCGATCGGTTGAGTGGTTAGACGTGAAAAGGTAAAAACGTACAGACAGAATTTACTTTCGCATACAGATCGCAACATTAAACCAAACATCCTTTCCAATATTTGCTTTTAGTCATCATTTTAAAGTTAGTTTAGCAACACGTGCCTCTATCGGGGGTGCACCACATAATCTGCCAAAAAAAAAAATCGTAAAAGTAATACATAAGAAAAATCTTATTTTTATCTACCATAGATTCATAGCTTACAATCTGACTGTTCTAAAACGGGTAATAAACGAATCGAACCAAATTCAAGACTGGCTGCTTAATTTTTGTATTAGATAAGTGATAAGAACTTGTTCATGTTACCTATATGAAAAAGTTTTTAATGTAGGTATATTCTCTTTGCTCTTTTCGGGATTTGAGAGCAATGATTTCGAATATATATGATTCAACCTTTCGTGATCATAATAATACCTGCCGGTCGATTCTGTAAAATCTCACAGTGAAATCATAAGTGAAGTGAGCACTTAATACTGTTAATCCCTAGCGAATGACAGCTCACTCCACGCTCACTTCACCCAAGCTTTCACGGTGAGATGGTTACAGAATCGCACGGCTGTAGGTATTCTGTATAACTTTTTTGGAAGCTGTAGGTACACACAGACTTACTTTTGCATATTGACCGTTCTACTTGTTTACAGGAGATTTTCGCCGTAGGATTGATGAAATAACTCAGTGAAGGTAGGCCATTTTATAAAAGTGCCAAAAGGTTAGTATGTAGGACAATCCTAAACGAGTTCTTCTTGTGTTTGTTTTTGCTTAGTGCTCTAATAACTGTGATTAGCATGTTTTTGATGTTTTTGTGTTACACTAACAGAAACCATGTCGTCTTGATTTTGCTCAAGATTTTATTATTAATTCCTTGCTTAAAATGTCCCATGAATCATGAATTCATGATGTATCTCTAACTTTTTTACGGCTTTTGCATTCTTCCTCCTGTTTTCAATAAAAGCTGAACCTTTTGAATGTTAAAGCAGGAGACTACTGCCCATTGTGCGAGTCCTTGTCTTGCAGTCGTCCTTTATTTAATGTTTCTGCTTACGTTACCGTTGCTTCAGAGGTGAAGCAGAGCATGAACTTACAAGGTTGACGAGTTAAGAATATTAATACTCCTTTGTTTGTGGCTCGCATTATAACCGCCTGTTTGTTTGTGTTTGTTTTTATCATCGTAATTTATGTGGTAACGCTATCCGACCAGACTCATTAAACAACCATTGTACTTAATTATAATTTAATTGGATTCCGCTTCAAGCCAATTATGAATAGTTATGCCAATTTTCGCAGTTCAATGGAATATTTTTCTAAAAAACAGTTCAGTTTCTATACAGTCTGCCCCACATTGATGTGCACTTAAACACAAATAGTTTTTTTCAGTTGTGACTTGCTGTCGCCACCTGCGTTATGAGCACACGATTAAAGTCGACATTCACACGTTATATCAATGCGTTATGTTAATGCAATATGACATTGCATACTTCGCCAAGTTCTAGAAAGAGCACATCTCACTAATATTAGCATATTATATAAGACTAAATACAAATTGTTGGTCTTACCTGCTTCGGTGACTAAATTCTTCCTTCGCAATAGTGATCGGAGGATGTGTGTCTTATAAAATGCACCAAATCGTGGCGCATAGCAGTGCGCCCGTGGATAGCGATGAACGTTTCAATACACATTCGCAATAAGTCCCAGTAAACGTCTAATGTCAACTTTTTAACCAAAACTCTCCCCCAACATCGCACAGGAAATGTAACACAGTAATTATACAGTTTCGTATCTTTAGTCCAGCGTTCCAAAATAAAACGTCGATAGCGTTGTCTCGTCCCGTCTCTATTTCACACCGGATCTTAATTTGCTCATTGTAACTTAATTAAAGCGTTTTTGAGCAAGTAAATATTGGTAGTTTAGTAAATAATTGATGCACAATAAAATTGTTTACGTAGCTGCACAGTGTGATAACGTGGACTGTTGACTGGCGTCGAGTCGCAGCGTGGCGAAAGCGAGGCAAAATTATTATGTATGGATGGGAGCCGTCAGCGGGACTGCAAGCGAACTGGCTTCGGGTGACATCGATTCTCGTTCGGCCACGTTCGGCGGCGGCGCGACGGGTGGTGGGAGTGTTTTGGCATGCTGTACTTATCTGGTTGTACATACTACACTGAACACACTGTATTCGTATATAATAGTATACACCACAGATAATACACTGGAGTGTTATCTACAGGGAAGACTCGAAATGAAACAGTTATGCGCAGGGCACAATAATGTGCCCTTAACAGCACAGTCATACTGGGTGTCCGAAAAGTCACGGATTACCTTTTACCTGCTGATGGGCCACATTGGGATCTACCAATAAAAAAAATGACTTACCAATATATTTTTTTTTCACCATGGCCGATCAAAAATAAGGTAATATTTTTTTTTCGTGAAAATTTTAAGTTTGAACCTAAATTTTAGGTATTTAAAAGATGATATCTGTAACTTTCATGTATTCAATCGATAGTAGGATGATTCAAGATGAAAATAAAAAAACCTGTACTCGAAAAAGTTTTCATTCGTAGAAATGGCATGGAAAAAATTGATCAAAGGTAGAGATTTTCCAAAATTGCATTAAACATCAAAAAACTCGGAAACCATAAGACTTTTAGTACGGTCTTTTTTTTTATTGGTAGATCCCAATGTGGCCCATCAGCAGGTAAAAGGTAATCCATGACTTTTCGGACACCCAGTATATACACATAGTTCAATCATCAATTCGCCATGCAGTGCAATGGTCATGGAAACATCCGATCACACTCAATAACACAAGTCTAGCCTTATTACCCTTTCTGGAAACGTTCTACCGCCAGCTTAATTAAATCACTTGGTGTGATAATTTTATCGCCAAAGCCGTTGGACTTTATATTAGTCAATCGCCACTATTGAACGCCACATTTACTTATCAGTAAAATTATTTAGAAAATTAATAGGCAAGGAAATTACTGAACTCAATCCTAAGTTCAATAAACAAATATGATTTTTTTTTAAATTTATATACATATTATATTACGTGTTCTTGGTTTTTCCTCGTTAATTAAATGTTTACATCAAGAACATTCCTCATCCATTAGTTAAGTAAAAACAAGTTGCAATCGTGTAAACAAACGAGTGTTCTAACAATAATCATAAATAAGAGGACTTGCGCTCTATGATTTCGTTGGGCGTTCCACAAGGTTGGATCCTAGGGCCAATGTTATTTTGTAACTTGTTGATCGAGTATTTAGTTCGTCTATCAAAGGTTTAGCTAGGTATGTACCTAACGACAAAATTTTATAATAATGCCTAACTAGAATACATAATACATATGTATAATATTTTTTTCCAAGTAAACAAGTTATTCAAGAACCTGAGGCTCGCTAATTGATAGATCTATTTATTTCATTCTAGTTAATCGTGTTCCGCAGCTGCAGTAATTTAAATATGTATAATATGTATAGTTATGTTGTGATTTTGAAGAATTTTGTGGAGATACTCAATATCTTTATTGCTGTACTATAATGTGTACTTAGGTGGAAAGTATACGACGTGTAACGTTAAATGCGCAAAACCTGAAAATAGTTTGATCAGAATAACGAGCAGAATTAATTGAACCACTTTTTAATATTCACATTTTTCAAAAAATCTTCATTAAAAACGTTGCCGTGTCTATTTATTAATAGGTCAAGCAAGCCAATGTCAGCGCGGGCGCAGCGGCCCGGTGACGACTCCACCCTCGGTAAAGCTTCATCGTCGCAGACGCAAGAAACGATCAGAATGGCCAGTAAAACTGAAACAGCACATAAAACCTTTACAATTTTTTTAATGACTTATTTTCTCTCTGAAATAGGTCAATTGAATTAAAAATCATTTGGGGTGTCTGAGGTTTTGCGCATTTAACGTTACACGTTGTATATATTTTAGACAATTATGGACCCTGTAGGGCACAGCAAAAGTGTAGGAGAGAGGAAGCTCTGTTTTAAAAGATAATTGATAGTTGTTTTTCTGTAAATGTGAAATGTACTTAAATATTTTAGATTATTTTTATGTATGTACCTGCCGGTCGATTCTGTAAAAATGTCACCGTGAAATCATAAGTGAAGTGAGCACTTACTGACAGCTCACTCCACGCTCACTTCACCCAAGCTTTCACGGTGAGATGGTTACAGAATCGCACATGTGCATTATAATTCTGTTTATTCATTTATATAAATTGTTTTTCTCTGTTAAACGAGTATATTATTGCTATTTTTATTTAGTTTATTATTATTGCTGTTTTATTCAGTTATTATTTTTATTATATTATTTACTAGTTATATATTATTATTATAAATTGCGAAATACAGCACGTTAAAAAACCAAACTCGTTTGTTTCATAGAATACTTTAATAAAGTCACGTACGAGTAACTCAGGTCATACATTGTGCAACCACCGTCTGCCCGTCATTGTCAGCGATACAAATATACACTATTTGTACGATATCGCCGTCATCAGATCAATCAACAATCCTCTTTCCCCTCTGCCTAACTCAAGCTAATTTGAAATTGCTGACTGATCACCGTCGCCTCAGGCTCCTCACACTCTTCTCCTCCTCTTCTCTGGTACTGGCATGAGTCGGGGTCTTATTAGTAAGAGCTTATAATACCTATTATGCTGTATGTATCTCAGTTTGCCATAACGCTAGATAATCTCACCTTCTCTGGGTTGCTAAGGTTTGGTCAGGCATCAGATATTTCTGAGGATTGTGTTGTGATTTTGTTTTCACCACAATTTAAATTACAAGAAGACCAGAGGTAAACCAAATGTGTAACTATGCACAATATGAAAGTACTTGGTTTATTGAATCGATTTCTGACATTTTTAATACAGGTAATTGTTTATCCCAAAAATAATGAAAACTACGTAAATTACAGTCACACTTCCGCTATATAGTCAAAACAAACCAAAATGGACCGTAAATCAAGAGTATACGAATTTTTTGCGACGCGACGTTGTTTATGTGACCACAATTTTCTCACACAATCAGTCTAACTAATTTAATAAATAAACAATATTTTGTACAGACCCTAATAGCGCGGGCAGGCTATGTGATGCGACGGGGTGGGTCGGGGGAACCAGCAGGGTAATTGCGTAACACACTATCAGTAGCAATGGGTTTCATTTTGACAGTTCAACAACATTCATTGCGTTATTTACGTTGTTGAGCAGACACATTTTTCGAACATATGAAGCAATGGATTAGCAATATGCTTCAAAATGATTCAAATTGAGAGGAATAGTGTGTTACGCAATTAGGGTGCTGTTTTACGCGAACGAAGTCGTGGGCAGAAGATAGTAACATAATATTCTAATTGGGGTGTTTGGTGGTGTGTGTTAATTCTTTGACATGTTGTATCTAATCTATTTATCAATCAACGTAAATGACACCGAAAGGACAAATTCAAAGTTTTTTTTTTTTTTGTTGGAGGATGGTGATGTTGGCTACAATCAGAAGTCAAAACAATATCTATCGAGCCAGCTGCAGCATGTCGATTCTGTAAAAATCTCACCGTGAAAACTTGCGTGGAGTGAGCTGTCAGTGTCATCCCACCAATGCTAGGGATTGACCAAGCAAACATTTACAATCATAATCGAGATTTTAGTAATATTTTTTTATGCTAATGCTATTGATTATTTTATATAATTTCAAAGCTAGTATTTTACTTGCCAAAACACTACTATTTTGTGGGATTTCAATACAAAATAGCAAAACAGAAACTTACTCAGAATCTCAATGTTGTTTTTTCTTTTTTTTTCCTAGACTAGTCCTTATACTATAGCTTGAGGCGCGAACGCGTCACGCACGAACAATAAATAAAATAAAACAAAACATTCACGTTTACGATAGCTACTAGACTGATGACAATACGCATCAACATTGTTTGTTCTTATGAGCGATAGTAGATCGAGTCTAGTAAAGACCGACGATGTTCAGCGTTGTTATTAACCTAAATCTATTCAATTAGAAGACATACGTAACCCATGGCAACATCACTTCGGTGAGGTGAAGTGAACACGGGTGTGCGATGAGCCAGTGTCAGTTGAATAATGTAATTGTATTTGATGATTATTCTTTTATTATTGGCATCGACGAGTTCACTGAGTTATCTGCAATAAAATATTTGTACTTATTGGGCATTGGTATTACATTTTTCTAATGTTCTGATATGTACGCGTTAAGCCTTGTATCCACTTGAGCATGCTCAGGCGAATGAGCGGCTCATTTGGCCGAGCCGCTCAAGTGGAGACGCCTGAGCACGCTCGGCCCGAGCAAATCTGAGCGCGCTCAGGGCGAGCCGGCATCTGTCGGTTTTTGTCCGTGCTCAAAGGCGCTCAATATTCGCTCGGTGCTCAGTGTGGACGGTTGTTTTTGTGTTTGAGGCGAGCGCGTCGAATTCCCCGAGTTTAATATAGTTTAATTACGTTTACTTTTTCTGTTATTTGAAAAATGAGTGGCTCTCATCCACCACCTTGGAGGTTTTCTCTTCTTCTTTATGGCACAGTGAATGATTATAAAGGCAGCAGCAGCTACACGGACACGTGAAGACATGACGGAGCCGAGCATATACTGAGCAGCCTGAGCACAGCTTTTTCAATGTTGAGGCTCGTTCGACCAAAACATTCATTTTGTTCCTCTGAGCATGCTCAAGTGGATACAAGGCTTTACAAGTCAAATAAGTAAAAACAAATCTCCAATATGATAATGACAGTGCCTAACGCGCAAGCGCGGCCTGATCTTATCACTTTACCCGATTCACGAAATGCCATGAATCGGGTGAAGTGATGATCACGCCACACAAACTATGTACTTGGGATTAAATTCTATGGTCCGTCAGCCGGGCACACCGTTAGCACTCGATGACTTGACAGACTCGGTTGTCTCTTCTGATTGAATAGATTTGGGTTAATAACAACGTTGAACTGACTAATCTAGAAACAAAAGAAAAAAAAAAACAACATCAAGACATTCTAAGTTTCTGTTTTGCTATTTTATTTTAAAACTCCAAAAAATAGTAATGTTTGGGCAACGGAAATACTAGCTTTGAAATTATATAAAATGATCAATAGAATTTGCATTAAAAAATAGTATTAAAATCTCGATTATGGTTGTAAATGTATGCTTGGTCAATACCTAGTATTAATTAGGTGGGATAACACTGACAGCTCACTCCACGCTCCACGCTCACTTCACCAGTTTTCACGGAGCGGTGAGATTGTTAGGTACAGAATCGCACTGCAGATATACAGTATAGCCATTAGGTACCTAAAAAAATGTTTTGCAACTAGCATTTAGGCAAGTCAGCCAACGTGTTGTATCAGCTCTATTTTATTTAGTAGTAGTAAGTTGAATATATGTACCCGTACTCGTACATATATTAGAATCCTAAACTGCCCGTCGATTCTGTAAAAATCTCACCATGAAATCAGCCCCTGAGAGCGTAAAATAGGGGATGAAATTATAAACGGGAAACCCGTTAGTTTTGTAGTTCAAACCATGAAAATTGGTATTTAGCCTTTTGGTTGATAATCAATAATTACATGTATCAGCGTTTTTGAAAAATCATCTCGGAAGATGGTAAAATAGGGGATGAAAAATATGTATAGGAAATCCGTAAATTTTAAAGCTAAGCCATAAAATTGGTATTAAAAGCCTTTTGACTTTTTTGTAAAATCATCCCCTAGGCGGTTAAAAACCCTGACTAACCCATCATCGCTCAGCCCAACTTTCGCCATCGCCAAAGTCACCTTAGTTATTCTGAGAACAATAACTTTATTAAGGGATCCATTGAGTAATAAAATTTAAATTTTCCTTATTTCCGTACCTGTAATTATTTAAATAACTATTTTCTTCCAATTCTCACAGGATAAAGAATAAAGAGGATTTAATATTTTCATTTTAAAGTTGCCTTCAAATTAGGCATGTAAGTGGTACAAGTCTGTGGGCACTGTAGTGCATACGGATGATGCAGTACCTACACTATCCTGTCAATCAATAAACTCAGCCTATCGCAGTCCACCGCTGGACATAGGCCTCTACCAGACTGCGCCACAACACTCTGTCCTCCGCCTTCCACATCCACCCCAGCTACCATCTTTAGGTCGTCCGTCCATCTAGCTGGGGGCGTCCCACACTACGCTTGCCGATACGCGGTCTCCACTCCAGGACTCGTCTGCTCCACCGGCTATCGGCCCTTCGACAGACGTGGCCAGCCCACTGCCACTTCAGTTTGCAGTTGCTTCAGTTTGTGTGTTTAACTATCCTGTGGAGTTCTTAAATGCACTCAACCCACCTGGTCTACCGTCTCACAAACTAATCCTCAAAGTGGGTGCTCCAGTAATGCTACTACGAAGTCTCAATTCGTCCAAGTTGTGCAATGGAACCAGGTTGCGTGTGAAAGCCTTACATAAAAACGTGGTAGAGGCCATTGTATTTACTGGCTGTGCTCGAGGTGAATCGGTGTATATACCGTGGATACCACTATTAATAACGTCGGAGTACCCATTCGGGTTTAAAACGCTGCAGTGCCCCCTATTTTTTTTTTTTTTTTGGTGTTTAATTATCAAATAACTTCTCCCGCTCTGGGCGGAGCGGGAGGGTGTGTCAGACTTTTACTGACTAAAACCCACCCGTGTTCCTTCAGTTGCCTGTGCCAAAGGCCACGGTAACTCTTTCGAACAATCCGCGACCCTGGCAAGCATCGGCCCTAGCGGACCCCGTCAGTTACTGCTGACATCTCTTTGAGGCGCGCGTGGAACAAAACGCGCCGTCGCCGTCGACCCGGGCCTGGCCCTTACCGGACGGCGAACTGCCCATTGCTCGCCGTCCGCAAGCCCGCGCCTACGGTGGCCGGGAGTCGGCACTTGACTCCCGACGCCCAGGGCATCTCCTGCGGCGACCAGGGGCATGAGGGCGCTAAAATTGCCTCTCCCTCACGCGTTCCGCCTCCTCCTTCGCAAGCATTACTGCTTCGCAAAAGGAGGTACTGCAGTTCCCCTTTAAGGTATGTTTCGCAATGACGATTAATAAGTGTCAGGGTCAATCACTGAAAACAACGGGAATTGATCTTAGAGGGGACTGCGTCCCGCACGGCCAGTTTTACGTGGTCTGCTCGAGAGTGAGCAGCCAGGTTGTGTTAGCACCTGAAGACAGAACCTCTAATGTAGTATATAAAGAGGTACCTTAAGTATAAATTAAAAAAATAAATGGTCCTAACCCCCTGTGGATACCAATGTACTTAAGTAAAAGCGTAATTTGAATTATTTAGGTAACTATTTATCTTAACTTTAATTTTTTTTTTAATAGGATTTAAATTTCCGTTTTACAGTTGCCTTCAAATTTGGCATTGAAGTAGGTAATTTTCGGTTCCGTTATAGATTCCGTTACTTACTATTGTTAGATTTAACGATTTGTTATCCTCCAGCAATCATATAACAATCCGCGCGCCGCACGTCGGATACTATAATACTCGTAGGCAGTGTGAGAAGACATTGTTTACCTGGATTAATACATAGGGTGGTTATAATCCCGGTTGTAGGTACGTTCCCGTGGTATATTTTCCGACATCCACGCGAGCGAAGCCGCGGATAAAAGCTAGTTAGAAATAATTAAGATGGGTTAATGCTGTCAATGTCTCCATACATATGTATATGCTGTCTGTGTCTCCATACATATGCATATTCTGTCTGTGTCTCCATACATACATATGTATTATTTTACATAGACAGCATATACAAATACATATATATGCCGTCTATGTGTACATATGTATATGCTGTCTGTGTCTCCATGCAAGAGACATATTCTTGTGCTAAAATTAGTTCGTGAACAATATAGATTCCGAAGATGTAGACAGGACTGCATTGATTAACACATTTAAATAGTTATGTTAGCATTTATTATTACCCATCTACGAGACGAATCATCTATCAATGAATTAGTTAATCACAGCACTTCAAAAACCTGTACCTACAACACTTTTGAAAAGGAATAAAAGATATTTTTGAAAACTCTTAATCAACCCGACGGTGTAATTGCGGAACACATTACCAGTGGCTTTCATTTTGACAGTTCAACAACATTCATTGCTTTATTTGCGTTGTTGAGCAGATACTTTTTTTTCGAACAATGAAGCAATGGATTAGCAATATCCTTCAAAATGATTCTAACTGTGATTGATAGTTTGTTACGCAATTAGGGTGCTGATGGAAAGACATGAAAGAAAAACCAAACACGCGACTTCTTGAAAGAATTTTGTACAGTTTTGATGGCAATAATATTATTGTAAAATAGAACAAAGGTTGCTTGTAGATTCTTTGTCACAAGACCAGGCAAGGGTAAGCACGTTTGCTGCAGCTGCTGTTTCTACCCTAATAATAATAATTTAGTTATCATATATTTTAATTGATATCTAATTCTACTTTCCTTCCATTATTTACTTTTCTTGTCTTCCATTAGAACATTGATATTATGATAGTAGGCAGTACCTAAAGGCGATAACATCTGATGTCATTCATATAATTTCCATTTAATTTTCCTATAAATAAGACTATCCGGTCGATTCTGTAAAAATCTCACCGTGAATTCATAAGTGAAGTGAGCGTGAAGTGAGCAGTGTCAACTGTGTTGTGTTTACTGCCTACTATCATAATATCAATGTTCTAATGGAAGACAAGAAAAGTAAATAATGGAAGGAAAGTAGAATTAGATATCAATTAAAATATATGATAACTAAATTATTATTATTAGGGTAGAAACAGCAGCTGCAGCAAACGTGCTCACCCTTGCCATGTTAGTATCTATCTACAACCTTTGTATTTTTATTTTATTTCTTACTAGCTGCGCACCGCGGTTTCACCCGTATAAGTCTCGATCCCGTAGGAATATCGGGTTAAAAAGTATTCTATGTGTTAAACCTAGTTATAAACTAGTACTTAGTAACTAAGTTCGCAACCTGAAACAGTCAGCAACAGTCATTCAAACAGAGGATGCGACTATTTTCGTCCCGAACAATGATTGTTGGTTGTTATAAGTAATCAAATGTAATCATTTAATTTCGACATACCGTTTTTGGTGGGCCACAACGATGACTCATTTCTTCTGCCTGTTTTGTGGTACTCTATAAAAAATACTAAACCGAGATGATACATCATGGCACGATCAAAAGGTTTTGCGGGTAGACAAAAATATGTTAGCAAGTTAATTTCGATTGGCTGTTCATGCTGGCTGGTTGGTTTTGCAGTGGGAATTACCGTAAAAAGTATTGACGTTAAATATTTGTAAATAAATAACATCACCTTGACCCTGACGATACCTTATAAATGTACAGACGTCAGCACATCAAGCTACTACAATCTGTCTTTCTTCTTCTTTCATTATATTATAACGATTACTTACTTAGGATCTACTTACTTAATTAAAACCTACAGAATTAAATTTCCTGTTGCGTATTTTGAGATATTCTTGTCCATACCTAATCAACTTTTTTTTGAGGCACAGGTCGAACGTTCAGACCAAGCTACGCTTACCGCGGTCGATCGAAGACCCCTCCGTGCCTCGGAAAGCACGTTAGGCTGGTTTTCCACCAGAGATGTGCGAGGTGGTGCGAGGATGCGTAGCGGAGCTGTGAAAAGGTGTGAGTGTTTCCATCAGAAATGTGCTAGCGGTGAACGGTGTGCAAATGTGTAGTGCGAGGATGCGTTGCTAAGCTCGAAACAGTGTGCTTTGTGGCGCGAGGATGTGTAATAAATTCTGTATCTTCTGCCTCCATTTCTTCATCACAAATTGATAAATATAAAAGTGTTTTTTTCCACTGATCCATGTTTTCTGTACACTATACGTCTACCTCTGACAAATATCGTCGAGTGACTGATATTTTTTCGCTCGCGTCCGTCCCTAGCGCACTCCCTCGCACACATCCCTCGCAACACAGCCCTAGCGCACATCCTTCCCTTGTTTTGATCGTACAAAAACCTCGCTCCGCCGAGCCGTTTCCACCAGAACTGCGCCGAGCGAGGCTAGGTAAATGAAGTGATTCTATTGGTTCTTAACAAACACATCCCTCGCTACGTATCCTCGCACATCCCTGGTGGAAAGGCAACCTTTCTAAGCCGCCGGTCCAGGCTGTCATTCGTGGATCTTTAACAGTCGTTACGGGTCGTCAGAAACCTGACAACCAGTCTTACCAACAAGCCTACCAAGGGGATCATCTTACCGTTGTCTATTAACTGGGTTGTGGAGATCAGATAGGTAGTTACTCCATGTAAAGTACTGGCATGCAGCTGTATTCGGTTAGACTGGAAGCCGACCCCTAACATAGTTGGGACAGGCTAAACACGGGCAGATGTTGATGACCTTATTTCATTTTCATATACTTAAGTGGTTACCGTTTTTTGTTGCAAGAGGCTTATCGGGTAACTATACAACAGTGTCATTGGCTTGATAAGAGGGTCAGCTGCATACCGTGTGATATTTTACGAAATAGTGGCGCCGATTCCCTGTTGACAAACTAAACTAAATTAGTCAGCGCCTGACTTAAATTGGCGTATTTTTAGTAGCCAATTTTTTAATCACGCCTAAACTTGTCTATGGAGTATCTTAATTTGACAGGAGTAAACGAATCTTCTGTATTTTTCTTAATGAAATAGAAAGAAAAAGATGCACTGAACTTAAATTTAGTTTAGTTTGTGAACAAAGGAATCGATGCCTTTTGTGTGCTAAATCAGACAAATGACAATCATCGATCGTTAGCGAACGTTAGAAAGACTAATCGAATAACAAAGACATGAGTTTGTTGATGTAATGCCATTCCTATCCTGTCATTTGATATTAGTGTCAGTCACCGTATTGTAATAGGTACTCTCAATTTGAATCATTTTGAAGCATATTGCTAATCCATTGCTCCATATGTTCGAAAAATGTGTCTGCTCAACAACGTAAATAACGCAATGAATGTTGTTGAACTGTCAAAATGAAACCCATTGCTACTGATAGTGTGTTACGCAATTACCCTGCAGGACACACTGGATACTATATTAAGTGCCCCATTATTTGTAGGACAGCATCACATTTATACTCCAGGGCGGAGTCATCTGTGAACATCACCACCTGAGCAGGTTTTCCTTGCTTCGGCCTACCGGAGTCCGAAGTCTATTTAAAGACTTCTAGGTAAGCCAATGCTACTCATGTCCAGCACCCTAATTGCGTAACACACATTTTGAAGCAAATTGCTAATACATTGCTTCAGAAGTACGAAAAATTTGTCTGCTCAACACGTAAATAACGCAATGAATGTTGTTGAGCTGTCAAAATGAAACCGACTCGATAATGTGTTACGTAATTGCCCTGCACGGCAGATGGGAGATTTTCATCAGGGGGAACGAATGGGTTTAGTAGGGGAAGCGCTACCTCGCCACAACTTTACCCTTTCCTTATACCGGTCGCCAGTGAGTGTCAGGACACACTTTAAGTGTCTAAACACACTATGCCGAAGTTACGCGACCGAAGTTCAGCACAATTACGCCTGCAATGCTATTTGAATTATTGACGACACACTATGCCGAAATTACGTCACGTCATAGCGTACAGCCTAACTTCGGTCGGGCGTAAGTTCGGGTTTCACACCTCGAAAGTAATAACAAGATCACTTTGTTTTGCGTCTGTCTGTCCAACTGTGTAGATAACACGACACGACGCCAAGACAGCGCTCGAGACACTTAATACACACACAAAGTTTCGGAACTGAATTTCTGCTGCGTAAGTTCGGCACTTATGGTGTGTCATATCAGCCGAATACGTCGGATCGTAAAATCAGCCGCTGAACTTCGGTCGCGTAACTTCGGCATAGTGTGTTTAGACACTAATAGTTGTTGCGGCGTTTCAGGCTTTACCTATAATTATTATCGATCTACTTATCAGTTAACTAGCTGCGCCCCGCGGCTTCAACCACATAAGTGTCGATACCGTGGGAATATCGAGATAAAAGTATCCTATATATTAATCCCGGTTATAAACTATCTGTTTACCAAATTTCATCCAAATCCGTTCAGCCGTTTGAGCGTGAAGAAGTAACAAACATACATACAAACACACACACTCACAAACTTTCGCCTTTATAATACTCGTATTAGTGTGATGCTTTGTGGTGGCAGACAAAGAAACACAACCAGCAATATCGATTGAGTACAACTTCATAATTTATTTACAGTGTTTTGTTTACACGAAACCATAAATAATACAACACATCAGACAAGTAATCAGTGTGTCCTTGCATTTGCCGATTTCATTTTGCACTGAACTGGCTTTAATACGAAAGTCGATCGCTTTCGTAAAAAGCCAGTGTAATGCCACATAGTGTCCTTAGTTTAACCAACCAACTCTTGTGTGTGTTGGAGATTTGACGAAGTTACGAAATCTGCTGAGGTAAGTTCTAAATGTTCCAATATACAACGTGTAACGTCAAATGCGCAAAACCTCAGACAACCCAACTGATTTTTGATTCAATTGACCTACATATTTCAGAGAGAAAATAAGTCATTAAAAAATTGTAAAGGTTTTATGTGCTGTTTTATTTTTATTGGCCATTCTGATCGTTTCTTGCGTCTGCGACGACGCTTTATCGAGGGAGGAGTCGTCACCGGGCCGCTGAGCCGCGCTGACATTGGGTTGCTTGACCTATTAATAAATAGACACGGCAACGTTTTTAATGAAGATTTTTTTTAAAATGTGACCTATATTAAAAAGTGGTTCAATTAATTCTGCTCATTATTCTGATCAAACTATTTTCAGGTTTTGCGTATTTACCTAACGTTACACGTTGTATATGTCCCTCAAAAATAAAATTGTTGGTTAAGGATCTTAACCATCTCCTTTTGGAACGGTTACTCCATTTCTCTACTTAAAAGACAGTAGGTAGGTAATAGGTAAAACGGGCTGGTGTCCGCAACTCCACGTCAATGCGCGTATTTTGCGTACGGAAAGTTTAACTAATTTAACTTAAATTTTAAATTTTATTTTAACTAAAAGACTAATGATAATTCTAAACTTCTTCATCGTAACGCATTCTGTGCACAGTCCTTAAATTAGGTAGACCGTTATCTATAAGTAGGCGAATAAATGCATGTACAACCGATATTTCGGGCCCTACATTTAGGTGATGTGTCGTGTTTTAGAACGAAGTTCTTTAACACAGCTTGCGGTAGCGTTATGCCCCGTCCGAGCGACTATTTTAGATGGATTACATATTGTAGGTAATAGAGAGTCAGAGAGTAAGAGAAGATAGTTTTCATGGTTTTCGAGGGTACTGAAGCCAATAGTGAGGTCAAAATGAAAATCCAAGTCGGCCGCTGCAAACATTTTCAAATTTTCCGTAATTTTCGTAGCCGCCATCTTGGATGTTTATTTTGTGCTTTGTTCCTGCCGGGGGTCCCTCGACCCTACACGTTTTTAGGGTTCCGTAGTCAACAATGAACCCTTATAGTTTAGCTATGTCCGTCTGTCCGTCCGTCCGACCGCAGCTTAGCTCAGAGACTCTTAGTACTAGAAAGCTATAATTTGGCATGGATATACATATTAATCACGCTGACAAAGTGTCAACTAAAAACCAGTGGAGCTCAGAAGAATTGTAAAATGACGAAAAATAAATTGAAGCTCCTGAACCCGGTAACCTTAAAATGAACAAGGCCCTCTGAAAAACTTGCATCACCTCCGTCTCCGTTTCCTTTGAATTTTGAAACATAAAATTAATTCATAATTAATATTTTTATTTTAATATGTGCAGTAAACGTATCCATTCCGACCTTGTAAAATGTGTATTAATGATTAATTATCTGCGTGTGTGTTAGCAATGACCCCAAACGTTACTCCTAGGTAACATGCATCAGGGGCATTAGGGCATTAGATCCGAGTTGTTTGTTTCGTTTCCAAAGTAATTTGTAATGAATTTTATTGAAAGGAGAGGTCGTTCTCTATTTCGATCTCCAAAATGATGAAAATTTCACAATATTGGATCGTGAAACTGACAATGACAGGCCTGTTAGTCTAGTGGTCAGTGGCCCTGACTACTATGCGCAAGGTCGTGGGTTCTATTCCCACCCAGGACAAATGTTTGTGTGATGAGCGCGATCATTTGTTCTGTGTCTGGGTGTAATTTATCTATAATAGGTATGTATTTATTTAGAAATATACATGTATGTCTATCAGTTGTCTAGTGCTCATAGCACAAGCTCTCCTTAGTTTGGGACTAGATGGCGTTGTGTGAAAGGCATTAAGTCCGCTTTGTACAGACGCCAGCACATCAAGCTACCCGAAACTGTCAGATTTTCCCAATCAACTTTCAACCTTATGGTTTGGCGATAAAGTTGAAAATCTATTAAAGAAATCTGACAGATTGTAGTAGCTTGATGTGCTGGCGTCTGTACCTACCTTTTTTGTGTGCGAAAAGTTTAAATAAATATTATATTATATCAAACTCTTGAACTCTTGAGGCCGCGTCCTAATCGAAAATGATCACACGATTACGCAATAGTCGTGCTCTTTTATGAAGATGGCATACTCGTAAGTCATTATTCAGACAAACGCTCGCGTAATCGCGTACCTACTCGCGCGATAACCGCTTTCGGTTAGGACGCATCATAAATATCACAGGGGGGCATTTTTACTTTACAACTGTACGCCTCTCCACTAAAATGTCCATAAAAACATTTGAAATGCAGCACCCTCTCTCAATCATAATCTGAATCATTTTGAAGGATTGCTAATCCATTGCTTTATATGTTCGAAAAATGTGTCTGCTCTACAACGTAAATAACGCATTGAATGTTGTTGAACTGTCAAAATGAAAGCCATTGCTACTGTTACCCCCTTACTAATAAAGTTTGTATAGCGTCTGTATATTTACACAACGCTTTGTCTTCTTCTTTCGAAAGTCAAATTACTGACGACTGAAAGAGAGAAATGTGTATATCTATCTATTTATCTGATATAATACGTTTATTAGCCCTTTAGGTAATTAGGTAATTGCGTGGCAAACTAACCCCCTTAGGGTTAGTGTGCCACGCAATCACCCCGCAGTTTTATACAGGGTGACTGGATCTGGACCCGCCATAGTAAATTCGCGTATAGGGGAGGTCATTTACTAATTATTGAGCCTAACTTTCCCTAGCTGAAGTTTTATAGTTTGGGAGATATGTCATTTTTGATACTTTATTGAGATGTTCCATTTGACCAACAAGCATTCATAACTTTCACCATTGTGTGGATCGCCCGGAGGACACGGTGGAGCACACGGTGGAGGTCTGCCCGGCTTGGGCGGAGCACCGCCGCGTCCTCACGGCGGCGATAGGTGGCGGCGATCTCTCGCGTCCGGCCCTGGTCCAGGCCATGGTACGGAGCGAGAGTGCATGGGAAGCCGTCACCTCCTTCTGCGAAGCAGTAATGCTTGCGAAGGAGGAGGCGGAACGCGTGAGGGAGAGGCAATCTTTGCGCCCTCGCGCCCCTAGTCGCCACAGGAGACGCCCTGGGCGTCGGGAGTCAAGAGCCGACTCCCGGCTACCGTAGGCGCGGGCTTGCGGACGGTGAGCAATGGGCAGTTCGCCGTCTGATAAGGACCAGGCCCGGGTCGACGGCGCGTCGTGTTCCACGCGCGCCTCAAAGAGATGTCAGCAGTAACTGACGGGGTCCGCTAGGGCCGATGCTTGCCAGGGTCGCGGGTTGTTCGAAAGAGGTACCGTGGCCCTTGGCACAAGCAACTGAAGGAACACGGGTGGGTTTTAGTCAGTAAATTTATTTTAAGTAATTTTTTTTTATTTTTTGAGCAATATGCTTACGTCAAAAAATAAAAGAAGTCTATGCGATCAAATTCGACCTGAAATAAAAATAAAAAAAAAAAAAAAAAAAAAAAAAAAAAAAAAAAAATACAGTCGAATTGATAACCTCCTCCTTTTTTTGAAGTCGGTTAAGAAATACGGTGTTTCAATAATTAATTTTAATAATTTTGGAAAAATCTCAATAAAGTATGAAAATTGACATATCTCCCAAACGATAAAACTTCAGCTAGGGAAAGTAAGGTTCAATAATCAGTAAATGACCTCCTCTGTATGAGAATTTGCTATGACGGGTCCAGAACCAGTCACCCTGTAGTAAAAGATCTCTACCTACAACCGTGATATTATACTAGGTAGGTAGTTAGGTAGTTATAGGAATGTAAACCCAAGCTACCATTACGAGTAGTACTTCGCATTACCATTATTGCTTCGCAAATGATATGATAGGATTTGTTATAAAATTATCAGCCCATAGGTAGGTAGGATAGAATAGAATAGAATAGAATACTCTTTATTATGTACACCATATAAATTTCAGACATAAATATAGAAATTTAACAAAGGGTGACACAATGGGCGGTCTTATCGCTAAGAGCATCATCATCTGCCTAGCCTTTTCCCAACTATGTTGGGGTCGGCTTCCAGTGTAACCGGATGCAGCTGAATACCTGTATTTTACATGGACAGACTGCCTATCTGACCTCCACAACCCAGTTACTGGGTAATACGATACCCCTTGGTAAGACTGGTTGTCAGACTTTCGGGCTACTGACGACCCGTAACGACTGTCAAAGATCTACGAATGACAGCCGGGACCAACGGCTTAACGTGCTTTCCGAGGCACGGAGGGGTCTTGGTATGTGAAGATAATCACCCATCGGCGCCGCATCATGCGGCTGTTATTACTTAGCCATAAGCCCCCCATAGGTAGATACAGACGCCAGCACATCAAGCTACCCGAAACTGTCAGATTCTCCCAATCAACTTTGAACCTTATGGTTTAGCGATAAAGTTGAAAATCTATTAAATAAATCTGACAGATTGTAGTAGCTTGATGTGCTGGAGTCTGTACAGACGCCAGCACATCAAGCTACCCGAAACTGTCAAACTTTCCCAATCGACTTTGAACCTAATGCTATTAGCGATAAAGTTGAAAATCTATTAAAGAAATTTGACAGATTGTACCTAGTAGCTTGATGTGCTGGTATCTGTACATATGGGCTGATAATGTTATAACAAATCCTATCAAAAACAAAGAAAACTAGTTCAATCGCGACAGCTTACATAGTTATGTAGGTTGTCGCGATTGAACTAGTTTTCTATTCAAAGGCAGTTTTTCCTCCTTACTGAGCTCCGGTTCCGCAGTTCCGAGACTGTTTCAATTTTCTAGCCAAAAGCAACTGGAACGTAGCAACGTAAGTAGAAAAATTCAACGAAAAACTACAATGTTATCTAACAATCACATTGACCGTAATATTTATAAACATCGTTACTTAATTTTCCCGGGCGTTTTTTCCCGACAATCGGCCATTTTATGGCAAATCTAATGTAATCAAGGTCAGTGCTAATATTGGAGCACCAAAGACAAAAAACGTCTCCTTTCACCTAATCAAAGTAGTGGACATCAGGCTCAGAGGCGCAAAGCAATATCTGCACCGGTTTAATAACAACAGTGCCTAACCCTACTTTATGCATTTATTAACATCTATAGTACCTAGGTAGGTATCATTGAAGTGCATGTTAAGTTCATTTTGGTTAAATCTTGGCAGAGTACATTTACATGTGCGAAGTAACACACGTGCTAAAACTTTGTGGACATAATACCTAACGGTTGTTCGGGTGTAGTGCTGCTTTTTTTTGTTAATATTTTGAAGAACACCGGTACAGTCCCGCTACGCCTTTTTATTATTATTGTGATAAAATGAAGTTTGGAATCACTTTGTTTTTAATAGGTATGTTATCAGTTGGTATTTTTTTTTATAATTAAGGTAATTCGACCTACTGATGTTCTCATTGTTGTCACCTAGCCCAATCAAACTAGGTACCAGGTTTTCTAAAAGTCCTCTAGAATTCTGATACCGGAACGTATATGCCTACACAGTTTGATTCTAGCCATAGCGACACGTTACGTCTACGTACATGATTCCTGTTTTCTAATTTGACTTCCTGGTTCATCACAAATGGAACCCGCAAAGTGCTTTATAAAACTTTCACTGATAAGCTCCTCTACCCTCATCCCAATCATTTGAGAACTTTCACTAATGAAACTAAACCTACTTTTCGAAAAATCATGTTTTCTCATCCATATTCTCACTTGAAGGATTAAGCGACGTGAAAGTAGTAACCAACCGAATAAAAAATAATCCTTTTACAAATAACCCTTAAAAATATCTACACACAGCCCGTCCGCGTCCTCAGGATTCCAAATATGAAAATTATTCATAGGAAGAAAAATACAACTACGTAAACCATACTTAAGTGCTTTAAGTAAATGTAGAAGCACATAATCTTGTATCATTTGGAAAACCGGTAAAAAAAACTTGTTCTTTAGTAATATAATCCTTGGACTAAAAGATTAAAAGAACGTATTAGGAAATAGGAACAAAACGTGACGTTCTTACTTGGCTTTTCTTTTTTATTTAGTAATAATTAAACGTAACACAAATGTCAATGCCCTTTAATCAATGTCATTGTTCCAAATGTCATTTGATTTTGACGTATTATATGATTAAATTTAATAGGAAGGAAGACGCCCGGTTATCCCTTTCTATTGATCATCAATAAAATTGTATCATCTTATAATTAGTATCAAAAATGCGTGGTTATTTTAAATCAGTTTTATTTCTTAAGTTTAATGACTGAAAAGGTCCACATAATTTCAATAATTGGAAGCACGGAAATAGTGTCGAAGGGCCTACGTTAATCGTGAGCGTAATTAGCTAGTACGTTGTAAGGATGACGTGATTCCTTTGTAATTAAAATCAATTGTGGTTTAAAATTCTGTTCAAGGGTAGGTAGGTAATCTTTTGTTCCTCGCAAACTGTGTTTACTAGTAACTATATCAAATAAATTACGTTTGAATTTAAATTTACATTCCAATAACCTTTGCTTAACAAATCAATAAAATTTTCTTTGTTTGTTTTTAGCTGCAATAATGGGTGAAGATATTAAAGTACAAAAGGTTCGCCTAGAACACTGGATGAGTGACCTGCCTCCTGCAATCAAAGAAATGCCTTTTATATTTCTTGCTATACCAGGTAATATTGATATAATATAATATAATATGGATAATATATAATACATTTTCTTTTTCCCCGTATCTGCTACTTGAGCCTTGACCTAGATATCTATTTGTTGAACTATGAATATAAAGCGTGGCCAGGTTAAAGGTCATGAATTGCTTTTCCATTTAAATAGATGGGAAATTATTTTTTTTTAATGTGGTACTGTCTTAACATTAACTACCTACAAATAAAAAAATCAAAAATGTTACTGTCTAATCATAAATCTATTTGGCTTTCTTTAATTTGGGTCTTACATATTATTTCTAGGGCTTAAATTCAAACATAGAATGTCTTTCAGCTGGTATCATAATGCTAGTCGTCAATTATACAGATTTATGCACTCTATTCCTCATTAACCCCTTGGGTACATTTGACGTCTGAGACACGCCATTCACTTTTTTCCCCTACAATATTTTCTCAAATAAATCTGTACCCAAGGGGTTAATATACTTTTATGCACTAAAGCTGAAGTATCTCCTCATACATTTGAAATGGTGTTACAGGAAGCCATGACTCCATGACATATGGCATTACAAGGTCTAGTACGGTAGCCCCAGATGCCGAACCGATACTCAACCGACTGTACCCATTATTCCGAGGTACGATTTTACGATGGACCATAACGCAGGCCAGAGACACTTGGCACCAACTTCTCATTGGCATTAGGTATCTTTGAAGTAACAATTAGCACATTTAGCACTTATACTTACTAATTAACTTTCACCGTAACACTAAAATAGCTTCATTTAACTATCGTCAAATTGCTCATTTAAACTATAATCTCACAGAATAAATAAATGTAAGTCAGAGTTATATTCTAGACTATACCTCTGAATGTAATTGTAATAAAAACTTTTTGTATTCCACAGATACTTTGATCTGAGACTGGCTACTAAGGGTGATGAAGAAAATAGCTTTTATTTCACTCATGGCCTATATGGGGAAGAAATAACTACAGCTTTGGCTCAAGTCAAGCAGTTTGTTGACACACATCCTGGAGAGGTACTTATGTATAATAATTTAGTTTAATACCTTGTACATCATCTGCCTAGCCTTTTCCCAACTATGTTGGGGTCGGCTTCCAGTCTAACCGGATGCAGCTGAATACCAGTATTTTACATGGAGCGACTGCCTATCTGACCTCCACAACCCAGTTACTGGGTAATACGATACCCCTAGGTAAGATTGGTTGTCAGATTTTCGGGCTTCTGACACCCGTAACGACTGTCAAAGATCTACGAATGAGAGCCGGGACCAACGGCTTAACGTGCTTTCCGAGGCACGGAGGGGTCTCGGTATGTAAAGATGGTCACCCATCCACAGACCAACCGCGGCAAGCGTAGCTTAACCTGATCGATCGACCGGTGCGGCTGTTATTATTTAGCCACGAGCCCCTCTCTTAATACATTGTACAAACAAAACAAATGACTGAAAATGGTGCCGATTCCCTGGTTCACAAACTAAACTAAATTTAAGTTCAGTGCATCTTTTTCTTTCTATTTCATTAAGAAAAGGACAGAAAATAAATATTAGTTTAGTCCTTTCAAATTAAGATAGTCCATTGACAATTTTAGACATGATTAAAACATTGGCTACTAAAAATACGTCAATTTACGTCAGGCGCTGACTAATTTGACAGGACTAAACTAATATTTATCTTCTGTACTTTTCTTAATGAAATAGAAAGAAAAAGATGCACTGAACTTAAATTTAGTATAGTTTGTGAAGAAGGGAGTCGGCGCCAATATGCAAATGGACCTTGGACAGCAGGTCAGTGGCTTAACCGTAGGAACATTATACTCTGATCATGCTTGCGCTATGCCAAGCGCAAATATTATTTTACATTTCTACAGATAACATATCCAATATCAATGCAGGAACTGTACCATATAGCAGGAAAATGCTGCCAAACCCACTTTTTCTCATAAAAAACAAGTGTGTAAAAAATCTTTCTGATACTTTACAGGTGGTCATCCTAGACTGCCAGCATTTCTACAATTTCACTCGTCAAGACCACCACAGACTGAGGGGGTACCTTCTGGACCTGTACGGACCAAGACTTGTGCCACGACAGATAGACCTGCAGGCTATCACGCTCAACTCGCTCAGTAGACTTAAAATGCAGGTATGTTGGTAACAGCTAACATAAAACCATAAGCTAGTGGTGAAAATGACTATGGTTTTTATTGGGATACCGCAGCTCACAACAATTCTTACTTTACTATGGTCTTACGATGATCCAACAGTGAGCTTGACTGGCGTGACCTTTACGTTTCAAATCAGAATCTTATAAGCAACTCATCAGAGTCATCACGTTTTTAGGATTCCATAATCAAATAGCAAAAATGGAACTATTATAATTTCGTCATGTCCGCCTGTAGCGTATAAGCGCATATGTGGTAAGCGTATTGTTGTATGCCATTTCTAAGTGACTTTGTTACTTTGCTATATTTTTTTCGAGAAATAGTATGAAATACAAATATATTTTTGCGGTCGCAATTAAATAAGCAAATGAGGCTTATTCCTGATTTCCATGAACCCAAAATAAACTGAATGGTTGTGAAAGGAGTGCCATATATAATAACGACATAATTAGGTAAGTTAATTAGACTTAGGCAGCTGTCCCACCGACGGCGATTAACGAGAAGTGAGTAAAGCGTGCCGGCGATGAGCAATTACTCGCTGGTATGATGAACCAAGCGTGAGTCTCTTAGCGAGTCTTCTACCAGGCATGCGATCGCTGAGAGAGTACTGCTCTCTTTGATAGCTCTTGTCTCTGCGACAAACGAGCACTCCCCGGCGGTGTGAACAGACTGGGATCGACTAGTAATGTACAGCATACCGCTACAATGGCGACATTAACAAACGCTTAGGGCTAGTGACCAGTAATCATAAAAAATGATAACAACATAAAATAATTCGAAAACTACCGCCTGTACCGCTAGCCGACATGTGGCTCTCTCTCTCTCTTTCTTTCAGTTCGCCTTCTCTTTGCACGTTATTCGTTTTGATGTAATTGATGCGATGTTATGATCTGTGACCCCGGTAAGTGACCCCTCCGCTACAGTTCTTTAAGTACAGGTTGCTCCAAGATGCTATTTTATAGAATTGTAAATAAATAATAACGTTTAATTAAATTAAAATATGTTCATAAGACGAAAAATCGAAACCGTATACGTGTGTTAAATTAATGTCGCCCTTAAAACAGCACGCTGTATGTATCTCTTCTACGGACACGGGACCTACAATATTTTGTACGTTTCTTGAGCGGGAAAATCGTTGATTTGATAGCTAGTCGCCTCCTCGTCGGCAGTGTGACAGTTGCCTTAGGTAGGAACTAAATTAACAATGGCTGCCGAGCCTAATAAATAATGTTCTTGACTAAACATACTCAAGTAATTAATGCTTTTAGTACCTAATTGACCGAGTAAAATGAGCACTTTTTTTTTCTTCCAAACCTTTAATGTATTATTACGTTTTCATTGAACCTTTAGAATGCCCATTAAAAAGCCCATAAAGGCTTCATAAACCTCCACAGGAATTCTTCAGGTGTTTTTTCACCAATTTCTATAAATTTAATAGCAGGCTAATGATTGTAAATGAAGTAGTTTCTCGTCCTTGTTTTATTTCCCCGATATTTTTGAAACGATACTCAACCCATAGACCTTTGTACTAAATCCTTGTTTTTTCCTTCGTCTGTTATATGTATGCCGCAGATGTATTGTAGAATCCGCTGTTTTACAAAACCGCCAGTTGTTTTACAAAACAGCACCCTAAACAGCAAACTATCAACCACAAACTGAATCATTTTGAAGAATATTGCTAATCCATGTGTGGTACTCTGTGGCCGGACCACAGTTTAGTACTCAGATGCTATAGTTCGAAATAATACCTACCTAAAGTCTACTTTCATCGGAATATATCTATATTTTTAGTACCTCAAGAGATATCTTTTTAATCAACAATTTATGTGGTCCGGCCGCGAGGCAGTGCTCTCTGGCCGCGCCACCTCTAATTAAATAGAGTATAATGAACTATTAATAAATCAATATCCCGAAAAAAAAACTACCTAAAGAGTACCTTGCATACGAGAAATATGGTCCAATAAACCCCTTTAGTTAAGGAGTTATTGGTCGTAGAGTGTGGTCCGGCTGGAAAGTATACTCTGCAGCAAGTGTGGTCCTCTGTGGCCGGACCACAGTTTAGTACTCAGATGATATAGTTCGAAATAATACGTACCTAAAGTCTACTTTCATCGGAATATATCTATATTTTTAGTACCTCAAGAGATATCTTTTTAATTAACAATTTATGTGGTCCGGCCGCGAGGCAGTGCTCTCTGGCCGCGCCACCTCTAATTAAATAGAGTATAATGAACTATTAATAAATCAATATCCCGAAAAAAAACTACCTAAAGAGTACCTTGCATACGAGAAATATGGTCCAATAAACCCCTTTAGATAAGGAGTTATTGGTCGTAGAGTGTGGTCCGGCTGGAAAGTATACTCTGCAGCAAGTCAATTTTGCAATATTTAATATTAACTAGCGATTAATCAATTTATATAATAGTACCTTTTCTCTACTCTTCGTTGATAGTTTTTTTTTTAAGAAACTATTCATTTTGATTAATTAATCTTTAAAGTATGTGGCGCGGCTAGGGAGGATTACTTTCAGCAAATATAACGAAATATGCTTTATTTCTTTATGCCAACGAAAACTGCATAATAAGTACCTTATAAAAAGACCTGGACTTCATCTGTAAACTTTTATTTTTATTACCAACAATGATTTTTAAAAAGGTGCACTTTTTGGTTTTTGTTTACCTATCTACCTAAGAATAGGTAATTTGACGAAGTAAGTGAAAATTTTGGTTTAAAATAAACAATAAGTATACGAAAAACAAACATATATTTTCATAATGAAATATAAACACAATTGTTAATAAAAGGTATTGTTGTACATGACAGAAAAGTGTTTTATATAACTTGAATTTAAGCATTTAATCCTTTAAACAAGAAATAGCACTGAAAAAAAGTGTACCAAAACCACGTATTAAAAATATAGTCAATCAGTATTACAAATAAAGGAAGTTTTGAAGTTATTTTCCAACTTTAAAATGCAAGGCTTAAATTAAAAATAAACATTTTCATAAAAATAAGTTATAATTTACAATTTTGCGTATAAAATACAATGAACATTAATTTGCTGGTTTTTAGTCATTGTAACTTTAGTACTTAAATCATCATATGTTTCCCAAGTATCATCCAGACGCTTGCAGTGAGCGACGTAATGATGAATATTTGGTAATTTAATTACTCAATCACTGACAACAGTGTAAATAATTTTCCTTGTAATGTCATAGTGTCTGGAATGTCATTTAAATCAACGCCTAAATCAATTTCAAATATTAATAAATCATTCAATGTGTAGGTAATATTTTTTTTACCGGTACATTTTACACCGTCGTCATTACTTTTAACACATAGCACACCTGAATCAATCTCTAACATTGTTTGAGCCGATTCTTCAAGGGCTGAGATGCCTTTATCAGACAAAATTAGTTCATTCAGTGGCATGTACGAACATACTCGTTGAGATTCTGATGTGGAGTTGTTCTGACTGCATTGTGTATTTGTGCATCGTTTTTCCGATATAACTATACAATAATATCGTGTTTGATATTATTGT
This sequence comes from Eremobia ochroleuca, assembly GCA_949629135.1. NCBI lineage: Eukaryota > Metazoa > Arthropoda > Insecta > Lepidoptera > Noctuidae > Eremobia > Eremobia ochroleuca. Next base: position 14,559,022 of record OX451402.1, on the reverse strand, counting down.
TGGTCATTTTGAAATAGTGATTACATAAAATGATAATGGACTTATAAAGATTTGGTCATCATTTTTGTTCGATAAATTATACCTACAAAAGTACCGGCTCACGTATTTTACGCATGTTTTCATAAGATGGCGTTAGAGATCTTGTCTTTACAACTTGAGTAATTCCCTAAGGCTGCGCAGCGGCAGGGTACGTAAAACTGCGCGCGCAGACTTACCTTCAAATATATTTTACTTACCAACTTCTAGAAATAAACCACCAAGTACAAATACAACAAATATTACAGATATTTCGCCAATACCCAAATCGGACGCTAGACAGGCAGTAAATAAAAGGAAACATAAGGAGTCTGAAATACTTAGCAGTTCACCTTACAAGCTTCAGTTTGAGCAAGCAAAAGGATGAAAAAGAATGCAAGAAACCAGCAAAACAGCCTCGAAAATAGAATTGGTCATATAGTGTTGTAAAGAAGTGTATAGAGAACCGATCATAGAGGATTGGATAGGTTGTTCTGTGTGTTCTAAATGGTGGCATGAAAAATGTTTGGCGTGCATAGGCTTTGGACATTTTAAATGTGATTTGTGTACCTAAAATAAGTTATCTTTATATGCGCACTCTCAAAGATCCCACTGCGCAGTCTTACCCTTCAGGGGATTTAAGACTGCGCATTTCCCATTTCTCATGTTTTCATTAATTACTCCAAAAATAGTTACGAAATATTTGATTTAGTTTATCGTCGATAAATTACATGAATGTGTCTATATAAATGAATAAAGATTATTTTGCTAACTTATTATTTTCGTGACTTATATTCAATTAATTCTTAAGTGCGCAATCTTAGGGCACTCTACCCTATACTTGTTGTTTATTTTAAACCAAAATTTTCACTTACTTCGTCAAATTAACTACCTATTCTTAGGTAGATAGGTAAAAAAAAACCAAAAAGTGCTCCTTTTTAAAAATCATTGTTGGTAATAAAAATAAAAGTTTACAGATGAAGTCCAGGTCTTTTTATAAGGTACTTATTATGCAGTTTTCGTTGGCATAAAGAAATAAAGCATATTTCGTTATATTTGCTGAAAGTAATCCTCCCTAGCCGCGCCACATACTTTAAAGATTAATTGATCAAAATGAATAGTTTCTTAAAAAAAAAAAACTATCAACGAAGAGTAGAGAAAAGGTACTATTATATAAATTGATTTATCGCTAGTTAATATTAAATATTGCAAAATTGACTTGCTGCAGAGTATACTTTCCAGCCGGACCACACTCTACGACCAATAACTCCTTATCTAAAGGGGTTTATTGGACCATATTTCTCGTATGCAAGGTACTCTTTAGGTAGTTTTTTTTCGGGATATTGATTTATTAATAGTTCATTATACTCTATTTAATTAGAGGTGGCGCGGCCAGAGAGCACTGCCTCGCGGCCGGACCACATAAATTGTTAATTAAAAAGATATCTCTTGAGGTACTAAAAATATAGATATATTCCGATGAAAGTAGACTTTAGGTACGTATTATTTAGAACTATATCATCTGAGTACTAAACTGTGGTCCGGCCACAGAGGACCACACCTAATCCATTGCTTCATAGTGTTCGAAAAATTGGTCTGCTCTACAACGTAAATAACGCAATGAATGTCGTTGGACTGTCAAAATAAAAACCATTGCTACTGTCTACACTCCGTACTACACCTACGTTATGTAAAGCTGGATTACCATTGCGCTACACTATACAAAACTGCTACTGACGCTTAGACGTAATGCAGAATGGCTTATCTGCAGTCGCAATGAGCGTCTTTCATAAAACTCTGATAATTTTTAATTAATATTGTCCTTAAATTCATTGTCTTCACTTGAAATGAGGTAATTTTTACTCGTTTTACTTATTTTATCTATTTATATTTCGAACGCCATTATTGTTGTTACGACACACTGAGCCACGAGCGACAAAATTTAGAAGTAAAATCTATAATCTGACGTTTCATTTCACGTTGTTTTACAAAACCGCTAATCGTTGACCCGCTGCATTGATAATTGCAAAACGTTTATGCAATTCTGTGTTCAAATTCAGTATTTACGGAAAATCTGAACGTTGTCCAGTTCAGCAGTACATAACGGAGCTATTTTGTAAAACCACTAGCGGTTTAGTAAAACAGCGTGCCAATGAACAACATTTCATTTTCATTATCATATAGATTTACAAAAATAAATCATTCATAATTTATCATTTCAGGTGATAGTAGTATATCGTAATGAGACGGTAAGCTCGACGGGCGAGTTCTGGCAGCCGCAGATGATGCCCTCGCCGTGGCCGCAGCAGGACGGTATCTCGGGGCTCCTGAATTATCTGCGCAACGTCGAGAGGCCCCCCAGCACGGGGTTCATTCACCAGGCTGTGCTTACGCCGACACCCACCTTTATTGTTCTCCGGTGAGAAATCCTACATGCTATTTCAATACATCTACAACGTGTAACGTTAAATGCGCAAAACCTGAAAATAGTTTGATCAGAATAACGAGCAGAATCAATTGAACCACTTTTTAAAATAGGTCACATTTTTCAAAAAATCTTCATTAAAAACGTTGCCGTGTCTATTTATTAATAGGTCAAGCAAGCCAATGTCAGCGCGTCGCAGCGGCCCGGTGACGACTCCTCCCTCGGTAAAGCGTCGTCGCAGACGCAAGAAACGATCAGAATGGCCAGTAAAACTAAAACAGCACATAAAACCTTTTCAATTTTTTTAATGACTTATTTTCTCTCTAAAATAGGTCAATTGAATCAAAAATCAGTTGGGATGACTGAGGTTTTGCGCATTTAACGTTACACGTTGTATACATATTATAAATTGAAGTCGCTTTTCGTTTCTGTGTGACCGTGTTGTTCTTCTAAACTACGCAACGGATTTTGATGCAGGTTTCACTATCATTTAGAGAATTTATTCAGGACTAGCTGCGCTCTACGGTTTCACCCGCATAAGTCTCGATCCCGTAGGAATATCGGGATAAAAGTATTCTATGTGTTAATCCTGGTTATAAACTATCTGTGTGGCAAATTTCATCAAAATTGGTCCAGCAGTTTGAACGTGAAGAAGTAACAAACATACACACACACACACACAAACTTTCGCCTTTATAATATTAGTGTGATGGTTTATGTGTTTCATATTTAACTTAATATAACACAGAAATCTCGATGTTTGTCGTGTCGCCACATGAGTAAATGGCACCTGTGTGAAGAAGGGATGGGTCGCTAGTAGTAGTTTATACGTCAACGTAGTTAGTTTGTTGTTCTACTTTCGCATATCACTACTATATAACGACGATGATTTTTGCAGTTATAATTTATGGGCCAGAGAGCGATAATTATAAGCTACGGCTTCTGGTATACGGTGTATATTTAAAACATAGAGGGCTCTCACAACCATGTGACGAAAAAAAAATTTAAGTCAACTAATGGACAGAGACTTGCCAGGTTTTTGTATGGCTATCATAATGAAAATAGACACATTTTTAAATTCCAGGTGGATATCAAGCTTACGCGAAAAATGTGCCGTCCCAGTAATAAAAGACGTGTTGCCAGAACTAGCCAAGTTCTCCCCAGGTCCGCCTTCACCTCACCGCAAGGAAGTGGCACGCTCAACCGTCAACGTCGTCATCGCAGACTTTGTGGATATGAACGACGCCATATTCCCCCGGACCATCATAGATCTTAACATGAAACTATTAAGACATACAGAATTAGAGAATAATGGGTAAGCACTAAGCAGCATTTCTTCTTTGAATTTAGCTTATTTTTATTATGATTTAGCCCATATTGCGGCGATTGTGTCATTTTATTTACGAAAGTACCTGAAGCTTTTTTACGCGTTTACGAAATACAAGATTTTTCTGTGATAATGAAATCATATTTTTTATACTTTCAGTAATTCATATGTAGTATGGTATTTTATGTATGATATTAGTATTTTATGTATGATATTAGTATTTTATTATTATCTAAGTTGTACGCCATTAGAAATAAAACTTACTGTACAAGTGCCTGAAATAAAAGTAGCTGTATTTCATATAATACGTACATTGTTTCAATTTTCACAAATCACAATTTATACTAACTTCTAGATTTACCAAAAACATTGTTACAAAAATCGTCTAACTGTATCCTTTCACATAAATCTCTGAATGACCATTTTTTCTGGTGGAGCCCCGTGAGTTCTGGTTGATCCAAAGATGAGAATAATTTATCTGAGAGTTCGTCGGAGATCTCGATGATTCGGCAAATCTTGTCCAAACGTCCCAAATCCTCTAAAGAGTTTGTCAAATCACAGATTTGAAGAACGTGAGATTTCCTCTCTTTAATTTCGAACGAACTGGTTGAGTCCGTGGCGCTAGCACTATCCAATTTGTCGTAGAGGTCAGGTTTGTTTCTTATGCCGTTTCCATTGCTTATAGTAGTGGCTGTCCCGTCGGGACTGCAGCATCCCGAGGTTTCCTCGGGTACTATCACCACCGGCCCGGGAAACTTTCTGCTCAAGCTCTGTAGAATTTGTTTATTAAAATTTTTGCTACGTGTCTCAGTTTCCAAGATCACTTGCTCCCTGTCTTTTATAGACATATAAAAGGGTTTGAAGTTCACTACAGAATTGTTTTGTTTTTGGTTGTTCACTAATAGGATATTTCGCTTTTGTAGTTCTCCATCTATGATACGCATATTGTAATCCTTTTTGTGTAAATATTTTTTTAATTCTTTGTCGTGTATTGTTTCAGTCGGGTCGGGCTCTTGAATGTTACATATTTTTCTTTCAGTAAGCGCTTGCGGTGATCTGCTACCTTCTGTAATTTGAACATCCATTTGCTTTTCTTTCACTAACTCCTCAACGACATTATCAGAAATCTTTGGAGGAATTTCTTTGTGCTCCGTCATAGCATATTGAACTGGTGATTCGATAGAAGATTCCATAAAATAGGTGTCAGTTTTGGTCATGTGCCCATTTATTTTCATGGTCGAACTCATAAAAGATTTTTTCTTCAACGAGTCATTCGCCTTAGCGAGCAAACTATTGTGAACTGCGGCCTTTTGACCAAAATAAGTAGCGGAGCTCTGTTTTGCAAAACATGTAATTTTTTCACGAGAGGGTATTAAGAACGGTTTATTATTGTTAGCTATTTGTTTTACTGCACTTGCTATGTTATATTCTGTGTTGTTCTCTTTTCGGTCACTAGAGCTACTGTATCGTACTTCTTCATTGTTGCTGTCAATAGGACTGGTACATAACTTATTCTTGTAATCACCATATATCTCGAATATTGAATTATTTGCTTGTGGATTATTTAACTTTATAACAGTTTTGGAGTCCTTCGATCCTCCATTAACACCCAACTTAACTCCCTCCAAAGAGTTTTTTGTTGCAGCCCCAAGTTGTAATTTGTTAGCATTAGACTTCTTAAGCAAATCTTCAGTAATGTTTACCATCTTAGAGAATTCTCTCTTCACATTTTCCAAACGTTCTTGAGCTTTCATGCTATCAGTGTTCTCTGTTTGTTTTGGTCCTAATGCCATGCAACTATGGAAATAAGTTGTTCTATTCTGCTTTGCAGCATTTTTTTGTGCATCATTATTCTCATTCCATATTTTGAATATCTCATTTCTCTTTTTAGCATCGCGATTAACCGCAGGTGCTGTAGCTTGGGTCCCAGGGCTATGTGAAGACAGAGGTTTCCTTAAAACCACCGGGCGAACGGGGGGCTTTCGTTTACACGTAGTCTCCTGAGCTGTTGTGCAGCTCTTAGGAACCTCGGCGTTACATTCCATCGATGGCATCATTTTGGCGTTACGCTCAGTTTGCTGTATTTCGTCTTGCTTTTTCGTAGTCTTTGCTCGGACATACGTCATCTTACACGGAAGTCTGACTGGCTTATTAAATTGCCTTTCCGAGAAAAATATGGAGTCTAAAACCCTGCAGGCGTATGAGTACTCATTTTCATACCAACATATGATTTTAAAAAAGTCTGGTTTTAATTGCAAACTGGAGTCTGCGTCGAGAATGCACGAGTGACTGTCTCCGCTGAAGTCCGAGGATACTGCTTCTTCGTTCGATATTTTAATGATATTTTGAAGAAATGATTTGCTTGCTTTTTCTACTGTTTCGATAATGTCCTGAAGATTTGTGTGGGTATCTAGCCTGTGCGGAAAAAAATATAAGGATCAAATAAGGGATGAATAATAGTTTTAACTATTGTCCGCGGTTTCCGTCGTTTTCTGTCGATCTCTTTACAACAACGCACAATATTGACATTATTAATCTACATAACAGAACACCAAACCTAAGGCTTCCTATACATGACGCCGGAACCGCGCCGGCACCGGACCGCATGTTTGTGTATTACGAATGAATATCGCAGCCATGCGATGCATGCACGATATTCATTCGTATACACAAATACGGCTCAGGCGTCATGCACAGGAAGCGTAAAAAATATACTGGCTCTTCTAAAACTATCAAAACGAATATTATAGACTACAAAACACTTTGCACTAACGTACCTGACAGTCATATCGAGAACGGACACATTAACAATGGGAACTCTAAAAGCCAGTCCGGTCATCTTATCTTTAACTTGTGGAATGATCTTGGCTAGAGCTTTGCACGACCCAGTGGTCGCCGGGATTATATTTTGGTGGATACTCCTGTGGTCGCGCCAATGCTGGTCAATGGGAAATTATAAGGTCTAAATATGCCCCAAGCAAGTATGGAGAACAATGTTCGTTTTTGTCTGTATGGGAAGAGGCTTATGCTTTCTAGTACTTAATACAATTTAAAACTGGTATTACTATGGCCGAAAGGTAAAATGCAATTATATAATGTAATTAAACTTATCAAATTACTCATATTCTGACAAAACACGTGAAAATTCATGACATTCCGGGGGTAACCCCTAATGGAACACATATTTTACCTGGGTAGGCTTCTGTAGACGATTCGTATGTAAAGTATAGCAATACAACAACCTATGAATATGTAATAGAAAAATGATCCGAAAGTGTAATACGAGTAAGAAGAGCTTTCTCGCATTTTTATAAGTAGTTATTTACATTTTCTTAATAGTTTGCGATTTCTTTGTATTCAGCTATATAGTTAAGAAGAGAAAATAAATCTACAAACTGTTTTGAACTAATATAAAAAATAACTATAAAAATGGGATTTCTTTGTATTTTTATCTATTTATGTGTGATGTATGAGCGAATGTCATGCACTCGTGATCATCGCGACTTTGCACTAGCGACGATACTTACAATAGGTTGGTAGCACCCCAGATATAGTAAACTTTGCTATGTTTGTATAGCTAGTGCCAAAACTAAAGAAGGCTCATAGCTGTTCCAAAAACCTTTGATTTCTAATATTTTTTTTTGTGACAACTTCCACTATTATGAAAAAATAAGGGGTATTTGCACTATGAGACATGAAAGTTTATCGAAGACGATTATGACAAGTGTTAAATATGTATGCAATGCTAATGTTACTAGGTATGAACTGTTCGCCACAGTTTTCGATTTTCTTGTTTACGTACCGCTAACAAGTTTATAAGTTGGTTGGTCTGGTACCTTAAATAGGCAATAACTAACATTGCATATTATTCGCAGCAGATTAAGAATGCTTCAAGGATATTTTGGCGCCAGGATGACATTGTCACGGGGGCGTAAACATTTGTGTAATCGTGTCATAGAAATTGTATTGACAAAACAAGATGGCGACGTTAGTTCCGACTTTGGCCACGCGCCGAAATAAGCGTGTAGCGTTGTAACTAAGTGCGAATTTCACCAATGAAATTGAACGCGATCAGCACATCTAAACCGCGTTCAACAGCTGTCAGTGTCCATATTTCAAAGAAAATAATCACACTGACAGCCCTTAAACGTGGTTTATGTGCCGATCGCGTTCAGTTTTATTGGTGAAATTCGTCCTAAGTTAAGAAAATCCAAGAGTCTTTCTAAAAAGACTTATGTACAATAAAGGTATTTGGTGGTATCATTCGTTACCTTTCCCCTCAAGCAGAGTCCATCCAGAGGCTTGAGCGACGGCGTCATGGCGTGTATGCTGGTGATAAAACCTTCTGTGACGCCGTAGTTCTCTTCTAGAATCTTCACGATGGGTGCTAGGCAGTACAACGTGCTGGAGGCACAAGATAGGACCTTTTGTTCTGAAATTTTTGACACTCGACTAGAAATTTTTAGTAACTGATGGAGCTTATTTTTAAGACTAAGGTAAGATATGAAAGCTTTATGAGCGGAACCCAAGTAACACTGAATTGTACCATAGCACAGTCTGTAATTTTGGCTTACTTGTGGCCAGGTTCAGTTTATGTGTTTATTTGATAGCTTTTACTATTTTGGAGGCTTATCAAAGACAATGACAATTTTTTTTTGAGTAGTTTTGGCTACATAGCAATTGTCGAGAAAACTCCATACAAACCATAGAAATGCAATATCTTTTTTCAGGTACATCAGTAACGAATAAATTAAGTATCTTCTCATTAAGAAAATACAAAACTATAATATTGCCAAAAACTAGATTCGAAACGCGGATAATTAAGACGTTATTCAATGTTTTTAGCAAAAACATAAATATTTTTTTGCCGGTTTCTTTTTAGATTACCGCATTTTCTTTTTAATGGAAAATATGTACGACATAATAATACATTTGAATAAAAAATATCAGCTCAAAAGAATAAAGGGGTGATGAGATATAATTTTTTTAAATTTTTGTTTAGGGTTGTCACTAACCTTCTTAACCATTTGATTAATTTATTCTGGTCATTAATAAAATCGTCATTTGATTGATTTTAATTATACTAGATTATTTAAATGAATATATCACACGCGCAAAAGCCTTAGCATTTTGAACCGATTTCGAAAAAGAAGTATCAATTCGATAGAATATTTTTTTCTATTTTATTGATATTATATGACCTTTATTACAACCTATAAAGTTATACTTTCCTAAAATGTAAAAGACAAAAACTTTAACAACATAAGCTGGGAGTACCTCCACGTGGTGAAGGCGGTAACAGTTTTTACTGGCTAAAACTCCCATTCATATGTACATAATTATATCAATATGGAACGTAGCTTCATATAGATAGATGCCTTCGGGCTTATGTTTGAGTTGTCTTGTCGTACCCGTACATCTAATAGTGGCACGGTAGCCTACCCGGTAACGCAGGGGAGCAGCCACTAAACATTTTACTGAATTCGGAAAACGGAATTCATTGGAAACAATGGAATCGGACCAGTCATATATTGTCCCTGAGGAGGAATTGACCCGTTCTCCTGGGGCTTGTCATTTCGGGTCTCAACCGAGTGATTTGGGGCAAGAGAATATTGACCCTCATGACGGTCCGCGAGAAGTGGCTAAATTATCAGTAATGCCTCAGAAACTTACGCATCTTGACTTATTTAAGTTATTAGAAAATAGAGCTCATTTGCAAGGACCCAAATCGCGACCTCTGGATATTCCTGAACACGAAAGAACAAAAATAGTTTTGAGTGCAATTTACCCTAAGCGTATTCCTAATTATACACAAACAGAATATGATATATTTAAAAAAAATACTACCAGGTTTATTTGTAAATGCGAACAGCTTTACAAAGCCAGTAGTAGGAATCGCAAAACTTTTATAGCTAAAAATAAAAAATGGCTTTCTTCTACAGCCACTCTTCAACTTCACCAAACTTTAGAACAAATAAACTACAATAGACGCGAAAACCTTGAAGAAGAACCTGAAACAAGTTTAATAAAAATAATACCTTCGGCCTCAGAAGAAGTTAGACAGTCATTAGATGTTCCTTCAACTTCTAGATCCAACCAATATGATGATGTTAGCGATCGCAGTCAGCGACGTATAAGAAAGTCTTTGGAACTACAACTAGAAAACTACCCTTTGGACTCTCTGATCAAGGTGTTTTCAAAAGTTGTGGTAGATGAAACAGGTAACAAATTAGAAAAAGCTGCAGCTAGTGACTTTGAATTTGTTGTTCAAGAGTGCCTAAAATCTCCTACCGAGTCTACCAAAATTGCCAAACTAATAAGGTCATGTCAAAAAACTGATGAACCTTATACTCCTAATGAAGCTCTATGCTTAATTATAGATAGAAAACTATCTGTTGACGACTATATTAGTATTCGTGAAGGAGCTAAATCTCGTGGGTCTAATATTTACCCTCCCTACTACAAAATTCAAATGGTCAAAAAGTTATGTTATCCCGATGTGGATATACAAATATCAGAACGGGAAGCAACAATACCGTTATCAGATTTAGTCATGCACACTTTTCGTCGAATTATTGACGTGTGCGACCAACAAGTTTCGGAGTACTGCAAACAAAAAAGAATAGATACACTCCATTGCGTATTCGAGGCTTCATGGGGTTTTGACGGAACTACTGGACAATCTGCCTACAAACAAAGCTTCAGTGATGCAAACGATGATGAACATTGCCTGTTTGCAACCACATACATACCTTTACGAATAAAAATTGACGACGGTTATGTATTATGGATCAATCCGAATCCCCAATCTTTCAGATTTTGTCGCCCAATACGAATCCAATATAAGCCAGAAACAACACAACTAATCGTAAACGAAAAAACCCGAGTTGAAGAAGAAATAAAGAATCTTTCGCCGATTTTTGCTGAAAACTCTTCGGGAAAAACAGTTATTGGAGACCCAAAACTATACTTGACCATTATAGATGGAAAGGTGTTGCCGTTACAAACACAACTTCACAATTACGGTGTGCCTGTTGTGGAGCTACTTGTAGTGAATTCAAAAATTTAGATGTGATATCTAAAAAACCTGTAAATCAGGAAGCTTTGCGTCATGGACTTAGCCCATTGCATGCGTGGATAAGAATTTTTGAGTTCTTGTTACATTTGGGTTATAAAAATGACACTGCTGTGCAAAAGTGGCGAGTTTCAAAAAAATCACCAGAAGCCAGAATTGTTGAAGAAAGAAAAAAACAAATACAAGATGAAATCAGACAAAAAATGGGCTTATTGGTTGACGTAGTTCGTCCAAATTCAGGTACAACCAATGATGGGAACACTGCCCGTACGGCTTTGTCTGATTCCAATCGATTGACGTTTGCCAATATTTTAGGTATTGAAGAATGGCTCGTCAATGACCTACATACAATTCTGGTGACAATATCATGCGGCTTAGAAATAGAATCTAAGAAGTTTCAGGAGTTTTGCGATGATGTTGCAACAAAATATGTACAAAAATACAGTTGGTACAACATGTCTGTCACCATGCACAAAATTTTAATGCATGGTGCACAAATTATTAATGCTATTCCTATACCTATAGGAATGCTCTCAGAACAAGCCGGTGAATCACGCAACAAATTTTGGCGCTATGATCGTGAGCATCACACTCGTAAGTTCAGCCGTAAAGCAACCGTCCTAGACTTGATTCACCGAGCTTTAGAGTCTTCTGACCCGCTTTTGTCGAGTATGTCAATTGACAAGAGACAAAAAAACAATAAGCGGTCTAAAATTCCCCAAAAAGTTCTAAAACTTTTAAAGCCGACTCAGGATAACGTACTCATACACGGCGACCAGTTGTTGCAAAAAACTGTCGATGTATTTGAATGTGATTCCGACGATATCAACATCGTGTTATCGTCAGACGAAGTATTTATCGATTGCGATAATAACGACATCGACAAAATATAACTTTTTTATTTGTTTTTATTTATCCTTTGGACAACCCTATTTCCATAGAAATTTCTAAAATATTTAGAAACGCTTTTTCTCACCACCCCTTTGAGTTACGTATGTAATTTTTTAGGACGTGATAAACAACAGTTATGTACATATTTATAGCAAAGAAAAAAATGCGGTAATGATAGGGGTAAAAAAAAAATCAATAAAAAGTGAAATTCAAAAATGTTCATGTATTTCATTAATAATCAAAACTACAGCTCCTTTATTTTTTATATGAATACATATTCTGATATTACGTCGTTTGTGGTATTGGAAAAAACGATACCATTAATACTTTTGGAGAAAAAAAAACAATAACTTTTCTTTGAGGTCGGTGAACTTTCACAAAAAAAAAAAATTCTCTGAAAATATAGACAATTTTACTGTGGGAATTTTTACCAATTATTAAGTATCACAAGTTCTTTCGAATTAATACATAAAATATATCTGGCCACATCTAAGTCAAAATTACAGACTGTGCATAGTTATATAATAGGGAAGTAGCAGTAACATTGGCTCAATAGACAACGGGCTCGTACATAGTGAATATTGGCACAGGTACAGCATGGGGCAGCCAATTACAGGCCTCTTTCAAAAGGGATTTTAATGAATTTATGTAGGTACCAAGTCGTCAGTGTCTGCAAGTAGAACATCATAATCTATGGTGGGTGCCTACATCCTGATCACGTAGGAGCATCTACTGATATATTATTATTATTATTATATTATTTTTTGATATACTATTTATTTAGTTTTCATAAAAGCGATATCAATCTGTGTGTAGAAAACCTCGTTACGTTCACCCGAGAGGCAGAACGACAGCACGCTATCTGTAGGTCAAAATGTTTGTCCCGATGCGGCAATTCAACTCTCGACCCTGAGTTGTATTTGGATATTTCTGTACTGCTGTCTATTTATCTAATCGTTTGATGCTATGTTACTTTGCTTATAAAACTTTCTAGGATATAATTTATTTATTTTTTGCTATCTGGGTGAGCCAGTAGCAGGCGGCCAACCTGATGGTGTGGTATGTGGTCACAGTCGCCTAGAGACCTCTTCAATATCAAATTCATCGGAGATGGGATGGCATCCCAGAAACAAAGCTGGAGAAATGTCTCCAATATGCTTGTAATTAGACCGGCACAATCAACCCTGCTTAGCTGCAGAAACCGACCGTATGGTTGTAGTAAGTATTTACCCTGGACGTGTTATTTCGCTAAGAGTGAGATTCTATGAAAAGCCACCTTTCTCATCACCGTAACTAATCCAACTTGCATAATTTTCCCTGTACCTACCTATATTAAGAACGCTTGACCCACTCAATTGTATGCAAACGAATTCATCGATTCGTAAACCCGCATTGCTAATGAAGTGAGTAATAAAATACCTGCATTTAGCTTATTGTCATTGACGCCCAGAATAATCATGGGTACATCCACGCTGGGTGCCGTCACTATCACGCGCTTCACACCATCACTTGCCAAGTGACCCTGGGTGATGGAAAATAGAAACGGTAAGACAGGCAAAAGAAGGGGCATACTTTAAGGGAGTGTAGTAGGTACTCATGAAAATAAACAACTTTTATTATGGGCTGCACTTTTGTATGGAACTTTTCTTAGTAGGTGCCATGTATAAAAGTTGTTCATTTTCTCCAGTACTACACTTCCTTAAATAATGCCTCTACGTTTAGTACCTAGACATCAAAACTATTCAGAAACATTTGGGAAGGTCCTAGGTTGGGTTTGGGTGGGTACCTAGCAGTAGAAAGGCTGAAAGATGAAAATAAATTTATTTCACCCAGTTAAGGCAAACAATAAACACACCAAAAAAGAAACAGAATACTTAAATACTCTTGAGAGGGGCCAAATTTTGAGTTGAATTATTTCCTTCTAGTATGCAGGATACACGGAATACAGGGTGGAAAAAGAACAGGTTTTTAAAAACTTAATGCTTGAGCCACCTTCAAACCGATCCGCCAAGAACGACTCATGTATTTTAATGGTGACAGAGTCAATACTATAAGTAAGTATTATTTATACAAAACCTACCGAAGACTTTTCAAGACAGGTAAACATTCCAGAGGCTTCGATGACGTACTGCACGCCCGCAACCTGCCACGGCACGGTATGTGGCAGCTTGTCGCGAAATACTTTAATAACCCGACCTGAATGGCGAGAAGGAAATGTTAGCTTTAGCCTAGCTCTTGTTCTACAAACCTGTATAGTAGTAGTCTTAAAGTAGAAGTCTGAAAGTAGCTATGGTTCTTCCATCCTATTGGAAAACTGGATTTTTTAAAGTTAGGGGAATCTACCGGTTAAAATTCTTTTGGGTCACTTTTAAGTACAAGAGCTAGCCCATTTTTGTACTAAAAAGTGGCCCAAAATATAAGTACCTACGTAAGTATTAAAAAATACTGCAAACCTGCCTACATGAAACATATGTCCCATAGGCCTGCCTGTAATACCTATTACGGATTACCTACCTACTTTTCAACTGAATTAACTCTGCTGACGCAAGACGACGTAGGGTTATATTGCAATCATCACAGCAAGGCGATAAGGCATCGACCGCGCCCCTGCTCATTTTAAACTCTGTGATCTTCCCCTATCTTATTGGTTGAGATGTCATTCATAGGTTAAAAAAGAAGGCGTTTTCAACAGCCGATAAGAACATTTAAAAACAAATTACGAAAGTTCTGTTATTCTTTATTTCTTAACAACAAGATTTGAGGGCATGATCTGTTATCGGGAGGTGTGCTAATTATTTATCGCCAGTTATGGCTGTCTGGGGGGCGGCAGATTACCTACGTCAAAAAAAAAACGGAATAATATTTCGACCCTGCTGCTCCAATTTAAGAACCCATAAACAGAAAATTCTTCAAATTAAGCACTACAAAAGATAGGCGTCTCCAGAAGCACGCCATCAACTCTGTCTTCGGCCACTCCTTCAAGATCGTTGCTGCACCTAGCCAGAAGGGTAATTGCGTAACACATTATTAATAGGAATGGCTTTCATTTTGACAGTTCAACAACATTCATTGCATTATTGACTTTGCTGAGCAGACAAATTTTTCGAACATATGGAGCAATGGATTAGCAATATCACTAAAAAATTATTCAGATTATGATTGATAGCGTGAAGCCTCCATTGCATAACAGGTTGGCAGGTATATCGCGCAATGGTAACACGCGCAACGTGTTACCATTAACGGTACAACAGCACATGATTCTGAAACCCCCAGCGTTGAATTTTTTTTATTTGCTGTTGCATACATTTTGACCGCGTAGGTATTGCAGTTTTCTATGAAACAGCTGCGCTCGTCTAGAATCGTGTACTGAATTCATGGTTTTAGTTTGCGCGTCGATGTATACCACCCTTTATGCTACCTACCTACTACTTACCTACCTAATTATTATAAGAATAAACAGACAGTTCAATTTACCATCGATATTAATTTCATTCTCCGTGTGTGTGATGTTCCCTTTGAATTTGCCATGAGTTGAGTCGAACTTAATCAAATAGCAGATATAGTCGATGTCGATCGCAGGGTCGTTAACTGCAGATAACTGTGGTAGCCAACGGAGAGTTCATTATAAAAGGTAAGATAATGTCGTCTGAGGGTCACTAGTAGAGTATGGAAAACTAATTCTTTGTGTGTATGCACATACGAGAGGCATGCCGTCGAAACCCATCGACGCCCGCTCGTGTATTTGAGTACCTACCTACGCGTGTCACTGACTCTGGCAGGGCCACCATCAGGGATTTTAATTTTGAAAACTCAAAAAATTAGTCGCTAATTAGTCGAAATTAGTCGCCAAATATCAGAATTAGTCGGTCACTGGTTCAAAAGATATAAGGGTTTATAGGTGGCCCTGCCAGAGTCAGTGACACTACCTACGCTGCTCAAATACACGAGCGGCATGTTGTTGACGGCTGCAGTCGACGCGTGTCGCTCGTGTGTATGAGCACTTAGATATTGAGTTATGTAGGTACTCAAATACTTATAAGCTAATCCCAAAACATTTACAGTCCATATCTGGACGAAAGCTACTACCAAATAGCCCATTAACTTTTGAGTCCCCGTACTTCAAATCTAGATCAACTAGAATTAGAACTACACGTGGTTCATTAATAGAAATCCATTGTCTAAGAAATACATAAAACCATTTCTAACAAACGGATCATGGGACTAAAAATCTGCGAGAAACATTTTACCTCAATGTCGGGATTCTGAAGACACGTTCTGAATATTACCCTGCCAATTCGGCCGAAACCATTTATTCCCACTTTTATAACCATTCCCGATAAACTTGGACTGAATCATTGATTAGATTTTGAATAATCATTAATATTTTGAATATTTATTTGACAATACAAGCTGATTGACGTTTTGAATTACGCGCCACAGAGCACTTTTTTTTTTTTTCTAAGAGCACTTTTATAATACTTTTACGGGCTTCAATGAGATGTGATAATCGATTTTTACACCATTAACAAAAATGTGCGTTTTTAGATAACTTAAGCACAATTTAAACGTTGATAATTAAAAATACCATCAGCTAAACAATAATTAATTAATAAAAAATAAGTTGTAAATTAAACAGAAAACCGGTATTTTATTCCATTTAGTTACCGGTAATAAAATACAATCACTAGAGTTCATAGACTATCCGCGAGATGATAGAGGTGAGATTGTAGACTAAGCATCAAACAAAAACTGTAAGTAGGTAAAAAACATATACACATTATGTTAATGTAGTAAGGTCATTATTTTTTTAGTTTTATCCAGTGGTTTGAGGCCTATGTTCAGGTGTAGACCTCTTTCACTTGAAATTATGGATCATTAAATAACGATGATAATAGTCCACTGGTTTGGTCATTAAACTTATATTATACCTACTATCTGTGACAAAGAAATTATTATTGAAAAGCTTTTCTGTTGGCTGCTGGACATAGGACATTATTAATAAAATTTTCCCGTTTCAACCACCTCTTTAAATACGATTAAAGAAAACGACGATGCAATCAATAACGATTCATTGAGCCATGGCTAATCATCAATAAGCGCAAAAAAAGAGCTCACACTCACCAGATGTCACTTGATTGGAACTAGATTTATGTTAACTACACATCATTTCTTTCAGTGTCACAACAAAAAATAAATTTCTGTAATTCATTAATATTCAAAATATATAATTATGAAATTCTCCGCGCAAAGAGATCTGTCAGAAATGTCAAATGTCATCAACAGCCCAATTTTACGTGGCGCTGCACTGGTGGCAAAATAAATCTGGATAGTTACGAGTTAACGACAAAGCTCAAGATGCCTTTTGTGCTAGAGGTGGTCGTTGAATCAATAAACTGTTTTTTTTTTAACGACTTTTCATTCGTGAACAAGATAACTGTTACTCATCAATGAAAAAACAGGTTGAAAATATTAGCTGTTAATTTACGTCAACGCACAAGACGCATTAGTTCAATATTCATTATTTTACTCAGTTCCAAAAAAAAACAGTTGAAAATAAAATGCTGCTAATGCTGTTAATTTACGTCAACGATTGAACATCCGTTCACTACAATTTTATTAATTTCTGAAAATCAACTAGTATGCGAAACGAATACTTCCATTGATAACCTGTTAATAATTTAACAGCTTTTTTAACCTGTTGACCATTGGTGATAAACAGTTTAATTACATTAACCAAATAACCGTCAATGACCCGTGTGCGTTCGCGCAGCGGAATGTTGTTGAATTTAAAGATTTTAATTATGCAGATATTTAGTGTATGACGTCGTATAATTGTGTATGGTAAAAAAAAATTTGTGCACGCAGCCATTGTGGAGAAATTCACCAAAAACTGATTCCGCTGGGCGAACGTTGTCCTGGCGGAACTTTTTTTAATCCATAGACTTTAGAAGAAAAGAGATGTGTCCAAAAATTAGTGTGTATTTGTGTGTAATTGTGTATGTATGAATAAAATTAGTGCATGCATAAACTTCGGAGAAATTCAAGTTTCCGCTGCGCGAACGTTTGGCCATTAGCTAGTTTTCATATAAAGCGCTTACATAGAGAGCTGTAGATTTTTACATACGTTGTTTTGAATTTGTTTATATTTGTTTAAAAAACAGATTTAGAAAAAATCGTAGGGCTTAAAAGATAAAAATATAAACGTAAAATACGCTTATTAGGTCTTAGTTCTTAAAGTATGCCCTTTGGGGTCTAGATTTTCACGTTTATACAAACCTTGTAAGTGTCTGCAACATGTTGCCAAGTATCAATGATGTTCCGTTAGTAATTAAAGAGTTATAGGACAATTTACCATGAATAGATCACAGTTTACAAAGCAGTCAAATATCACGACGTTCTAAAGGAATTGCATGGTAAAATGTATGCTAATAATTAGTGTATTCATTCAACTATTCACATGCAAAATTTCATGTCATTAAATTCAGTAATTAAAGAAAAACAATTATAATACTGACGAAGCATCGAAAACCTACATAACCCGACCAAGTTCGGATGGCTACAAAAAAGCGGCCGTGCCATACATCTAAGAAACGTTCTTAACCTTCCAATATAGTATTTATTAATATGGTACAGTTGCGTACACAAGCGTTAGGAAAAAATAAAACAATTGCATTTCTTGAATGAAAAATATTTTTTTAATAATAACTTACTTTACTTTACTTTATTAGTTGCTTTCCTTTTAAGGGGAGTATGTCTTAGTGATATAGAATCATATGCATAATTAATTATTGAAAAACAGCCGTTATTGCCATCTCTACACATAATCCCACAAAAAGAAAGTACCTAATATAAATCTGCCTTATACGTATATCATTACATATAGGTAATAAATATAAGGTGATTATTTAATAAAAATATTTCTTTTCAACATTTCGTTACAATCTGGTCGGTCGTTTAGTTAATTCAGTAGTTATTCTGTAATTTTCTATTCAGTAGTTTGTCTTTAACCAGGAAAAACATCTACTTTGTTACGATTTTATTATAATATATATCTAGTATAATTTATTATTACGAATTTAAGTAAATACATATAGGATTAGATCAATCCGTAGATATTAACTTGGGTTTATGGTGTCTGTCCAATGTTAACATAACACAATTACAAAATTTGTAATATAATTGTATTATAATTTATCTGCCTAATAAACTACGTAAATGAATAAGTGTATAGCTATTAATTTATTATAAAATCTTACCTTATATCTGTTATCAGCTTCTCACTATCACTCACTCAATATACCTAATACATAATTATGTTAAGCTTCACTGTTACACTATAACATTAATAACACACTTTGTCAATATTATTATTACAGAGAATTGGCGATGCATAGCAAAACAACAGCGCATACGCACATTGTCCTTGACTGCACATTTGTTTGTGACTGGGAATAAAACAAAATCAGGTTCAAGTTCAACAGCAAACGAATACGCGCGGGCCGCGGCTAATGAAAACATATTGCCCTCTCTTTTCTTCAAGGATGGAAGTACCGTTTCAAGCGAGAAGCCGCCTATCGCTCGTTGCGCGCAGCGCGTTGTCTATTTTTTCACAGTAGAATATTTTTGATCAATTCACAACTACAATACATAGACTATTTAACCAAAGGACTAACCTTAAGCGTACCGCTTCGAACAAAATAATTCTGCATATTTTGGTGGGGTGCGGGGGAACACGCTCACATACATAAGTCACTACCAGTACAACGGCTTACATCAATAAAAAAATCGATTCAAGAAGTAGTTTTTTTTAAGTTATTAGATTGTTTGATCCACTAAAGTTGCAAAGGGAAACGCTCGTGCATGCCTAGTCCATTGGTTAAATAGTGTAATAAGCTACAATATGATAAATATTTACCTAAACAGGTAGTACTTACATGTGGTAATTATTTAACTTCCCTAAGGGGTCTATAGTTAGAATCCTGATCCGTGAAATCTTCAATAGAAATTAGCTGTATGAATTTTATTTTTCTTAAATAATATATCTAGATTATATCTCAAGTCTCAAGCGCATACTTAAATAAAGTACCTACGCAAATAGTACCTACTTTATGTCATAGTCAAATACATTTAAAAAAGTAGGTGTACAAAAATAAATGACCTATAAATTATATCGAAACAACAATTTTGTTATCACCTATACCAATTCAATACCGGTATTATACTGTAAATTTTGGGATGTTACCTAAATATATTGCACGGCCGCTTTTTTGTAGCCATCCGAACTTGATCGGGTTATGTAGGTTTTCGATGCTTCGTCAGTATTATAATTGTTTTTCTTTAATTACTGAATTTAATGACATGAAATTTTGCATGTGAATAGTTGAATAAATACACTAATTATTAGCATACATTTTACCATGCAATTCCTTTAGAACGTCGTGATATTTGACTGCTTTGTAAACAGTGATCTATTCATGGTAAATTGTCCTATAACTCTTTAATTACTAACGGAACATCATTGATACTTGGCAACATGTTGCAGACACTTACAAGGTTTGTATAAACGTGAAAATCTAGACCCCAAAGTGCATACTTTAAGAATTAAGACCTAATAAGCGTATTTTACGTTTATATTTTTATCTTTTAAGCCCTACGATTTTTTCTAAATCTGTTTTTTAAACAAATATAAACAAATTCAAAACAACGTGTGTAAAAATCTACAGCTCTCTATGTAAGCGCTTTATATGAAAACTAGCTAATGGCCAAACGTTCGCGCAGCGGAAACTTGAATTTCTCCGAAGTTTATGCATGCACTAATTTTATTCATCCATACACAATTACACACAAATACACACTAATTTTTGGACACATCTCTTTTCTTCTAAAGTCTATGGATTAAAAAAAGTTCCGCCAGGACAACGTTCGCCCAGCGGAATCAGTTTTTGGTGAATTTCTCCACAATGGCTGCGTGCACAAATTTTTTTTTACCATACACAATTATACGACGTCATACACTAAATATCTGCATAATTAAAATCTTTAAATTCAACAACATTCCGCTGCGCGAACGCACACCAATGACCCACCTCTATTTTGTGCTTTGTCGTGTCTACTTATATTTGCTTGCTCTATGCTTCATTGATCTTCTGGAAGTTGTCTATACAAAGCCCGTTCTGCCTTGTCCTTCAGCTGACATTTTAAAACTCTATCTCGTGGAGACCATACGTGGAGTTACATATTTACTCGTTTCTACATAAATTAATTCCGGTAAGTGTTCACAAACAATTACATTTTAATTAATTTGGAATTACATTGTCTTTTCGAGCATACCTTAATCATTAGTAGTGTATTGCATAATTTGCTGCGTTTATTTCTTTACCACATAGCTACGTGTGGTTGTGCCGACTTTTAGTATAATTTATGTTAAAGCGTCCTATCAAGTATTTTTAGTTGTTGATTCTTTTGATGAATATGCTAGTCTTTCTTCCTATATTTACGTAGTACTTTTAATGCATTTCGTTGGTAATTTAAGCAGTTTTTATGAGTGACCTCTGCACGACCTCCATACCGGCCGGTAATCGATCGTCCTACACTAATTACAGGAAGATCTAAGTTTGCAACAAACAAATGCAATGAATACATTTTTGCAACAGAATCAAAGCCGGTACGATTATATCATCGGCTACCGGAATTTGCTATTTATATTTCGGTAACTGACCTACGTGCTAACAAACAGCTCTGCCAGCTGCAGTACAGTTACAGTCGATGTATTTTAGTGATTTGATTGTGTAGATTTACTATAACAGCTTCGATTAGTGCAATTATTTGTCATTTTTTATTAATTACAAAGTATAGACATATTTTATTTATTTTTTTAAGTTTTTTTCCTCATTCATACATGTTGTTTTATTTTCTGTAGTGTTACTGAACTGGTACGAATAGTATATTTTAGTACTTACATAATGTGTCTGTCTTCACAAACTTAACGAATCCTATTGTAATATTCCATGATCTAAATTATCTGTTTAACTGATAAGTCTCCTATGACCTTGAAATGCATGGTGGCCGCTCGACGCCTGTAAACGCCATAGACTTGTTTATGAACCTCCGCCTATTGACTGGCTGGAAATAAAGAAACTATAGAAAAAAAATGTATAATATATTTTTGTGAAACATTGCACCATGAATTTTCATAATTTGGTGACTTAATTCATTGAGGAAATCCTAGTGTTATATGATTCACTAAGGTGCGACTGGTAATTGTCACGTAATATTTGTTTCATGTTTTTGTTTCTGCTTATTGTTTTGGCATCCAAACAAGATTTTTTCATAAAAAATGCCAAACATCCAAACACAACGTTGTTATTAATACATACTTACATAATATTATTTTAAAGCGTTTCCTACATTGTTTTGTGAAAAATGGAGCTAATACTTGACTACTTCAAATACTAGGACACCTGTAAAATATTTCTTTCCACTGAGTCTTGCTCTTGAAGTCCTAAGGTTAATCGTCCAACATTCGTAAATGGTCCTGTAGTGTCTATTGTGTTCCATTTAACATGCTAATTTTAATTAACTGGTTCTTCTAGCTAGAGACACCTCCTTGACGTAAAAACCAAAAATACTCTCATCATGTTGCCAAATTATACATTTATTTCCTAATTATAATGTAGGATTTGAAAGCTTAGCAAAATATTATAGCAATGATATTAAAACATCATTATTAGAACTCATAAAATGAATAGAAATAAAGTTGTAGCTTTTTATCAGCAGCATTTAATCGAATTTCTGACGTTATCTCTTTGATGATCAGACTACACACATTTATTATCAATATAAATGTATAGATATGATGTTATGGCAAATCACTCACACGGCTAACAATAATGATGATCCTCCATCTTCGATTGGCTATATTATGATGTAAAGTTAATGTTCTTTGTTTCTTTCTATTATAGACATGTCGAAAATCGGTATCAACGGTTTCGGCCGCATTGGACGTCTGGTCCTCCGTGCTGCCGTCGAGAAGGGCGCTCAGGTCGTTGCTATCAACGACCCCTT
Organism: Eremobia ochroleuca; assembly: GCA_949629135.1. Classification (NCBI taxonomy): domain Eukaryota; kingdom Metazoa; phylum Arthropoda; class Insecta; order Lepidoptera; family Noctuidae; genus Eremobia; species Eremobia ochroleuca. The sequence goes on along the minus strand of OX451402.1, from coordinate 14,536,225 downwards.
CATCGGCCTTGACTACATGGTCTACCTCTTCAAGTATGACTCTACCCACGGCCGCTTCAAGGGCACTGTTGATATCCAAGATGGACAACTCGTCGTCAATGGAAACAAAATTGCTGTTTTCTGCGAGAGGGACCCTAAGGCTATCCCATGGGGCAAGGCTGGCGCTGAATACGTCGTCGAATCCACTGGTGTTTTCACAACCACAGAAAAGGCGTCTGCTCACTTAGAGGGTGGTGCCAAGAAGGTCATCATCTCTGCTCCCAGTGCTGATGCACCCATGTTCGTTTGTGGTGTCAACCTTGAGGCATATGACCCATCTTACAAGGTCATCTCCAACGCTTCCTGCACAACCAACTGCCTCGCGCCTCTCGCTAAAGTCATCCATGATAACTTTGAGATTATTGAAGGTCTGATGACCACCGTACACGCTACCACTGCTACCCAGAAGACTGTGGATGGACCCTCTGGAAAACTGTGGCGTGATGGACGTGGTGCTCAGCAAAATATCATTCCCGCCTCCACCGGCGCTGCCAAGGCCGTCGGCAAAGTCATTCCTGCTCTGAACGGAAAGCTGACTGGTATGGCTTTCCGTGTGCCTGTTGCAAACGTGTCAGTTGTAGACCTCACTGTCCGCCTGGCTAAGCCCGCCAGCTATGAAGCTATCAAACAGAAGGTTAAGGAGGCAGCTAATGGCCCCCTGAAGGGCATCTTGGACTACACTGAGGAGCAAGTTGTGTCATCCGATTTCATTGGCGACACCCACTCGTCCATCTTCGACGCTGCTGCCGGCATCTCTCTCAATGACAACTTCGTCAAGCTAATCAGCTGGTACGACAACGAGTTCGGGTACTCCAACCGCGTTATCGATCTCATCAAGTACATCCAGACCAAGGATTAAATGTTAGATTGCGTAGAGATAAATGTTGTTATGAATGTTTAAGAATATGATTTTGTCGACTAGATCGACTTTTATAATTTAAGCTTAAGTATAGCAGACAAATCTAAATTATTATTTAACTACTTTGATAGTAGTGTCACACATATAAATTATCACATTTATATATTTCATGCAGTATCGCGATTCAATCTGAAATCAATAAAGTTTTACGAAATTATATCGTTTTTTTTTGTTCCTTACTAAGCAAACAATCTGTTCCACAAATGAATACCACTGTAGTATTTCGTTAGAACTGACTGAATGACAATTTTGATAGTTCTTAGTTGGGCGATAACGCCCCCTCGTGGGTGTTTGAGACTTTCGGGGGGCAGTAGAAGACTGTTAAAATTATATAAAAATAATCGTAGCAATAGCTGTTTCAGATTCAGAAAAAAAATTCTAAAAGTGGGCTGTGGGCAAAATAAGGTTTTGAGAACCTTTCTCTTCTTAGTTCATCATCAATATGAAAAGTGATATCTTTATAGTAGGGGAGCCCAAGCAGGGATTTTTGAAGTGACTAGAGCGTGTCAGAAAATTACATAGGGAGAATCCTTGCATCCTTTAATGTACCTCTACCAAATATGAACCCTCCATATGGTGGGGTGTGTTGAGGGGAACTCGTCTGATTAGTAAAAAAAAAATCGATTCTTAGAAAAGAAGAAGTTATTCGAGCGTGTCAGACATTCAAAGTGTATGTCAACTAAAGCTTAAAAAGTGTCCTATTAAAATATCTGACGATTTGGACATGACACAAACTCATAATATATTTTTGTATATGTAAAAAAAAAGGTGATCTTGAGATACTCCAGCGCGTCAGATTTTTATGCAGGAGGGTCAAGTTGATGTCATAGTCCTCCTGAATAATAATCTGACAATTATATGGAGGGATATCGCTAATCTGACCATTTTGAAGGAAATTTAGAAATAATATATCCGAATAGAAATTGGATAATTTATTAATATAACATTAAATATAGATCATTAGTTAGTTTAGGGACGGTGCGAGAGAGTGAGAGATAGAGAAAGCGCGAGAAAGAAAGTGAGACGCGGAGTGGGGAATACACAGCTCTCAGCCGCTGTACGCTTCACCTTTGCTCCACGATTCTACTAACATCGCCCCATGAAAACTGTCAGATTATTAGTTCTTTGTAATTCTAATATTGTTTCCTTCAAAATAAAAAAAAAATTAAAACGCGCTCGAGTATTTCAAGGTGACGTTTTTTTTTTACAACTTCGAGACTCGCTTGTATCGATTTTAGGTATTCTATGCGCTCCGTGTATGTGTGCGTGAGGCACACCGGCAAGAGAGCGAACGGCTAGACAGATAGGAGCACTGCGCCGATCGCGCGCCGCGTGCGCCGAGCCCTGGGCCGATCAACGCGCGAGGTGCTACCAATATTTACAAAATTAAACAAAAAAAAAGATTTCAAATACTTTTATTGGAAATATACAATTTTTTTATTTTATAATCTACCGTCGTTAGGTGGGTATAATAATTATAATCTATGATCAGATCAATGAAAAATTAATATTAGATATTTAGTCGAATAATACTCAATTAGTTACCTTTTATGATAATATTCTAATTTTTAAGTACAAGAGAAACTTAAAAGTAATTTCAATAACGTAAAATAACTTATCAGCTAAATAAGTAGGGTAAAAATCCCAGTAGTCGACCTTCTATTTTCAATTTCAAATTGTTTATTCTTCAAAGTAGTTTCAGTAAACTACTTTTGTTAGTACGTAAGGTTCGACTTTTAATTCCATTCTTGACACTTGACAGTTCAAAGAAAAATAATGTTACATGTTTTCGTGTTTTGAAGACAAGCTATTAAATTTAAGTAAGTTTTTGCAGGCAGATTCTATTGAATTTCTGATAATGAAGTTACACGGTAAGTACTTTGTTCGTTATGGCAAGACGTCACATAGCCACACAAAAGATGCATTCCCTACGAAAACTAATGTGATAGCGCCGACTTCTGGATAACATGTTTCAGGAATAAAGAAGCTAGCAAAATTGTTATTTACGATACCAACGGTTAGTATATAGTTATTTAAAACTTTTTAGTGAATCTCTGCTGTTACATTTGAAGTCGGTTACAATTTTTTTTAAGTTCATCAACAATTTTATAATTTTTTCCACTTCGCTTCTGGTATAACAGTCGCGGAAGGCATAGATTTTTTTCGTTTTACTGTTTTTTTGTTGTCTATTGCGTCTAAAATATATTGTGGCTCACGAATTTCCATTTTTCTGTCCAGCCTTGAATCAATTATTTCTGGTAGAAGGCAATCAAAGTAAAATGTCAGACTTTTACTGACTAAAACCCCACGTGTTCCTTCAGTTGCCTGTGCCAAGGGCCACGGTAACTCTTTCGAACAATCCGCGACCCTGGCAGGCATCGGCCCTAGCGTACCCCGTCAGTTACTGCTGACATCTCTTTGAGGCGCGCGTGGAACACAACGCGCCGTCGACCCGGGCCTGGTCCTTACCGGACGGCGAACTGCCCATTGCTCGCCGCTTGCAAGCCCGCGCCTACGGTGGCCGGGAGTCGGCTCTTGACTCCCGACGCCCAAGGCGTCTCCTGTGGCGACTATGGGCGTGAGGGCGCAAAGATTGCCTCTCCCTCACGCGTTCCGCCTCCTCCTTCGCAAGCATTACTGCTTCGCAGAAGGAGGTGACGGTTTCACATGTACTCTCGCTCCGTACCATGGCCTGGACCAGGGCCGGACGCGAGAGATCGCCGCCGTGAGGACGCGGCGGTGCTCCGCCCAAGCCGGGCAGACCTCCATCGTGTGCTCCACCGTGTCCTCCGGACGATCCACACAATGGTGACACCCGGGCGTTTCCTCCCGCCTTATACGGAACAAGAACCTCCCGAAGCAGCCGTGTCCGGTGAGGACCTGCGTCAGGCGGAAGGTGAGGACGCCGTGGCGCCTCTCTAACCACTCCTCAAAGAGGGGACTTACCGCCGCAATTTTGGCGTGCCCAGCACTGGGTTGCGACAAACGCGCTCTCCATGTCGCCATGAGATCCCGCCTTTTGTGCTATGCCTTCCCTGAATGTTATGTCTTTAGCCGAATACGGACACTTAACTTCAATAATTTTATCACCTAATAATCTGTCTGGAATTGCCGCCAAAAACGGCAGTTCAGATGTACCCTGAACTGCCGTTTTTGGCGGCAATTACCTATTATTAGTCGGAGAAAAAAGAAAAGGATTTGTGTACAAAACCTTTTCTTTTTTCTCCGACTAATTTCAAATAATTGAAGTTACAACCTAATGGAGAGTTATGGTGTGAAATTTCTTGCAACTGTTCTAATAAATACATAAAATCTACAACACTATTTCCACTTATTCTGATCTCTTCCAGTTTTTCTTCTGGTTCTATTGTGTAATAATCTTCTTCTGAATCTGAATCAGCTGGCGAATGATGTGTAGAATGCTAAAAGGTAAAAAAATTGTGATATTAAATCAAATAAAAAAATATCCTATTTTTCCAGCGTAACTATTTGTTAAAATATCGTAAATAGATAGATAAGTGACAACTATGTACCTACTTTTAATAACTGGGTATAATAAGTAGGTAGGAAGATTATACTTACGAAGCTACATTCTCTTTATCCTCAAAATGGTCTATCTGTAGTTGTCTTTCTCTCTCGGCATCAGATGATTCAAATTGATTTTGCTGTGAAATGTCAACAACTGGTACATTTACCCTATAAATAGAAAACAATAATACATAATGATTCAGATTTCAGTAGATTTAATCCGTGATCCGTGATTTAGAAAATATGTTGTCGATCTGTGATGATTATGCACGGATCGACAACATATTTTCCAAATTTTGAAATGAATAGAAAAAAATTACGAAATTCACAGACGGTCATCGAACCTTGATACTGAGCACTTACCGAGTCTTCAGTATAAATTTGGCTGATTGAGTTAGTGTCAGCAGATACTAGAAAGTAGGTAGGTACTGTACTGAGTATAGATACTTACGAAGCAACAGGAGTATTCTCTTTGTTTTCAACATTCTCAGCCTGTACTTTTCTTGCTCTAAAAGATAAATTCAATTGTTTTTAAAATACCCATAAAAATAACACCACTTAGTAAATAAGTAGGTAAGTATACGAGTTTTACTTACTTCATTTCTTCATGCAAGCGTTTAGCATTGGTTTTTCGCCAACCCCTTCTCTGTGTTGATTTCTTTACTTTGTTCCCCATTTCAAATACGCTACAATTAATTTTCACACAATTTTCTTCGTTACGTTATTAAATCCGTGCGTAAGCGCAAGCGACACAAGCTCTCCGTCCGATGGCCGACGCAGGACTAAAGCGGACAGGAGGGCGGTGCGGCGGCTCTGCATACGCTGGGCGAAACTCGCGCGAGTTTAGGTATTTCCTTCTTATTGTTAAACAAATACACATTTTGAAAATGTAAAGTGTATACGTTATATAAAACATGTAGTTTTGTTATTATTCAAAAAATTTATGTTCGCATAACTCGTCAAAATGTAGGGAACAGCTGATTTTTTTTTCGCGATTTCCGGTTTGGTCCCATAGTAAAAGTTGTTCATAATGATGAGTACAATGACCCCTTAAGAGGTTGTGCGTTATTTAAGTTACACCTTGTATAATATTCTGACACGCTCGAGTCACTTCAAAAATCCCCGCTTGGGCTCCCCTACTATTACCTGCAACGCCCCCGTCAATGTCATTCGGTTGCAAAGATCCTTGTCGCACTCCAGACGGTGGCCGTCCATCCACATCATGGCTATGCTTGTAATAAAGATTGGCAAACGTTAGTAAGTACAGACGCCAGCACATCAAGCTACCCGAAACTGTCAGATTTTCCCAATCAACTTTGAACCTTATGCTGTAGCGATAAAGTTGAAAATCTATTAACCTTTTGAGCGCCAAGCGGTACCGAACGCGATGTGTCCCCCAGCGCCAAGCTATAAATGTATAACGAATGTATAGTAAACAGTAGTGATGAGGGTAATTGTATTATCGATAAATGTTACTAACATGTTAATGCTACTTGCATTTCATATAAATGTACCAGATAAATAAAAATAACGACGTATTTTTATGTCTTGTTTTATTTACAAATATAGTTGTAATAAGAAAAAGCAGAATGCACTTTAAATAATGAACAATCAGATACATAACAATAGGGATGTGATGTAGCCAGTTTCGTAGATTTGTTTTTGTTTTGTTTGAGTTATGTATCTAACTCAAACAAAACAACAACAAATCTACGAAACTGGCTACATCCCTATTGTCTTCTGACGTCATCCAGTTGTCTTCATACCAAGACCGTGGCGCTCGTAGCACGTAAAAGTTCAATTTTTATTAGGGATGTCTATGGTCTCTTTTCTTACATTTTTTTGTTTATTCATGTTTATGCTAAACACAATATAAACAACAACAATAGAGAGCAGCAGTCTGCACTATCTCACACTGACCTTGATGCGCTTACGTCTATGACGTCACAGGGTGTCTTCTATTCATGTCTATGGCGCACGAGGCACCGATATCTACTAGTTTCGTAGTGACGAGATCTTTCAATATCGATATCAGTATTAACCAAGTACGGCACTTAATGTGTATTAAAAGATTCGTGTAAATACATGTGTAAGGGCTAGCAAAATTAATTACATACCTTTTATGAGTCGCATTTTTTTCAAAACTCAACATTTCGATTCGAAATAAGTGTTTTTTTTAAATTTCGTGTCTAGCGACACTTTAGAAACTTGATCAAGTAATTACAACACTAGCGCCTGGGTCATTAAAAAAAATTTGGCTTTTATAATTTTTCTGTTTTTAATATAAACAAAGACCCTTATTGAAATAAACGTTTAAGTTTAGGGTTTCAGACAATAGTAAGAATACGCACAAAAACATTTTTTCGTGTATTTTAATGTAATAAACGTTATGATTATTGTCTTCTAATAAAGACGTGGCGTGGGGGGCACGGAAACGATTGTCTTCTATAGAAGACCGTGGCGCTCAAAAGGTTAAAGAAATCTGACAGATTGTAGTAACTTGATGTGCTGGCGTCTGTACATACATGATAAAATACATTTATGGAGTTTCCGGGATGATAGATTTTTTATTTAATTTAAAGTTAAGTGTGGACTCGGTTGGATAAAAACAAAAACTTATAAGAACCAAATTAACCTTGGGAAGAGACCAGACGGTATGACGATATTGCCTTGGAAGGTGGGTAGGCCTCTGGTGTGGGACGCAACCTGTGTCTATACCCTAGCGCCATCTCATGTTCCTAGCATGGCGGGCTGTGCTGGCGCCGCTGAGACCATCAAGCGGCGCAAATACTGTAACCTTATAGGTAACTACAGCTTTGAGCCGTTTGGGGTCGAAACGCTCTGGTCATGGAGCCCAAGTGCGCGTCTCCTTTTTAAGGTTTCTCGCCGGCTGATCGACACTGCAAGTAACGAGTGGCCTGGGTCGTCCTTTGGCCAAGGAATTAGCATTGCCATTCAACGTGACAATGCTGCCAGTCTTCTGGGCACGTTTCCGGATGACAGCGATGCGGATGAGTACTTCGACGCCGAAATATCCTTTTGTTTTTGTTTTTATTTATATAGTTATTTAGTCTGTTAGTCTTATTCTTTTCTTACTACACTTTTTTGGTTCGTACGCAAAATACGCGCATTGACGTGGAGTTGTGGATACCATCCCGTATTACCTATTAGCTATTAGTCTGTTAGTCTTCTAATTTAGTACCTAGTGTAAATTGTAGTTAGTTAAGAAATTATGAAAATCATTTATTTCCAACTTCCAAAATAAATTCTTCAATCAACCTGTAAAAATATCAAAGTCAAATAGCTAAATGTTGGAGTTCTTAGATATTTGACTTTGTTCTTACTAAGAACATCGTCCAACATTTTGAAAAGCTTTACACGAATACGTGCATTATTTTGTTTTGTGGTTCCTTAGTCAAGTGATTGGAATGGTAGCTTGGAGTGTTGGACAAGTTCGTGATATGCACATACAAAATTTTCTTAAAAATAGGAAGAGGTTCACATAAAGGCAGTTCATGTTTTTTTTTGACGATTTTGGTGTTGAGTGTCGACTGAACTCTCTTAAACACTACAAATACCATTGAGATGGGAAATAACATCATGGGAATAATATGATTTTCTATGTCTATGACAAATACCGATTGCGGTACTACTCTATTATCGGTTTCTGAACGCAAAACCGAGCTCTAGAATTTTAATGGCCGCATCAGGCAGCTGTCTGTCAGTGACATTTGGTTTGCTTCGTGTAAATTTTGTGATGAACAAGTTTCGAATCCGTCTATTTATCAATGAATATGGTGTACATTAATAGATAATGGTTGTTTATGTTGACTATTTAATAATAAAGTAAAGACACTGTGTAGAAGTCCATAATATTGTTATTTTATTACTATAATGGAGGATCTCAATTTGACAGAAACCGAAATGAGATATTTCGGTGATTTGTTTTTATGTTGTGACGAGGAATCCAATGGGAAAATACCGATTTTAAAAGCAACAGAATTGTTTAGGTCATCAAATGTACACAACGATGTCCTAAAACAGGTAATTAGTGGTATATGTTAGACGTACGCTATCACATTTTTTGAATGAGTGATATGAGCACTAATTATATGTTACAGATCATGGATATAAGCGTTGCTCCTACTAACTGTGCGTCACTGAGTCACATGAACAGAAAACAATTTTATTCAGCACTGAAACTAATAGCAGCCCATCAGACAAACATGACAGTAAAGCCTGAGCTTTTGTCTACCCCTGTTGACTTGCCTCTTCCGAGGTTTACATGGGCTCTAAATTCTGAAGCGAATGCTGACTTGATACAACTGTCGAACTCACCACATGATCACCAACATCACTTAAGTAAAAGGGAAAGGAATTTTGGTGGAACCCTTGGTGCATATGAGCCTATAAGACTGTCATCCAACCTGTCCGACAGTGATGTCCCACAGGTGTTGTCTCACGATACAACCGAAGGATTAAGTACAGACTCGGAAATTGAATCTGAAACTTTGTCACAGCGATCAGGATCCCATGGGGTGAGTTTATTATGATTGATTTTATTAGGAAAGATAAGATTATGATAGTAATACACAAAATAAATTTTATTATTAAGGAACTGCTTTTTTATGGCATTTTATGCTTTATTTGGTAATGTGGACAATAGAGTTTGGTTCAGAATTTTTGTTAAAAGTCATTTTGGTATGTTGCAAAAGTAATAATAACATACTTTTAAGAAAATTATTCGTGGATTTATTTAATTAATAAGAATAAGTAAGATTTCTGCCAAGTAATATAAGCTTTGTCTGTATGACCCAGTTTTGTTAGTGGAACAGTGCCGTCTCTCTCTCTGATAGCAACTAAAAACACTTGGAGCTAAAAATAATATTATATATCTTCAAGGTTCTATTGTTGATAAATTGCTGGATAGGTCATTGGCCGTAAGTACTATTAACCCCCTTTTCTTTGTCAACATAAAACAGTATACTCTAAACTTATTTAAAGACAGAAGTAGGAACCAATTACACACATTTTTGGCTTAAAACTGCAAAATCAATTTATTTATTTAACCATTTATGTACAGACATAAACAGACAAGAAGATTGGAAAAGAAAAGTATTTACAAAGGTGATGCTTATTTCTAAAGAAATCTCTTCCAGCATACCTGCGATAGGAGAGTACATAAAAAGAAATGTACACAATGTGTGTAAGAGTAGAAGGGAAAACAAAGTTGTTAAAATCGAATACAATTCTCTAATTTCATAGATATAATAATGTAATTACATACATACAATATTGCAATCATTAATATGTGCAATAGAGTCTCACTAATCTGGCACTTCAGTACTTTGACGCAATACAGTAGTCCACCCTTTGCCAGCATCATAATAATTTTTTCTCTAAAAACATGGTATTCCAAAAACTCCAATAATAATGCCAGATTATGCACCTCAAGTTTTGAACGTTCAATGAACGAAATGTCAAAGTGGAAACAGACACAAATTGAAATAAGTAGTCAAACACATTTTTTTTTCTTAAACAAAAATGCTCCATTAATTTATCTATTTCTTCATTTGACATCCAGGATTTTTGTCTGTTTTTGTGTGTTTTTACTGTTTCCACTTCAACATTTCGTTCATTGAACATTCCAAACTTGAGTTACATGTCAGATTAGTGATACTCATTAAGAAAACCTGACTATGTTTTCTTAATAAGTATTGTTTATGTAAATAGATATTGCAAAGGATTATAGTGTAAATAATTTTTGTTCGAATGGAAATATTTTTAAATACAGTGAAAGAATTTGATTGATATAATAAGACTTAACAACAAGATAATGAGTTTTTGTATTTTGTGGTGACATTTTTATCAGTCAGGTTAATGACCAACTAATAGCAGAGAATGAAGGTTGATAACAGAACAATGTTACATGTGTACTCAGCTCTTTTGGTCAGGTATATGAAGAGACTTTATTTTTTTATTTTAACGAATTTACTATGAAAAGTGGTCAACTAATAATATAATTTACTTACTAATAGTATGATGCCAACCGATTTATCTGACCAAGATTATGTCTGGACTTTAAGCCGTGAGAAGGCGCGCTATGAGCAATTTGCTCACACAAAAATCTAATTCAAAAATTTTTTGTCTTTCCCATGCCACACCAATTCAAGCACTTAAGTACCTTCCTAAATATTCACCCCCTCTCCCCTGACGCAATTCTCGATCCGCTCAGTGGCGTTGCGACCGCGCAGCAAGGCGTTTGTGGAGGCCATGTACCAACGTGCGGCAATTTGCTCATCACGCGCCCAGCAATTACTTTGCACCGAACATGTAAAATACATGTTTTCAGTGTGTTTCGAGAGGCACATTAGTGTAGATTTAATGGATGAATAACACTTTTTAGTTTTTGTTATGGAACAGTTTTTATTGTGATTTTTATGAAACGTGCCAAAAAAATTAATTAATACTAGGTTGTTTTGTTATTTGCGTTAGAAGTTGCTATTATGTTCAATAGTTTTGATTAAAATACTTGTTTTCTTACTTACTAAACCTTGTGTTATTTCTTTAAATACATTATAAGCCAATAAATATAGAAACACTAAAAATATAAACATTTTATGATAGTGTGAGCAATTTGCTCGCACGCGCCTACTCGTGTAAGAAAATTAGGCGCGCCTCCTCACGGGTTAAAAGAGACAGGCGTCTGAGTTTTTTTCGGCCTTTCTTCTTAGTGTAGTCAAATAGGAAACGCCGACATCATCTAGCTTATTTTTTTTTTAGAACATGACATTTAAACGTGATTCCGATATCCTATTTACAGAATAAACAATTTTATGTAATTTTAACAAGCTTGGTAAAACAGAAAATCATGATGTTTTGTAAAAAATATATTTTCTCAAACCATGTTAGACAAAAGACCCAAAAGTTGTTCCCGTCTGCATCCCATTTTAGAAATATCTAACTATAATTAACAGTTTAGAAACAAAATTAAATGCTGTGTTGGCTTAATTTTATGTATCTCATTTATTTCATTTTGGGCTGATTTTTTCAAACTCAGAAATCTTTTATCCTTGACAGTTCTACTATGGAAAAACTGTCAAAAATTCAAAACTTATTCTCAGGATAAGCCTTATTCTAGGTATAAAAGATTGGTGAAATTCGCCCTTAAAGACATTTACATTTTTAGTTTTTTTTTTTTTTTGTTGTAAACACTTAGTAGTAAAAAATAGTAGCCCACCAGTATCGGGAAGAGGGTCCAAATTACCTGTGGCCAGGGCTCCTGAGAGAGGCTTGCCTAAACTTTATTATCACTGCATTATATTTGTCATGGCTCTATGGTTTTATTGCTATTGCCTTAGTAGTTGTTTTCAACGAACTTCAAAAGAAGGAGGAGGTTCTCAATTAGGTGTTTTTTTTTTTTTTTTTTTGTGATAATGTTTTTATTTTTTATTGCATCATTATAGAATACTAGAACAACTATAATAAATAACTTCTTTGTATTGTTTACTCTGATTAGAACTAATTATTACCTACACAGTGGTCTTAGTAATAAATAAATTTTATTAACTACATCCTTACAAAATTATACAAAAAAATATAAAATCAAACATTCAAATTTTTTATTGTTTTGCTATGCAGCTATGCTAACCAAATATCCATAAATAATGTAGTTTCCGTATATGCTGTGCCATTATCAATATTTTCTCATAGAATGCTAATAAAATTATCCTTATCCAATCATTTACAGCTAGTTTCAACTGATTACTGAGCTCGCACTATATGAATTTTGCGAAGTATAAGAGAAATAGTTTGCTTTTGTTGCATAATAAATGGCATATAAGCATAAAGATTTCTTCGAGGCAACAAAAAAATTACCAAGACAATGTTTGACATTAAATATTGCATATTCACGTCTTGTCATGCGTTGAAACTCATGCTTTTGCTGAGATTCATAGTATAAATCACACCTTTATTTATGCCCCGAAACGCAGAAAAGTACACCCATATTTCGACAATCTTAGGACTTATGGTCTCATACTTAGAAGTCGCTTGCGCCCACTACACCAGCGGGGTCTAATATCATCTTCATCTTATGCCTAAAGGCACAAACAAAATAAAATAGTGAATGAACAAGGCTGTCTGTCACAAGATGGCGTATCAATGTGCCCTATTTGTCATCGGTACAGTTTTAGTGAGCTCGTGACCTTGCAGGTGTGCTGTTAATTTACTGATACATATTCATAAGTACAGACGCCAGCACATAAAGCTACTACAATCTGTCAATTTTCTTTAATAGATTTTCAACTTTATCGCTAAAGCATACGGTTCAAAGTTGATTGGGAAAAATTGACAGTTTCGGGTAGCTTGATGTGCTATCGTTTGTACATGCATGCCTGTGTGTTTACGACGCTAGTTTTTCTGACTACGAGGAAATTCGTTAGAATTGGTCTCGATTTCAATCAATAGCACCCAAATGTGTATATAAACTGTTTGATAAATACCTACATGAGTGTAAGACGCAACTAACTTTTGCGGAAATCACACCGTTTTTTCCGCATTTGTTTACCTATACTTAGATATTTTTGTAGTACCTAAGTACGGGATTTTGCTTCCTCATTGCTGATTCACCAGTTTTTACGCCCCTAAATTCAAGCAAAAATGAGATTAGATAGCTATTTCTTAGTCCAGGCACTGGTAAATAAATACATTAAACATGGGAACATAATCGGCCTATATTCTTCCCACTCTAGCACTCGGGCTATGTCTGAGACAGCCCATGTGGTAGTTTTTCACAGAGAGGCGGCTCTCTGTGAGACGAAACACCACCACGTGAGCCCAGTGCTGATAAGTGGACGTCACGTCACATGTATGAGTTGTTACTAACGTTTGCAAAACCACCAGCTGCTCGTTTTCATAAACAAATAAATCAATCAATCAACCAAGCCTCCAGAAAAAGAACTGGAGTAACCGTCATTGCTTGCAGGGTTAACTGGCTGAAGTGGTAGTGGGCCGGCCATATCGAAGCACTGACGACTGTTGGATCAGACGTAAATAAATAATCATTCTAAATTGTTTACAGAGAAGAGGACCTAAGACCGGTTCGCCGTGGAGTACAGCGAGCGAAAGTCCGACGCCAACCAATAGCGTGGCGGAGCGGGTGCACCCCGTGTGGGAGCACAGTGCTACGGGCCGGGGGGTATGGCCAGCCAACACTGGGGAGGAACACACGAGACTACTTGGTAAGAAGATTGTCCTACAATCTCATTGCCTGTTGCACTTCTAGCGGGTCTTATTCCTCTATCGAATTGGCGTGAACTTTATATGGTTATAGCACGACCGGGAGTGATATCTGCTTTTACGCGCCTGTTACCCGAGGACCCCGTATATTAGCAATGTTTTTGGTAGACGGAGGAATGACATCGAATGTTTCACCGTTGAAAATGGAGGAACTTCCTTCCTGCTGATCGGAAGTTCCTCCTGCGAGGTAATTGCGTAACACACTAACAGTCGTAATGCCTTTCATTTTGACAGTTCAAAAACATTCATTGCGTTATTTACGTTGTTGAACTCTCAAATGTTTCGAACGTATGAAGCAATGGATTAGCAATCCTTCAAAATGTGATTGAAAGTGCGTTACGCAATTAGAGTGCTGCTTCTGCTAAAGGGTCCATGTGGATCACACTGCTTAATAATCCATGTTTGGAGGTGGAGGAACACGATGTGAAGTTAGAATAGAATACTCTTTATTATGTACACCATATAAATTACAGACATAAATATAGAAATTTTACAAAGGGTGACACAATGGGCGGTCTTATCGCTAAGAGCGATCTTTTAAAGACAACCTTTGGGTTTGGATGGATTGAAAAGGGAAGGAGAGACAAATACTGTAGGTAGTCTGTGGTGTACCATTTACACGATACAATGAATACATACATACAGTATATTATACTAATCTAAATAAATATAACAATATACATGAAACAGAAGTTAATCCAGTGAATGGGGCAGTGGCCCGCTAGAAACTGGCGCCGATTCCCTCGTTCACAACCTAAACTAAATTTAAGTTCAGTGCATCTTTTTCTTTTTATTTCATTAAGAAAAGGACAGAAGATAAATATTAGTTTAGTTCTGTCAGATTAGTCAGCGCTTGACGTAAATTGACGTATTTTTAGTAGCCAATTTTTTAATCACGTCTAAACTTGTCTATGGAGTATCTTAATTTGACAGGACTAAACTAATATTTAACTTCTGTCCTTTTCTTAACACTCCAGTAGGCGCGCCTCAACTTGGGTCGTTAGTGCTCGCGTGCTTTACTTATGTAGAGCACTTATATTTTAAAGATTTATGAAGGAAAGTTTCATGAAAAGTTAAAAATATGCTTTCCTGTTCAAGAAGGCTTTATTATGAAACTAAATGAATATGTAATGTAATGTAATGTAGAGGAATACTATGAGTGCGTCCATGAGTGACCTTCAATTTCTGCTCAAATTCTAGGAGTGCGTTCTACAATGGTAGAACGCGCGCCTACTGGAGTGTTAAAGAAATAGAAAGAAGAAGATGTACTTAACTTAAATTTAGTTTAGTTTGTGAACAATAAAATCGGCACCAGTATCACCCGTCTGGCCAGAGGAACCTCCACAGAGAAACTTTACACCTTGTTCCTCCACCTTCAAATGTTATCTGTTTTCCCGCCAGAAGTTTTTCTATTCATAATATATTAATATACCTTTGGCTTTGTGGCTATTTCCTTTACGTCACCTATAAAATAACTCGATCCGATCTCTAACCGCAACTCAAGTGTAACGATGTTTAAATCGTAATATAAATAAAAAAAGTGAAATCGAATCTTGTAAAATGTTTATGAAAGTGGAATGTTAGTCAAGCTGGTATTCTAGTTGTATAAGTAGGTATTTTTCCTAGTATACCCTCGTTTGGTGGTCTATGTATAGTGAAAATTGGCCTTAATTAGCTACATTTTCGTGTTTCGCCGCTAGTTAAATTAGGCCATTTTTCGCCGCTCAATGACTCACTTTTTCATACAATCTTGAAATTGAATTCTTAACAAATACAACATGTCCCAGAATTAACGCACAACCTCTTGACCCTTTATAGGGCAGAAGATCCTGTCTTGTATGTTAAAAATAAGACACTGGGATATTAAAACTAATATTTATTGAAATTTTTATGGGACAGACGCCAGCACATCAAGCTACTACAATCTGTCAAAATTCTTTAATAGATTTTCAATTTTATCAATAAAGCACAAGGTTTAAAGTTGATTGGGAAAATTTGATAGTTTCGGGTAGCTTGATGTGCTGGCGTCTGTACTTTGCATTTGACACACTATTTTGCTCTTTTTTCCAAGAGCTTTACTGCTGTATGTGTCTAACGTTTAGTTTAGCCTCGAAGATTCAAAATGTCTGATCAAATTCTGAGGTTTCCTTGAGCAGTCTGCGTGAGAATTCCATGCATGGTATCTAGACATTTTTTATAATTTCGGTATTTCGATAATTTTTAATCTAGATTTACACATTATACAACGTGTCCCTGAATTAACGCACAGCCTCATAAAGGGTCATTGTACTCATCATTATGAATAACTTTTAACTATAGGAACAAACCTGAAATTGCGAAAAGAAAATCACCTGTTCCCTACGTTTTGACAAGTTATGCGAACATAAATGTAGGGAACAGCTGATTTTTTTTCGCGAATAAGATTAGAAATTATCGAAATACCGAAATTATAAAAATGTCTAGATACCCATGCATGGAATTCTCACGCAGACTGCTCAAGGAAACCTAAGAATTTGATCAGACTTTCTGATTAAATTCCTTAGACCTAAGTGGCCTAACTAAACAAATTTTGTAGGTATAGTCAACCTCGTTGTTGCTTTACTACTTATGACAATAATTCGTAGTAAATTAAAACTCCTATAAGGTTGAATCTAAGGCCAGCCATACACGTACAGCTTGAAGCAGCCAGTATCGAGTGCATAGCAAACTACAGTCTTCAACGTACACACATACACGGAACCGCTCGAGCAGTCGCGACTGTTTCGGGGCGGTCGGCAGCGCCGTGAAATTTCATCGTGCGGTCAAGCAGTCGCCAGGCATACACTGACTGCTGCTACCTTCACCCGCGCTATTTCCAAAAACAAGTGATTGAATTCCATGATGATTTCGTAATTCCAATATTGGATGAACCCCACAATTTTCTATTTCTTTTCGTCGGAGCAAAAGTAGGTAGTAGTGGTTCTTCCTCAAAATCCATGCTACATCAATCCATGTTGCTACTGATTTGAAATTGTGAATTGTCGAGCAGTTGATACCGACTGCAGTAGCAGCAAACAGGCAGGTATCAATGGCAGCTTCAAACGGTTGAATTTGACTGCACGAGCAGTCGGTGTATGTGGAACACTGGCTCACTCCTGGAGCAGTCCGTGTATGGCCAGCCTAACTAACTCACATAATCAAATAGGCCTTGTAGTTTTAGTTTTATGTCGTGCGTGTGACTTTGAACCTTAGTGTGATAAAGCATTTACGAGGTCGGCTATACTCAAAACAGGACGTTTGTTTGATGTGGTTGTGTGTGACGCTGTTGTCTGAAGGCCATTTGGATTATAAGCTAGGCCACTGTCTGTTCATCTGGTTCATTCAATGTCCGCCTAGCAGAAATATATTGCGATCAGCAATTTCCTCGCTAATATGAACAGTTCTGGTAATATGCTATACATTAACATACGAGCATTCATTTATGGGCTGACTTAGTGCATCCAAATTAGTATTTATTGGCTGCACTAAATCAGCCCAGAAATGAATGTCTTATCTGTCAAAAAAACACTTTAAGCCATCTGTCTTGGCAACCAGCCTATACTTCTGCCTATACTTGAATTTAAGAAAATTTACATACTGTAAGGTTCTGTATTCTAAGTTGTTTTTTTTTATTGACAATTTGCAATAAAACACTGGTTATTTAGTTAATTCAGCTCCACCCGCTTATACTGGAAGCCGACTGTAACATACTTGAGAAAAGGCCAGGCAGATGATGAATTTGAAATTAAAAGATTTCGTGGGAATAAAATAAAAAATGGGAATAAAAGTAGGAATAAATAGAATTTGAACTTTATTATTTATGACATTGGCTTTGTTCCAAAAAATCATCAACTATCTCATTTAATTCTAGGTACGGAAGAGGAGTCCTCAGACCGTCACTCTTCAGAGGAGGAAGGTGATGCAGTGGACGATATCTGGGCGATCAGCGACGCGCAGGCGCGGCACTACGCAGGACAGTTTGCGACCTTACGGCCCGAGCGCGGCATGTTGTCCGGTCAGACTGCTAGGTAATTAAACTAAATAAATATAACATCACGCGTTTCCAGGAAAGGTTAGGCAGAGCTGTAACAACAGTACACCAACATTTAGCCGCTTATGTCTAACAATAAGTCCCATGTAATGGGAGGCGAGCCTATTGTCAACAGCCGGGCACAGATCGCTGCGGGCTCTAAGGCTGGTTTTCCACCAGAGATGTGCGAGGTAGCTGGGTGGTGCGAGGCTGTGAAACGGTGTATTTCCACCAGAAATGTGCTAGCGGTGAACGGTGTGCAAATGTGTAGTACGAAAATGTGTTGCTAAGCTCGAAACAGTGTGCAAATGTGTAGCGGGCTCTTTTCAAATGCGATACGTCATCTACCTCTGATAAACATCGTTTAGTGACTGATATTATTTCGCTCGCGTCCGTCCCTAGCGCACTTCCCTCGCACACATCCCTCGCAACACATCCCTAGCGTGTGCTAGGAATGGATGTGTATCCATCCCTTGTTTTGAACGTACAAAAACCTCGCTCCGCCGAGCTGGTCCACCATAACTGCGCCGAGCGAGGCTAGGTAAATGAAGTGATTCTATTGGTTCTTAATAAACACATCCCTCGCTACGCATCCTCGTACATCGCTGGTGGAAAGGCAGCCTTACTGAGAAATTCCACATAGAAAAACCCAACAGCACTTTGTCCGACCCGGAAACCGAACCCAGGACCACATGCTGAGCATTAGCGCTTGCGATCACTAGAATAACGAGGTAGTTGAAATTCAAAAACCTTGTTTCCAATTGATGTTATTTCCATATAAAACTAATCATTTACGAGTATTTAATTATACTTTATTGTTTAGTTAGTGTGCTTGTAAATTAAGTTGATTTCAGAATGACTTGTACTATTGAAAAAGGCATATTTTTTTTTAAAGTTTTATCGCAAACTGTAATGAATAGTAGTTGAAGTGATTTTTCCAGAAAAACATATTTGTTTATATGTTTGGAAACCAAATCACGAACGTAGTATACACGATTTGCGGCCATATCTGTGTTGTAAAGCGATGATATTGATATTCTCAATCACTCCCCAATATTTCTAGAAAAGGTTTTACCTAATGTTCGGATATCTTGCCATTTCTTCTCAATACGAAACTACCTTTTGGAAGGTGCAACTAGAATCACTTTTATTTTCGTGTATATGACATTCAAGAGTGCCCATTATATGCCTAATTGAAATAAATGATTTGAGTATTTTAAATGATTGTTGACTTTGGCTATGCTAAAATGATTACAAGATTTTTTAGTCATGATTATTATTAAAGAATAATTTTTGTCTCCCCAGGTTATTTTTCGAAAAATCACACCTACCTGTACCCGACCTCCGGAAAATATGGCAGCTCTCAGACATAAATAAGGATGGCATGCTAACACTGGAGGAGTTCAGCATAGCGATGCATCTCATAGTTCTGCGACGGAACAACGTGCCGGTGCCCGACGCGTTGCCTTCAGCCCTCGTGCCTCGCGTGGACTCGCGGTATTCCGCCCAAGCCGTCACCACCGACCTGGTAGATCTCGGCGCAGACATGTTCAGTTCCGGAACCTCCGCAGACTTCAACTTCGCGCCCAAACCCGAACCCATTGACCCTT